>JAESUZ010001002.1:3022500-3273761 GCA_017311185.1 Proteles cristata cristata
TTTGAACCAGCTTTGTCATAAAAAATGATGCTATCACTTTATTATGAATTGAATGAAGTCTGTTATGTGATGGGTTGATCAGAACACACTGTTGTGTTCAATTCGGGCCATAGTTGCATTGCACAGAACACGTGGATCCGTTTTATTTCTCGTACCACCCTATATTTCCTCGTCTGATATTATTGACTGTGCTAACTTTGGTAATTTAAAATCAATCAAAGTCATGTGACCTAAGGTATATAAACCTTGGATCATTGATTCAAAACCAGGCATTCTAGATCTAATTCAGCTACTGCCTACATTTGTGATCCTGAAATAGTTTCTTCTTGTCTCTGTTTCCCCACTAATGAAAGAATAAAATAGATAAGGGACAACTGAGAAAAACTATATAAAAGTGCTATTTTATTTTGATCTTTAGATTTTTAGTTAAAACAAATAATGAATGTATTTTAAGGCTCAGGTGAGTCCGGTTTTAGCCTATTAAATCTTGCAGGCCTTGCTAGCTACAGATTGAAAATCCCAATGCCCACTATAAGATACAGCTTGAAGAATTAAACCTAAATTATGATAAATATATTGTTTTGTGATGAAAACATTCCAGTCACAGAAATAACCGACTCCACTCTATTTCAATTCCTCTTTGTTTTTCAGTACATTCTTATATCAAATAACAGATTGCCTGGTCCGATGGCCAAGCCCTACTGGACTTGCTTTACAATCTCTGATATAATACACAAAACATTTTGAAATGTATTGACATGCAGGAGAAGTATGTTGAATATTCAGGTGACTGATGAATGAAACAGATGATTGATAAATGCGCTCAATGAATGAAGGAATGAATGAATGAATGGAATGAGTCAACTTAGATGATGAAACTTACAGTATTTCATGCATTGCAGAAGTAGAGATCTAGTAATGGAAAAGTTACTTATAACGTTGCCTTTTCAATTGTGATAGAATCCCATGCATGTCTCCAAACGTTATACTAGTATATTTGAAATCACACTTTGCTCTTACGTCCTTCAATTATTATTCTTAACTTTATGTGTTATCTTTAGTTTGACTGAAGCCTATCTTTGTTTGCAGGTCTTCATTTGCAAGAATCTTAGGATGATAATTATCCCTGCTTATGAATGTAAGACCTTTGTCCCATCAGGTTATAACTCCACTGAAGCTACTATTTATAACGTTGAGCATGTGGCTTCAAACTGGAGCACAATAATTGTTCTTTTCATGACCACTTACAGAGGAAGGAAAATCGGTTAGGACAAGCTAAAGGATGACCCCAGCAACAGAGTTCCTCTTGGGAAACCCTGATTCTCAGAGGAGATTTAACTTTACCTACATTTCCCATCCGACACCCTGAGGACTGAGAAGTTTGGAAATCCCACAGAAGGCAGCTCCCATGTGTCCAGAAGCTACTGCTTATCATGTTATAACCCGCCGTCCTTGCTAATGAAGCGGTTGGGGAATTTCAGAAGTCAACCTGCTTGTCTGTCTTCTAGGGCTAGAAATCAGAATATTAGTAGCAAAAGGGTTGCAGTGCCCCATTAGTCTGAAAATATCGAACAAATCAGATTCTTTTTAGTGCTTAACCTACCCGCTGTACATTATTCAGCTCTTTCCTGCATTAACTCGTGTTACCAGCATGCAATTTTAAAAGTTATTGCTTCGGTGTGCAAAATGCACATGCGCTCTTCCATTCAGTCAGGAGACTGTGATTTCTGTAAGTTCTAAGTCAGCTCACTGTCTTCACTAATGTGATAGGAAATCACATTAAATGCAGTCGTTTATATCTGTGTTCTCCAAAGCGTCATTTTAGGCTGTGACCGGTGGGAGGAGATGAAGAAACATACCATTTTATTTGCAATCAGCCTTCGTACACAGCATTAGCCATTTCACCACACACCATGAACCTTGAACCTAGCTGCCAAGAACCATTCCTCTCTATTGTGTCCATAAATAGTGTCAGGTCCTTTTGCTGGACCCCCACACCAGCTGTCACACTCGATTTCCATGAGATTTTCTATACATACTTTTCAAATCACTTTAGGTGCCTCAGAATGATTTAAAACCCTTTACATCGAAGTAGAGTATTCCAACAAAAACTTCCCCACCCCCCAAGCTCTGGGTGGCTATGTAGCTGTGTGTGTGTGTGTGTGTGTGTGTGTGTGTGTGTGTGTGTGTGTTTAAAGAAAATTCTCAGTCAGCCTGCCTTCCCTCATGTGAACTCAGGGAGAAGGAGACAAAGGGAGCATGAGGCGCCGTGAGGCTCCAGTTTGAGGTGCTCCCGTCACAAGCTTTCATAATGAGTATACTGCATGTGACCATGAGTTATCATGACTGTGACCTGCCTCAGGAGGTCCCATGCCACATCTGTATTAACAACTGCATCTGCTCCAGGGTAACCTTATTAGCTTGCCACAGCTGAGCCAGGGGCCTCAGGAGGCTTTCGGCCACGTCCCCAGAGAGGACTGGTGCTAATGCTCTCCCCAAATTCAGTTCGGTGCCCCAAATGTAACGCCAGGACCTGCCGAATTTTATTTTGAATTATCTCCTATAGCAACTCTAACAGAAAACAACACACATGCACACACACACACACACGCGCACACGCCTCTAAAACTTGGCAAGCTCCCCAAATGCCATCTCGAATTCCCATTATGGCATTGGCCTGTTTGCTTCACATAAAAAGCTATGGAAATTATCAAAAGAAGGATTCTCACCTTGGTTTCTGTTTTTCTTCTCACTATGAGGATGTACAGAGCAAACAACCAAAGAAACACGTATGCGTGAACTTAGCCGTGAAAATTTTACTTCCAAAGCCGACGGTGAGAGTAGTAAATAAAATCCACCTGAAGAGAGTGTGCGCTAAGGAAATCTGGTGAGGTATGTGTGTGTGCGTGTTTGTATGTGAGAGAGAAGTGTGTGCATATATGCGCAAGTGCACCTACATATAAATAAACCCAGCTCTTTTAACTGAATTCGTAAACAGGGCTCTTTATCGCTTGTTTCAAAAGTAATCAGGCAGTGTGGCACTCGGCGAAGTGTATGTCATTCATTCATTCATTCATTCACTCTCTGGACAGTAAAAGTGCCAGAGAATGTTCATTCACCTGGGAGCATATCTAGGTCAACATTCTAAAGGCACAATTCCCCTAAGTGTGCTCTTGATAAAAGGTACTTCCCCCACTCTCCCCGAGTGGGCAAAAGTTCATCCAATTTTATTTGCATGAGTTCTGCATTTGATGTTACCCTTCCAGCAAAAATTGGGTAGAATAACACACCCTTTTTTTAATGTTTATGTATTTTTGAGAGAGAGAGAGAGAGCATGAGTGGGGCAGAGAGACAAAGGAGACAGAGGATTTGAAGTAGGCTCTGCACTGTCAACACAGAGCCCGGTGCAGGGCTCAAACCCACAAATCATGAGATCATGACCTGAGCCCAAGTCGGACGGTTGACCATCTGAGCCGCACAAATGGCCCTGATGTAACTCTGTGATTGGGTCTAACAGAATTCCACCTTGAACCATAAGAATGCTCCCAGGTGTGCCTTGTTGGGCACCCTCTGTATACCCTCATCTCCGATCTCCAATCCTCCCAGAGAATCTCCCTTGGCATTTGCTGATATAGTTACAAATTTGCACCCCCTTATCTTCTCTTGCTAATTTCTTATGCTGTTTTTCAGTTATCAATCAAATCAAATGATTGATAACTGAAAATGTTATCACTAAAATGTACTGAGCTTAGCATTTTAGAGTTTGTTTCATTTAATCTTCTAGTATAATTTGGCTGTACTACTATCCCACAGTGAAGAGCCCGAAGGAGGCGGCATAACTTGTCCAAAGCGGGGCATCTAGTCCTGAGCCTTCTTAGTGAGTATAACTTAGTTGACCTTGGTAAGAAATTTCTGCATTGCATACATTGAAGGGTCCTTGTTTTAAGACCTTTTATTCTTTCCAATTCCTATTAGGGTTCACAGCTTCCTTTTTCTATGAAAAAAGTTTGGTCCTATGTGAACGACACTACTCTGAAATTTCCACTGACCCAGTGAATCAGCGCATACCTAACTTGAATACGCCCCCCTCATCCGTGGACGGGACAGTTCTTCAGCCATCAATTTCACAGCCACAAAAAGTTCATTTTAATTCCTTGATTTCTGCTGTTGTTGTTGTTATTCAACATTCGTCATTTCTTCTCTGTAGGAAGCAATCTTGCTTTACACATTTCCTACTTCAGATTCTTTCCTTGGCCAGTAATAGGAAGATACTTAAACATTGTGCATCTCTCATTAAATCATATTCTTCTTTCTCCCCTGCTCCCAGGATGTGCCTGGATTCTGGGGCTATCCAAACTTTGGGCAACGTGGCAAATAAATGTACTGTGAATGAAATAAAAGAAAATTGTCCTGGAAGAAACTGTTGAGCTTGCCTTGTAGAATCTACCCCCGTCATGCCAAGTGAGCACAGCTTAATTGATAATGATCAGCTTCTCAGTTACCTTTAACCATTTTCTTGTAACCATATCCTGAAGCAGCTAACACAGGAGCACTTTCCATTTCTTACAAAGAAAGCGCTTCTGGACAGGGGTGACCTGGCAGACCGCCCTTGCTAGGCAGATTTGGGGGCAGCCAGGTCAGTCTTCCGCTATGTAGTATGTTGTCATGCATCTTCCGGGCCGTCACAGAGTTGCTTGCTATTTATCTCTTTTAGTTTTCTCTTTGGGAGTTTTATCTCTTATTTCATTTCCTTTCCCTTTGCTTCCCTATGTTTTCCAGCCTCCTGCAATGTTTTATGGAACTTCCCTTTTTAGTGCTTTAGGGGTTACATATGTAATAGTGTTTACTTTCCTCTGAAGCTTCCTGCCCTTTCTCAGAGAATAAAGATGTAGAAAACTAGGGGCTTCTGGGTGGCTTAGTTGGTTAAGCATCCGACTTTGGCTCAGGTTCATGAGATCAAGCTCCACGTACATCAGGCTCTATGTGGACAGCTCAGAGCCTAGAGCCTGCTTCAGATTCTGTGTCTTCCTCTCTCTCTATCTCTCCCCTGCTTGTGCTCTGTGTGTGTGTGTGTGTGTCTCTCTCTCGCTTTCAAAATAAATAAATAAATAAACATTAAAAAATGATGTAGAGAAACTATCCTTATGTTTTCTTTGAGTAATCTGCATCTTTTCCAATTATGCTCAATTTGGAAAGTGCAAAGAAAAATAAAGGAAAATGAATTACACACTGCCCTAACTCTAACAGCCAGATGATAACATTTTGGTATATATTCTTCAAGTTTTTCTTCAGTCTTTTTTTTTTTTGTAATTTATACAGATAGGGGTGCTTGGGCACCTCAGTTGCTTGAGCATCCAACTCTTGATGCCGGCTTAGGTCATGATCCTAAGGTCATGGGACTGAGCCTTGGTCCAAATCCATGCTGAGTGTGTAGCCTGCTTATGATTCTCTCTCTTCCTTAGCCCCTCTCCCCTGCTTATGCTCTCTTTCTCTCTCTAAAATAATAATAATAATAATAATAAATAAAATTTATGCAAACATGTATACACATGCATATACTTTAAATATGAATGTAATTCTACTGTATGATGTACTATTTTAAGTATTTTCTATATTTCTCCATGTTATACAATGTACACCTTCCATTAAATATTCTTTAAATATATCAACTATATAATTAACATTTGTTGAGTGCTTATTATTTTTCAGTTATGTTCTAACTAAATGTATTAATTCCTTTCACTAAGCTATTGCTTAGGATAAATGATTAAGAGTAACAACGTATGAAAACATTCTTAATGCTCTTCAGATGAATTTTCAAACTTCTGGTCAGAAAAGTTATAGTGATACACATCTTCTTCCTCAGTGTGTGAGAAGACTCATGTTCTCATTCTCCTGACCACACTGAATAAGACCCTTGTTAAACATTTAAAATTTTAAAAACTAGGGCGCCTGGGTGGCTCGGTCGATTAAGCGTCTGACTTTGGCTCAGGTCATGATCTCACGCTTCGTGGGTTTGGGCCCCGTGTCAGGCTCTGTGCTGACAGCTAGCTCAGAGCCTGGAGCCTGTTTCGGATTCTGTGTCTCCCTCTCTCTCTGACCCTCCCCTGCTCATGCTGTCTGTCTGTCTCTCTCAGAAACAAATAAAACAGTAAAAAAATTTTTTGAAAAAAATAAAATAAAATTTTAAAAACTTCCGTCAGATATGTGCTAACAATTCCTCATTTTAACTTTCAATTTGTGATCACCTGTGAGATGGATTTTTTCATCTTTCAGTCACCTTTTCTGTCTGGTGTTCTAGAGTTTGCTTACTCATGTCCTACATCCATTAAAAACTAGTATTTGTCATTTTCTTATTGAATTAAAAGAACTCTTCACATTTTAAGGCTCTGAGATATTTGACTTTTAGGGTATTACTTTTTCCACTTCTTTTTTTCCACTTGTATTTTAATGGCATTTAACATACATATGTTTTTAATTCTTAAATATCTTAAAATGTAACATGTATATTTTAAATTGTGATGTATATCAAGCATACTAACCTTTGCAAATTATAAAAATAAGCACATGAAAAAATACTCTTGCCTGAAATGTGACTGTAGGAGGAATATAAAATCTAAGTCAAGACCTTAGTGAATTACACCAGGTCCAGTCTTTCGACTCTGGTTCTTAGACTTTTAAAAATACTTCCTATTTATATATGTATGCATATGTGTGAATTTTGCATCTCTGCTTGGAAGAGGCGAATGAGCAGGAGGAAATGTCTCAGGTCAGTCAACAGACATGGAATATGGACAAAGGATTTTTTTCTGGAGACATCTAGTAATAGGTGCATATCTGAGTCATGCACCTACCTCTGTTGAAGCCTGATGTCAAGAAAACTAGAAACTACTGAAATATTGTAGATTTTTATACAGTGAAATCCTGAGAATAGAATGCATGTACATAGAGGAAGAGCATCATGGAAAGATCATAAGACTGGTTGTTGATTGGACCTGGACTCTTCAGTCTAGTTCCTCCCTTCCGACCGAAAAACTTTAAACAAATCAGTTCCATCTTCTTGTTAAGGAAGGTGTTTGATCCAGACAATCTCTAAGGTCTTTTTTTTTTTTTTTTAGCTTAATCTTCTCTGAGTTTATCCAAAAGTATATTCCACCATAGGTCTGAAGTAGATGCTCTTCTTTAAAGACTCAGCCTGTCTCACCTTTCCTATACCTAGCAGTCCTAACCCATCTATATCTGATGTGGGTTGTTTACAAGAAGTTTCATAGAAGTAAATATTATCTCCACTATCCCATTAAATTTCAAAATATTAGGCCAGAAAAAATTTCTTCCTTTCCTGCTGTATTTGAGGTAAAGTTGACACCCTGGCTTATAATAAGAATGTTGATTGACTGACTAAAACTTGTGAAGCCCACTTTTGCTTCTTCCCCTTCTACTTCACCTCTCCCTGAGGGTTCCTTAGAACTCTCAACCTTTGCTTCACACCTGGCTTCATCAGAGGTAGGTGCGTGACTCAGATATGCATCTATTACTAGATATCTCCAGAATCTGTGTTCCGTGTTCCATGTCCATTGACCAACTCGTGTAAGCTCCGATACCTAATGCATGGAGAAACACCAGTAGTAATTTTTGAACTCTTGTAGGGATAAGGAACTTCAGATCACAGCAAGTTTCCAATTTAATCATGGCTTTAATAATTGTAGGAATAAAGGCTTTTAAGAAAAAGGTCATTTTGGATTCTGGACTTTTTCCCCAAATGGCTTCAATGAAAATGAAATGAACAATTCATGTAATCTAGGCTATTGTCCCTTTGTTGACTGGAATCGGCTGTTAGGGAAGATGCTCACCATTCTGTGGGGACAGCCAGACACAGAGCGAGTCGTTTTCTTGCTTCTTTTCCATCTCGTCTCTGCTTCTATGACTCCTTGTCCATTTGCCCAGCCCTGAATTCTTGGAACCATAGATATTAGAACTGGAAGACTCAGTATTGCCTAAGGGGTGAATGTGTCTGTGCTTGTTCTATTGAGTTCTTGCCATTAGGATTGGCGATACTTCGTCGCTTCCTTGAATACGATGCTGAGGCATATTGTGGAGGAGAAGGAGGAGAAGCAGAACGGGTTATGGGACAAAGGGAAAACTGCAATCCTGCTAAAGCCTTTGAAGTGATAGACGATCCATCTGCCTATTTGAGTCAGAGGCTGAATCCCTTTTTAAAATGCATCAAATGTTTGAGCGTGAAGTTCAGGCCTGACAGCATCTGTGATTCTCTGTGGAGACATCCGCACCGCAGTTTCCCAGACGCTGTCTGTATTCACAGGAGAAGGGTTTGATCCAAAGGCCTAGCCGGAGTGGGGCCATGTGGAGCTGAAGTAGACAGGTCGTTTCAGCAAGGTCCTGTGAAGTCTAGCAGCCAGGCCCCAGAAAACCAGAGTAGGGAGAGTTTGGGCTTTTAATCCGAACCTAAAGCCGTGTGTCAAGCTTCTCATTATCCCCGGTACGAGAAGATAACAGGAAAGGGGGCAGGACTGAGCAGGCTTCCCCATGACGTCATAAATCCTGCTTGTGCTGGAATTTTTATGGATAGTAGAGGAAGTACATTTTTCACTTGAAAGCATGGCTTTAAAAATTTTTTTCATGTTTATTTATTTTTGAGAGAGAGAGAGACATGGAGACATGCGTGAATGGGGGAAGGGCAGAGAGAGAGGGAGACACAGAATCTAAAGCAGGCTCCAGGCTCCGAGCTATCAGCACAGAGCCCGACCTGAGGCTCGAACTCACGTGCCGTGAGATCAGGACCAGAGCTGAAGTCGGACTTTAACTGACTGAGCCACTCAGATGCCCCAAAGCATAGATTTTTATTAGACAATTGTGGCAATATGATTTTCATTTATATGACTAAGTGAATCATTAAAATGTTAGTTTAGATTACATACAACTTGAAAGTTTAGCTGACCAACATTCTCCACACTGGTAACATTAAGATATCTTAGCAATAGCACCACATATACCAAAATATTTAATAAACAGTCATCAGCACCATTAAAATATTCACATTTATTGTTTTTCTAAAAAATTTTTAATGTTTTTTTGTTTATTTCTGAGAGAGAGAGAGAGACAGCATGGGCAAGGGAGAGTCAGAGAGAGAGGGAGATACAGAATCTGAAGCAGGCTCTAGGCTCTGAGCTGTCAGCACAGAGCCCGACAAGGGGCTTGAACCCACAAACCATGAGATCATGACCTGAGCTGAAGTCGGACGCTTAATTGACTGAGCCACCCAGGCGCCCCAAAATATTCACATTTAAAACTGCAAGCACCTCTTATCATAACTGACTGCTTTACCAATTGGGGTAATTATTATGTGAAGATCGCATGGTTTGTGTTATAAGATAGATACCTACGCAGTTTTCAGTGTTTGGGGCATGCTACTGAGGTTCTTTTGAGAGTAACTTCTGGGGCGCCTGGTGAGCTCAATCAGTTAAGTGTCCAACTTCAGCTCAGGTCATGATCTTACGATTTGTGGTGAGCCCCACATTGGGCTTTGTGCTGATAGCTCAGAGCCTGGAGCCTGCTTCGGATTCTATACCTTCCTCTCTCTCCACCCGTCCTCTGCTCCTACTCTGTCTCTCTCTTTCAAAAATAAATAAACGTTTAAAAGAAAATAATTCATTAAAAAAAAGTAACTTCCGGGGCGCCTGGGTGGCTTAGTCGGTTAAGCGTCCGGCTTTCACTTAGGTCATGATCTCGCGGTTTGTGGGTTCGAGCCCCGCGTCGGGCTCTGTGCTGACTGCCAGCTCAGAGCCTGGAGCCTGTTTCAGAGTCTGTGTCTCCCTCTCTCTCTGACCCTCCCCTGTTCACGCTGTCTCTCTCTATCCTAGAAAAAAAAAATAAATAAATAAAAATAAAAATAAATAAATAAAAAAAAGTAACTTCCATCTTGTTTTTTCCCCAGAGACTCTCATAGAGGAGTAGTAACCTCACTTTTTGGGCTCTAACCTTATCTCTAGGAATTATGCTATTTTTACGAATGTCAATAAAGTATTAAAGACAGTGAAGGGCTAAGTTTAGGGACAGAAAAAAGAATTGGAATTCACTCTTCGTGAAGTGAAATCTCTAGCAGAACTTAGACCTATGTCAAGATGAATTTAGGCAGACAGAGAAGTTTTCCGCTAAAAGGACCTTTTTGCATTTACCAAAGCACAAGATCATAATTTTCTAGCCTCTCATTAGTGCCAGACTTAAATCTTGTTTTAAAGTTAAATTCTCTCTAACAGTAAAAATATCCCCTCAGTAACTGGTTGCGACTTGGAGAGTTTGGAAGATCACTGAAGGACGCTTTTCTAAATGGCCTTTGTAGCACTCTAAATGTCTACACATAGGACTCTATGATCTTCCAGATGGCTAGCGCTTAAAAAATGTGTACAAAAATTGTACAGTATGGATTCACAAAAAAATACTTTTGAGTCACTACTCTTTAATACACTGGGAGATCTCTGTCGGCAATAGGATGGTATGTTAGTGTTTACGCTCACTCACATAAGAAATAACCATTAAGAGCGAATATTTAAGAGCATAAGATATGCTGACCCCCATTCTCCAAGGAAGGACTTTGCCTATGTCTTTTGCTTATGAAAATCGTTTTTTGTTTGCGCCTAAGTTCCTAAGTGAAACCCTCTCTAACTATACCTGACAGTCTTAGCTTATTTCAGGGGGCTTTGCTAGTATTTAAACCTAGATCCCGAACTACTTAATCATGTGTTTAATAATGAAAGTTAGCCCTGCCTTTCTGACTAGTCGGCCTTCTTTTTTTTTTTTTTTAATATTTTTATTTATTTCTAGGAGAGAGAGAGAGACAGCGTGAGCAGGGAGGGTCAGAGAGAGAGGGAGTCACAGACTGAAACAGGCTCCAGGCTCTGAGCTGGCAGTCAGCACAGAGCCCGACGCGGGGCTCAAACCCACGAACCGCGAGATCATGACCTAAGCGAAAGTCGGATGCTTAACCGACTAAGCCACCCAGGCGCCCCTAGTTGGCCTTCTTGAAGAGAAAGTTCTGTTCATCATCTACACACATTCATTCCTGCCTTGACTCTGTCCTAACCCCTTTGCTCACCAAGCCTTAAGAAGGTAGGGGTAGAAGGATAGACCTAGAAGAACCTACAAAAGTCTAGTCCAGTCTATCAGCCGATCTCCTAAAGACTCACTGCTTCCTAAAAGAGATTGGTCCAGTTTTTTGAAGCTCTACTTAAAGAACGAATCACTCAGGTTTTATTTATTTACACAACAAATGTGTATGGGGAAACAAAAATAAATAGGATATTACCTTTCCTTAAAATAATAATAACAACTCACAAGATGTTCTGTGAAGACAGAGTAGTGATTAAATGAATATGCCTGAGAAGGTCAAGGAAGACTCTATACAAGAGGAGATGTCTGCACAGACTCTTGAACGATGTGTGCAAGCTACTCAGGAAGGCCAGGTAAGAAGGGTATTTAGTCAGAGACAAGATTATGTCTAATGCATAGAGTTAAAATATTCCAGAATACAGCAGATCATCAAAGACCAGTTTCCAAGCAAAGGAAGTTGAGTTTTATTTTGAGGACAGTGGAGAGGCTTCCGAGAGATTTTAATAGGGGGCAGCATACTAAGACCTTGGCCAGACTAGAGAGAGGCGTAAGAGACCTAATTTAGGGAATTATGTGTAGCCCAAGAGATTTAGATGAAAGCCAGAACTAAGACTCCGCCAGTGGAAATGGAGAAGAAATAAAACAGAAATATTTAGCAGTTATGACCCAGTAGATGTAGATGATGAAGGAAAGGAGGGAACCTCAGGATAGTCCAAGCCTATCTCTGAAATTTCCATCCACTATCCCATATGGAGAAAAACAAATCCTTTTTCTTCTTTAATTTTTTTAATTTTTTTTTAAATTTTTTTTTCCAGGAGAGAGAGAAAGAGAGACAGCATGAGCAGGGGAGGGTCAGAGAGAGAGGGAGTCACAGACTGAAACAGGCTCCAGGCTCTGAGCTGGCAGTCAGCACAGAGCCCGATGCAGGGCTTGAGCCCATGAACTGCGAGATCATGTCCTAAGCGAAAGTCGGACGCTTAACCGACTAAGCCACCCAGGCGCCCCAAACAAATCCTTTTTCTACTATAAAGTCTTTTGTAGATTTTGTTGTAGCTGACATGCCCCTTCTCTTGAGTCTTCTCTAAGATCAACATCCATTAGCTCCTTCAAACTGTTCATATGTCGCAGTTCCAAAAGTATCATTACCCCTCTGGATGTGTTCCTCCCACCTGTGCTCATTCATTCATCCCCTGGCCTATACCAAAGACTCTGTCACTAATTGGGGATACGCAGATATGCTGTGTATATCCCAGGTTACTCATGGTCAATAGCCAAAAAGGCAAAAAGTTACAAGCTCACCACTGTAAAGGTTTTAATGGAGGTGTCTGCAGAGGAACGGTTCTGAACGTTTTTTTCTGCCCAGAACATAGCTGTTGCCTGTGACTTATACCATCAGTTACCATGACTCACCTGGGTAGCAGAATGTCTCACGGGTCCCATTGACTCATCTTTCATTATAGATGATCATTGTGGACAGGAGCACACAGGACTAGGACGTATCTTTCCTTCACCTTCCTGCCCCCAACTCCTTGAGCATCAGCCAAGCAAATGGTGCGATGGAGATGACATACAGAAGTACCGAGTTCTCAGCTGGCATGATACCTTATGAGAATTTAGTTAGTGGTGTGTATAGATGGAATGCCAGGGTGGGGGCTGGGCATGCTGGAGGGTGCACAAAGAGAGAACACTAGCTCTTCCATCTACCTCAGCCTTTACTCTGGCTTAAACACCAGCCGATACAGAAGCCTATAGTAACTAGAAAAAGTGGACTTCCTTTAATCAAATTATCACCTTCCTAGATAGGAGTTATAAAAGAGTATGAACTTGGGGCACCTGGGTAGCTCAGTTGGTTGCACGTCCGACTTCGGCTCAGGTCATGATCTCACGGTTCATGAGTTCAAGCCCCGCGTCGGGCTCTGTGCTGACAGCTAGCTCAGAGCCTGGAGCCTGCTTCAGATTCTGTGTCTCCCTCTCTCTCTGACCCTCCCCTGCTCACGCAGGGCTCTCTCTCTCAGAAATAAATAAAAAGCATTAAAAAAATATGAACCTCAGAAATATGAACTCTCAGAAATAAATAAAAAGCATTAAAAAAATATGAACCTTGCATTGGCTTGACATCTGGTATTAAAGGAGATTTATGTATGTCCTACCGATTAATCCTCTCAGCAATTCTATGAGGAAAAAAAAATCATTCTGTATACACCCCACACCACACATAGGTCGAAAGGCCTTCCATTTTAGCTGATCCAATGGTAGCATCTTAAAGGTTACATGACAACACCTCTCCAAGCCTTTCAGCTCTACGGAGGGTCTGCCCTCTCTAAGGTTCAGCAGCAGTGTGGATGAGTGTCTGTACCTTAAACTTCACCCTACTCCTCAGGGGCAAGAGAATAGACCACTTTGGCCACATGAACACTTTTCATCTATCTATAGAATACAAAGAGTTTTAAGGGTTTGGTGAGGAAGGAAGAGTTCTCTCAAATTAAGAAGCTATAATGGATGTGATTCCTATTCTGTACATTTGTTGAATGCTACAAGTTCATTTATGTCAGTGCACTGGAACGGGGCACAGTGAAAGCTGGTACTTAATAATAGATTTGCTTTATTTATAGCATCAAGCCATTAGATTGACTGCAGAAGAGTAGTCTTAAATAATTGTATCTTTTATGCATTTCTGGTGTTAAACATTAAAATGGCATGTCTGCTCAATCTCTCCTTGAGTCCTAATTTATGACAAAGTAAAAAAGATTCTTTTTAATTCAAATGTTCTTTAAAATAATCCTTCCCTGCCTGAAATTCGTAACCCACAGAAAACAATTATCTTACAATTTCAGAGCAGGCGTGTCTTCCGTTGATAGTACAGGTTCAAGGTATCTGGGAGAAAAGAGCTGACTATTTTGCTGAAAGGATTTTTAATTTCCCACAAAGACTTTTCCATTGACTTACTCTGTTTATAGAATATTTATATTTAAAAGAAAAGATGGAAAGGATAGAGGGGAAGAGGAAGGAGGGGAGGGAAAAGAATAGAGAAGAAACTTTATTTCTTTGAGAAATCAATACCATCAGTAGACCTCAATGAACATAAAACAGATGGCAGACATGAATGAATTGTGACCAAAAACTTTGAACTTTATCTCAGTTCCAGACCACAGGAATATCCATCTCCTGGTGAGCCTCATATCTGTACTCAATCAGGATAACTAAGAAGGGCATAAATAAGTCCTGTGCAAATAATTATGTTGGGTCCATTTATGCCTCACATTCATATACGCCGGCCTAATTGAATCGAGTGTTTAATCCCAGGATTCATTATCTATTTCCCTATCTAAGTCTTTTGTCCCATTTATATTTAGCACCCAGCTGTCCCCTCCTCCAAATGGTCAACTGTAGTCCTGTAAAAGTCTTGAGATTGGCCTCCTGAACCCCTAGCTTTGTACAGCAATCTTCTCAGCAGGGGGCAAGTGGATCTTGGTGTGTGCCTGCCGCTGGGTTAGAATCGTTAAAGACACAAGCCGCACGGAGATGGGGAAATGGAACCTGGCCCTTCCCAGCAGATATCCCACGTAGAGCCTGGCATACTGCTCAAGTCAGGACAGGGCACTGCTGTCTTTTGTAGCAGTCAGAGAGAATAAAGCAATAAAAAGATCAGTTAAAACGCTTGCTGGAAGTTATTGATAGAAAAATTCTTTCTGCACGAAAGATTATAAACAGAGTGTTATCTGAAGATGGATTTGTTTTAATTTGGCATTGATGTATTTGATACCTGGTAGGATCAAAGAAAACAGAATCAAAGGCAGAAATACAAGCAGCCCTGCTTCTCTGAATATAGGCCTCTTTTATAGATATAAAATCTCAGGACTGGAGTGCTCAAATTTATTTGTACTGATGTTTGTTTAAAGATCAATATTAAATAAATTGGTCTGGAAGCTATAGTCATAAAGCAGCTGTCGAACTAATGTAATCCCACAATGCCATTTTGTCTACTGCATGAAACCTGGTTAACTGTGTACTTCTAATAACATGTGGAAATCTGTTGAAAGAGAAAATAGCTGAACTGGATTTTCTGAACTTGGACTAAGTTGCAATTGAGTGTGAGGGGGAATTTAAATTTATACACACACACACACACACACACACACATGTATGTGTATATAGTCTCTCTCACGATGGTAATTGATTGGTTTTATGACCAAGGGTCAAGGCTCATATAAACTACAGATTTCTTATAAAATCTACAAAAATGCTACTTTAAACTGTGTTATTACACTTTAATAGAAAACTTTCATTTTAAGACCCTTGTTTTCACTTGTTTTGTTAACTGTTGATATTATTCTTGTCTATATTCTTGTCATTTGTTGAATTTTTTGATCAATGTTTTTGCAGTTGTTTTGTTAACTGTGCACCAGTATGTATTAGAGCCTTTATATAAATTCCAATTTTAGAATATTTGCTCTGCTCTGTATTCTCTAAGGATTCAAAAGGAAAAACAAAAAGGGAAAGAGTTATGGTTATGTATCCTATAGATGATGCCTATGTAATCTTACCCCCATTGTCTTTGTCACATTTTTTGAGCATCCAGTTTTGTTTTGTTTTTACTTAGAAACACGTAAGCTGTGTCTTCTGCCATCCAGGAGTATAGAATCTGGATGTGAGCAGGGTACAAGACATACATATACAAAGATAATCATAATGTAGTGTATGATGGATAAGAAGTCATGATAAGGACAAATTCTAGAGACATTAAAGACCAGTAGAGTATCATATCACTGAGTCAGCAAGGAAGGAAGGAGACTAGAGCTGGGCCTTGATCTACCCAAGTTTTTTGGATATAGAAAGGAGAGTTGCAAAGTGTTGTCCTGTGACTTTCATGAGACTCTAAAGAGATAATAGTTGTGGTTAATCTGGCCATGTAATAAGGACTTGGAAAAGTGAAAGTTTGCTTTTTAATTAAGATTTTTTTAATAAAACCAGATAATGGAATCAGTAATAGTTGTTTTTTGTTTTTGCATTTTTCACTGAAACCAAACTTGTGGAATAAAATATGCCTCTATTTCTCTTTCTTTATCCTTTCCAGTTTTCTGGGGGCTCCCTGCTCATTTTCTTTATCTAAATGCTTTATCTATCTCCTGGTCCAAAGGATACCTGGAAGTACATTTTCATAAATGACCTATATGACAGTTATGAAATTTCAGCAACTCTTCTGATTTCCTGGAATTACTTATTGCTTATAGGTTGCTTGGGAGGGTTGGAAGACATGATGATTAGGAAAATGGTCGCTAGAGTCAGATTGATGAGTATAAATCCAAGCCTTTCTACTTCATAGCTGTGTGACCTAGGGCAAGTAACACAACCTTACAAAGATTCAGTCTTCTAACCCATAAAATGGGAATAATAATAGTAGCTAACTAATAGGATTGTTTTAAGGAAAGAAAAAGAAAATTAGCACCATGCCTGATACATACTTAAGACTTTGGAAATGCGGAGAAATTGGGTGATGGGCATTGAGGACGGCACTTGTTGGGATGACCACTGGGTGTTATATGGAAACCAAATTGACAATAAATTATATTTTTTAGAAAAGACTTTGGAAATGCAATTATAAGCATTTCCCTTTCTGAAGGTTTCCCATGTTGTCTGGCTTAACATGTCTGAAATAGCTTTATTTTCACATTCTACCTCTTCCCATGGCAGCAAACTACCAGGAACTGTAGCATTTTCAGAAGAAGATTAAACATTAGAAAGAAATAAAATAGACCATGTTATTAATTTGTAAAAGTCAAATCAAACCTATGGGGAAAGTGGAATTCATAATGCTGTTCATGTTTCTGAATGCTCTGAGAGTTGCATTTTAAATTGTTAAAAATGTAAGAAAGTATTTACTTTTTGAAACTCTTACATCAGATATACCTTGAACTTTCTGTCTTTTCTCTAAAAGTGGATGTTGAGCATTACAATTTTGGCAGTCAGGATTTGTCATTTGGGCCATTTATGCACAAAGACCGACTGAAGCTTCAGTCATATGGAAATCTGTCTCTTGAGCACTCCTACCATTCAGGTATGGATGAAGTGACATCTAATAATAGTAGGTGGAAAAGATTTATCTGTTGTTGTTCTTGCTGTTTTGCCAGTCTTTGCCCACTGTTGAAGATTAACGAAAAATTTGGATTGATAATACTAAAGAGGCCTAAGAAATTATATTATCATCTATGGTTTTCTTATGTTTATTTTTGAGAGAGAGAGAGCATGAGCAGGTTAGGTGCAGAAAGAGAGGTGGAGGACAGAGGATCCGAAGTGGGTTCTGTGCTGACAGGATACAGGGCTCGAACTCACAAACTGTGAGATCATGGCGTGAGCCCAAGTCAGATGCCCAACCTACTTAGCCACCGGGGTGCCCCAGTTATTGTCTCTGTTTTAAAAATTCCTAACCTTCAGCAATTCAGGACTCTCATTCTTTCAATGATACTAATGTAAGTATTGGGGGCAAATTCATGGATATCGATAAGCGAAGTGAGATGTGGCAAAGTAAAACAGATATTTCTCTTGAAAGCTAGTTGGCTTCGGCTGGTTAAGAAGAAGCACGGTGGACAGTGGCCAAAGAAGTCCTGCATATTGAAGATTCAGTCTGATTACAGAAGTCAAGGTTAGCTTGAAGCACCATGTGGAAAACTACGTCCACAACCAAGGCTACAGAGATAGGTTTTTTCCCCAGGATGAAAGGGTGCAGTCTTGCAGGAGTCCCACAGGCTGTCGTCTGCAGTGAGCAGAGCCCTCACACGCTGGTGTACTTACTTACACAAATGGGTGAACGGAGTTTCATATGATGTAAACGGAGACTCAGCACTGCTGTGGATATTTTCTGGGACAGCCTGTAGGGGCAAAAACATCTTTAGCCCTTATCTCAAGAAGAATTCTAAAATGACTCTTTCCCCCAGTGATTTCTTATTAATCAAAGGATAACTTTAAAATCTGAAGATGTTTTCATTTGAATCGTTTCAATGAACACCCGCTTTCCTCAACTTCAAGTTTCAGCTTTGGCTTCTTTGATTTTTTTTTTTTTTTTTTTTTCCCACTGAAACCCTTAATCATGAGTAGCCGGGTGGTAAAGTTGCATTTCTCACCTGGATTACTTCTGTCACTCCAGAATGCTTGAAATATCCAAAAGTGATTTTAGTTAGCATCTTGATTTAACATCTTTAAAGATCTACCTCTGTGTATCCAGTTTATATATTTCTACTTTTCTTAATAAAGATGTAAAACTTAAAGTAAAATTGTGGCTGATTGTACTGAATTATTACTCTAAGATAGATTCATCAAATCTCCCAGCTGTATAAGACAGGGCTTACTAATGAAGTTCCCTATCAAAAAGAAAAGCCTAATTTTGATTTGGCTTAGGTAATGAACTTCTTTTTCCTGGTGTGATTATCTGCATGGGGTGGCTAAAAGGGTAGCAAGAGAGAGTGCGCTCACAGAAGCATTATGCAAAATGTCTTTTGTCTCTTTTTGCTGGGATATATTAAATTTTCAATGTAGTCTATGTAATATAAAATTATGATAATGACTTTTGGCCCACTGTGAAGGCAGCTTGCTGGTCCTGAGCATGTGTGTCTGGCTTGAGCACTAGGATACACTGTGGGAGTTGCCTTTTCTATTAACAAACCTCTAGATACCTAATGATGAATTTTCTTTCACCAAATGTTCTCCTTTTGTCTAAAATACAAGCATTTTCTAAATTGCTTTTGAGAAAAACAAGAGAGGCAGAGAGGTCTATGGGACTAACAAGGGATATTGAAACAAAGCAAGGGATTCAGTTAGCATCATTCTTGTAATTGTAAACCAACCAAAAGGTTGTTTCGTGGACTAGTGAAAATATTTACCATCTTATTGGCATAAATGATTGCATCACTTAGTAAAAGGACAAATCGAACAGTTGCCTCCTAAAATATTTCTGTTCTTTACAGTCATGTGAAATTTGATGGTTGAATTTATTCTAGGCGATTGTGACAACTTTCAATTGCTATTGGTTCTTCCCAGTAGGGGGAAATTGTTCCTTCTTTTTCTTTTAAGTTTTTGAATAATAGAAATGTATGACGTAATAGAAATTTTGGTTTTCTTATTATTTAGCGTATTTGACAGAAAGTATCTTAAGAAAACTTTATGAAGAAATTTTCCAATCCTATTTATTTCCTGTCACCTTTAATTTTAAAATATCAGTACTTGTACATAAAATGAAGGTTACTTTTCAAATAATCACTACCGAAGGCTGTCAGCTTATTCTAAACGACACCATTCTTGCTTGGAACGCCTTGAGAGCTCTGGTTTTAATTGTCTGAGCCAGTTTACAAGGTACACAAGAAAATCTGTTTCATCACCTTATAGTCACGCTTGGTATTTTCTTAATTTTTGATCTCTTTATTCCTGAAGGTTAACATCTTTCTGAAAAACAGGACTCTTGCTTCTTGGTAGTTATGACTAAGCTCATCTCTTAATATCAACTTGACATGACAATACATTTCTATTTAGGATTTCACAGTTATTAGGGAAATTTCTATGATGTCAAACCGTGGCCATGATATTTGCTAGAAAATTAACTTTGGGGAAAATCCACTTTTATTTAATGCTATTTTGGAAATTGTGAAGAAGAGAACTGTAAGTGTAGAAAATTTGATTCAGAATACATGTCAACACTAGATGTATTTCAAAGTTTTGTGAGGCATCGGATGCTAATTAAGTTCTCCAGTTATGTTACAGTGTGTCAGGGGAAGGTCAATACCAAGTATATTTGCATATCTATTGATAACAATGTGAACATCTCTAGCAGGTGTGATTTTGTTTGTAGGCAGATTAATAACTTTGGAACTGAATTACCGTAACCTATTAGAATAGTTAATTAGAATTGCTTTTAAAAACCAAACTAAAGGACACATGTGAAATAGGACTCTTTTAAGTAACTGTCTTCTGAATCTTATTTCTGGCACTAATAGAGATTATTACAAAGTTGTGATAAAGGGTGCTTCTTCTACTTTTGTTAGATGCTAAAAAAAATCACTTGTAAAAGAAAAGCTACTGTAAAATATCTGTAAAAATCTAGAAAGCAATCTAAGTATCCATGCATTGGTTAAAATAGATGGCAATATTAGTCAATAACCACTACTTTTTCCCCTTCTGGGACTTGTTGTCTCAAGGTTCCATTGCCCAGACAATCGAAAGATGGAGAGCCAAATCTTTTTCAGGAAAGTACTGCTCTCCTTGTCTGCAAAAAAGAAGTCCCAGGAACTCCTGAGTCAGGCAGTGAGGAAAGAACAGTTAGGAATTAGGTCATGTGTTAGTTAGCTTTTATTCCATTGAAGACTGCCAATAATGAGGCCAGTTTCAATGACCTTAATTCAATCGGTTTTACTTGGGAATGAGAAGTATTTTCTGAACCTGGACAACATTTATGGCAACTGCTTGATCTTTTAAAAAAAAAACTTCATTTAAAAAATCAGCAGTAATGTGCCTGAATGACCTGGGTGCTGTGCCTGGTGAGTTGCCTGTGTTTGGTAATAGCCAGGGATCGTTGTGAGGACTTGAAAGATCTAGGAAATTAGGTTGGTAAAGCCCAACTGGTGTCAGTCTGGTTTATTTGATGAGGTGCTGTGCCTGTGCGACTGTTTTACTCCTGAAGCCAAAAAAAAAAAAAAAAAGAAGAAGAAGAAGGAAAAACAGAAAAGAGAAGAAAAGAAGGACGCTTTTGGTCCAAGCTCATTCTTCCATATGTTCTCTTTTTGGTGTGATGGGGGAGAATGATGGAAGCAGCCCTTTAGGAAAAACATTTAGCATTTTAAACTACACAAGGTAATGTTTGCCTAGTAGAAAGACAGTTCTTGGCAGCAAATTTCTGTTTTTGCCCTTAATTCTGTGTCTGTGTTTTATCAGCGAAACCAGACAGGTGCAAATGAGCAAAAACTTCCTAACGCACAGAATGTTGGAAAGTTACACTGGTCACCTACAGTCAGCGGTGCTGTTGTTTTAGAGAGGGTCATGGCGCTATAATTGGAAAACTGGGGCTTATTTTATTTATATTCATTAGAGTCTATTACTGGAAAATCTAAGCGTGGAGTAATCATTTACAGATAACCAGGGAGCCAAGAAAGGTTTAAATTAAATGCACCCTAACCTATGGACAATAAACGCTCTCCTGGAAGCTGACCAGAAAATCCCAGGTCGGATGACCAACAAACTGAATCTCTGTACAGCGTAAATCCTGATGTAGAGGCACTTAAGGGGTTTAGTCTATGCCAAAGGGCAGTAAGTATTACCTTGATAGAGACTTGCCAAATTGAAGGCTTTTCTTCAGTCCTGGAGCCAGTCAGGAGACCCTAGGCCAGAATTTCAGCTTTCTGTGCACTGTGGAAAAATGACCCCGAGGGGACTTCGTAACTTCCAAAGAATATTCATTTCCTAAGGTCTTGCAAAGCACACGGATGGTGTTAGGTTAAAAACACTAAAAAAGGAAAAAGAAAAAATACTGCATTTTCCAGCAGTTTGGCAACACTATGATGTTTTTGTGATCTTCAAACAAACACCAAATTTTGCTTTTGAATCTTTCTATGACAAAAACATGTAATTTTTCATTTACTAGTGAAAGGGTGCTGAGGATAAAATCCTTTAGCTCCAATCAAAACTTTCATCCAAAAACAAAACAAAACAAAACAAAACAAAAAACCCAGTTTGTCCAAAGAAGCTTAAGCTGTCCTTTCAATACAATATTGTTCTGGTCACCAAGAGCTCACACCCATTTAATTGCTGAAAGCACATGTCATTGTCAGGCTTTCAATTTTCTTTTCTTTTGATCTGCTTCTTGTCGAGAGGAACCAGGTCAAGGCAAGGTTCAGCTTATTGGGTTCATTTGAAGATTTTGTGGAGAAGCGAGGGTGCCTTTGCATTTGATTTAGTTCATCTCACTGGGTAAACATCTGAATTTCTGCTTTTTCTCACTTAGGCTAACTCTGAAGTAATAATTGAGTCAGTCTATTTAAAGCAGAATTTCGAGACAGGTCTTCAGTTTCACTTCAGCCAAACCCGCGTGCATCAATGGCTATCCTCTCAAATCTTGGCATCATGCCGTAGGATGTGAGCTTAGTTTCCAGTAGTAAAAGATCTTTAGGAATATAGCGAGGCAGATAAAAATGCCCTCCCCACCACTCTCCCCTTGTTGGGAGCTGTATCGTCAAGAACTCATTTGTCATTCTTATCAAAATGGCACTGGCCTTCTCCCCTCTGTCTCCCCGTGTGCTGAAAATGTAGCCATTATTATCCCCCTCCAGTTTTATGCATCTTCCAGATGATTTAACTGAACTGATGCTATGGAGGATATGCTGACTGGCACTTTTCCCATGCTTAATGTGTTAACAAAAGCCAATGGTGTCAGTTTTAACAGTTTTAGCTAAATTCCCACGACACTCTTAACAAACGTTGAAACCTCTGCCATGTCTTACCCTGACAGATTCCCTGCCGTCATTGCACACTTAAAATAAATGTCATCCCCAATCAAAAAGTTCACATTTTCTCTGACAATATAATTTGTTACTTTGTTCCTGCTTTATCTCTTTCTTTGGCACAGCCGCCTTAGCCGAGAGATGTTACTTTCCTTCATGCTGGCTGCTGGCCTTTTTGTTCTTCTAAGTCTCGGGGTGGAATGGGAAAGGGAAGCTGAGGGAGATGATGCCTTTTCATTTCATTCAGGAACAGATAGAAATTCGGACTTTATGATTTGATAAAGCAAGTGAGATGCGCACTATGAGCTGATACCATAGTTTCGTTTCGCCCAAAGTCGTAGTTGCTGCGTGAGGTCCACACAGCACTTGTAGACAGAAACAAAAGGAATGTGGTTGCAAAGAAAGGTCTCGCACTTGAGTCGACCTGGGGTAGAGCGTCTGCTCCCAGTGCAATAAGCAGGTCACTTAACATTTCTGCCCTCAATTACCTCATCTAAGAAAGGGGTGTGTGAAGGCTGAATGGAGTAATGCCTGCAGCAAAGGCGCTCGGAAGATGGCCATTCCCCCTCCATTTTTGTCAGCCCTTTCCCAAAGGTTCTGGACTATGACACATGGTGTGTTCATGTGATGGCTTACCTGCATTGAATTTTTGTGCATGGCCTTTTGTCAGATTCCTTTGCTCTTATGGACTTAAGGTCTCTTTGTATTTCTGGCTTGTTGGAGGCCCATGGAATGGCTATTGAACAAGCCAGTCACATTGATGCCCCCTGATAGAGAAGAGAGATTGCCTCCTGTGTGTTCAGAAAAATATCTGTAACTGTCCAAACCCAACCATCTCCTGCACCGTACTCCCTTGCTTGACTTAAGTACCCTCTCTAATGCCTTTTGGCCTGTTTGATGGCCAACCGGTGTGGGTTAGTGGATAGAGCACCAGACAGAGAGCCAGGAGGCCAGCCTCTCCACCCCAACTTGTTGTGTGGACATGAGGTCAAGGTAGTTCTGTCCAGTCAACCCCAGTTCCTTGGTTTCTTGTTATGTTAAACTAGAGCACTGGGTACAATGAGCTTTAAGGCCCTTCCAGGACAAAATTATTATAATTTCAAAAGTATGAAAGATCTTTCACATGCAACTATTATTTCAGGATCAAACATTTTCTGTTCATTAGCTTAGATACAGCTAATGCTGTGTCAGTACAATCAGCCCTTCTTATTCCAGCTTTTCCTGTGTTCTCCCCCCACCCCCCTCCCCACCCTCTGGTCTTTCTCAGAGAATAAGAGAGGTGGCTTTCACAGCAGCTGGTTAATTTCCCTGGTTTCACACTACTGTTTAATGATCCGTTTCTCCTGTGCCACCTCTCTCATCTACTGAAAGATAGGTACAAATTGTACCTATAAAAATCAGAATATGACTCAGGGTTATCTTTAAATTTTTTTTTAAAATATTTTTTTTTAATTATTTATTTCTAGGAGAGAGAGAGAGAGACAGCGTGAGCAGGGGAGGGTCAGAGAGAGAGGGAGTCACAGACTGAAACAGGCTCCAGGCTCTGAGCTGGCAGTCAGCACAGAGCCCGACGCGGGGCTCGAACCCACGAACCGCGAGATCATGACCTAAGCGAAAGTCGGACGCTTAACCGACTAAGCCACCCAGGCGCCCCATATCTTTAAATTTTTTTAAGATTTTGAACCTCCAAATAACTTTCTGATGATTGTTTTCCATCACTAATTCTTTCAACAGTGCTGAGGCCTCTGACACCCTACGTTTTTCAATGCTGAGAGAGTAGATGCCTTTAATACGCCCAATTGTTTTCAGAGCAGAGGAGATGAATCCCCAAGAGGTGTCCTCCCTGTAGCTGGACGCATGTGTGAGGCACCCTGGAAAGGGCCAGGGTGCTGGTACCTCAGTCTCCCACGAAGTCCTTGGCTGTGTTCTGTGTCTGATTCTACCAGTGGGGGGGCCCCACGTCAGCGAGTAAGGATGTCTGTGTGGGAGTCTTTCAGAAGAAAGGCCTGAGAAACTGATCACTTGTAAAATGAAGTCACTAATCAAGGGCGTATAGAAAGAAAAAGTCCTTTTTCCTGGAGAAACGAGGGGTGTTTTTTTTGTTCGTTCGTTTTTGTTTTTGTTTTTATATGCTTTCACTGAAACAGTGCTGCTTACAGAACAGAGGGCTTGGGATCAGATGTCCTTAGGATCAAACCCTGACTTTGCCACTTAGACCTGACATGTGGCACGTCTCTTATCTCTTATCCTCTCCAGGAGTCAGATCCTCATCTGATAAATGAAGGAGTTGGGCTTACTGCTCTGGTTTATGGTGTGTGCGTGTGCGTGTGTGTGTGTGTGTGTGTGTGTGTGTGTGTACACGCACGCATGTGCACATGCGTACTGTCAGTCCCTCTACCTGTCTGTAAGGGGCTGGAGAAACAGGACAGGAAGAATGAGGAGGAGGGACTTGATTTCCTGCCAGTATTTTTTTATGAGCTAGTCAGGACAGTCAGTTCCAGTGAAGTCTGTGGGACCACTCTCCATACCTGTGATTGTCCGCTTAGTATAAGGTCTAACTGTGGTAATACAAATGAATTGGCCATTACCGGCAAGACAAATCCTGATAATGCAGTTAGGAACTGTCAGAGGAATCCTCCAAAGAAACCAGAACAAAGCTTGCAGGAGCAGCCTATTTCCAAATGTTCCAAATCTAACAGAAGAGGAAACCTTTGCCCGAGGTAACACTGTGGGGCAGGGTTTGAAGGATCCTTCTCCATCACTTATAGCTGCTAGATGGTAATTTTTTTTTTCTTTTTTTTTTTTTGGTTTGCATTTTGAAAGGAAAGCTATTTGCACTCAGGCCGCACACCATGGTTGTTCTCTAACACTGCTTTGGCAAGCGACAGAGGTTTCAGTGAGGATGTCTGCAAGAACGGTTATAGATTTTGGCTGTTTTAGGAAGACACGGTCTTTCAATTAAATTTGAAAAGCACAGAAATGGAACACTCAATTTTTGTAAATGTAATCAGGTGGCCAGGGGAGACTTAACCTGGAGATTAGGCAGAGATCAGGGAAGGGCTTCTGGGAGGTCAGAGGCCCCAGCGAAGACCCAGGACTTCTTGCCTGATTCTCCCCCAAGGTCTTCTGTATTCCCCCAACCATTCCAACAACCACATTCAGTGCCCTCACTGAGCCACATGTGTGGTGTCCTGTTTGGCCTCACGGACTTTCTACTTGATATTCAACATTGCGGGGTCATCTGTTGGTGCAGAGAGCATTTCTATAGAATCTAATAGATATCAAACAGTTTCCTTTTTTACTGTTAGACTAGAAATCAAAGGACCTGGAGTGTAGAGCATCTGCCTCCGTAATTGGTATGTGACAGAAGAGAGAGCCTACCTAGTGGTGAAGGATAGAGTATAGAGCCAACACTGCCTGGCCCTCTGTCCTGCCTCTGACCTTCTCTGGTGTGGCCTTGAGTGAGCCACTCACGCTCTCTAAGCCTGAGCTTCTCCTTAGATGAAAATAATAATAGCAATAATTGACAATACCTCGTAGAGCTTTAAATGAGAATTAAATAAAATAATGTGTGCAAAGAGCTCAGAGCAGTGCCTATCAGAGTAATTACCCAACCAACCTAAGATTTATTGTTGTGTTTTTCTCTATGTGTTGTGGTTAATACTTAGCCTCACTGGCTCTTTGTTTCCTTACCTGAAAAATGAGAGTGAACTAGATGATCTGAAGGATCCTCTATCTCCAAAGTTTATTTAATTATTGATGTAAAATATTGACTGTAGAGAAGTATTTTTAAACAAATGGACATAAACATAATTTTAACAAAACACTTTGTTGTTTCTGCATTTATTGCACAGAAATGAAAATTTTCTATCTTAAGGAAACTGTCCGTATATCCAGAAAGAGAAAATGTCAAGAACCCTACAACTTTTTTTATCTATCATTAGTGAATTCACAGCTCATTTCTTAAAAAAAAAAAAAAATCATGTTGATTTACGAGAAAGGGGAAAAAAAAGAAAATTTCTGTCTACTTTAATTTTCTCTGATTTTTGTTGAGTAGCAATAATATATTTTATCTCATAGAGTCTTTCAAAACCCTTCACATTTTTAACAAGATCCTACAGCTGTTTATATGTTGTACTGAAATATAATATTGACTAAGCTGACATATATATTAAAAAGCAACTAAGGAAGGAAGGGTATTGTTTTGGTATATAAATCAAAAATAATACAGCAACTGGTCTTTCAGTGATTAAAGCTGCCTTCGCCTTTAATAACTCTCCTAAGAAACAGGAAATGTAATTTCCCTACACCTTTCCTGGGGCTCTCCAATCAGCTCGGTCCTCTGGGGGGTTCCCTACTGTATATTCCTTCATCAACATGGAGTCCCCCAAGGGGCCCACACACACTCTGTTAAAATTAGCTGTGTTCCACATTAGTGACAGGAGCTGAGTATTCCTCAGAGGGGTACACAGTTGTATGGTGCCGCTTCCTGTTTGAGCAGAATCATATCTTTAATTGCAGAGAATTTTTTTCATTACCTGTTAATTGATAAATCATGCTTGCTCCTGCGGCTGTAGCTTGTGCGGCAGACCTGATGGCGAGGCGGGTCTCTGGATCTACCCCCATTGTCCTTCCACCCACCCCGCACAGAAAGGATAAGCAGCATCAGAGCCAGAGAAAGAAAACAAGCAGATTGCATCCCTGAGCAGTAGCCTCACGGAGTGGCATTAAAACAATAACAAAAAACAAAAAAAAGGAAAAAAAAAAGCCAAATACATACATGAATACGTATGTGGTGAAAGAAGATAAATAAGCCATTTAAAATGTGTCCCTTTCCTTTCTCCCTCCTTTTGTCATGCTTGTCCTTTTATTCATGTTTCTAATCTGAGTAGCAAGAGGCCACTGTCTTGGGAAGAACAGTAAAAATCCTGAGTATAGTGAAATAATTTAGCTGATAATTCCCCACTGTATAATTTTCTACGCTTCCTGCTAGCTGACCTTGTGGGCTCCTGTCAGGTTGCTAAGGGAAATCCAGCAGGACTCCAGCTCTGTTCCTTTACTTTTAAGAAGTATTACAGGATAGAGCGGTGTGTTTGTGGCAGCTTAGTTGTGGGGCTACACGTTTCGTGTTTGATCAGATGGCATCAAGCAACCCGTCCCCGCCGCTGGCTTGGATTCCCTCCCCCTCCGGTGATTCCGGTACGATGGAGAAATTGCTGCAAACTGTTGAACTGGAGTCCTGAGCTTGATGGATGTCATCAAAATGTGGCTTGATCCCTTGGGGTGTGGCCGGGGGAGGAGGCTGGCCGAGCTGATGACATCTAATGGAATGCAGAGCCTTTTATCTCTGAGATGTCAATCTTAGTGGAGCTCCGGTTGAGTGAAAACCTAGACCAAGCACTGAAGGCTGTTTGCAGAGTTGGAAGGCACCGCAGCTCCGCTCCCTCCCTGTCTGGGGCCACTCTTCCCACATCCCCAGCCTTTCTGGGCCAAATCAGTTGCAGTTTGGGCGGGCAGAGGAAGCAGATGGAGATACTGTCTTTATCGCGACATTCGCAGACCAGGCAAAACTTACCCTGCTCATTATGAATGGGACGTAGTATACCATTGATTTGTGTCCAAGTAATTCCCAGGTAATTATAGACCATCGATCTAACTGAGCAGGAGCTATGGCGGTTGTATTCTGCAAACCTCATGTTGCCTCACACCTGGCAACTGCAGTGCCATTACATTAAAAGATCTAGAACAGTTTCTTCCCTGAGCTTCCCATGGCCACAGGGATAGGTGGAAATTAGGATGGTTCCAAAAGTCTTTAGGAAACATGATGGACTCCATTTGCCGTCTAGCTGCGCGCCTTGTTCTGTAAAGTCTCCTCTGATGATACACACAAGGTAAGGCGGCTTCCTGTTTGTGGCTCTTGCTTATAGGCGGCCTACAATAAGACAGGAATTGCATCAGCTGGCTGGTTTCGTGTCTCAGCTGTCACCAAAAGAGTGTAGTAATATTCCTGATTAAATGTCATTACTCTGTGGCACAAAAATGGGAACACTGACATGCTTTTGGATCCGTTCCTGTTAAAATTCAGCAGTAGTAACAAATTATGTCTGCCATGGATTAAACACAGCTATTTTTGAGCTAGAGTCTCTTGCAGGCCCAGAATTTTTATCAATAAGTCTACATTCTATACTCATTGATTCACTCAGGCTTTTAACTGTAAAAAAAAAAAAAAAAAAAGGCCCTAAGTAATAGAACCTAGAAAACTGTTGTTCAATCAACAGCTGCTGCCAACTCAAAATAATATGGTTAATGTCCCCAATTCAAGCAACTTGGTGCTAATAAAAGTTGGTTAGCTCACAGTAGGTAAAACTTTAGTATGAGAAAATACAGTTTAATTCTAGATGCATTTGTTGCATCTACCTTTCCCTGATTACCGGATATTCATAGTAGACCAGTGTAGATATGTATAGATGCACGACGGTCTCCATCACCTATGAAGAGTCTATTACTTGTTGTGTTGTGCTATCCTTTGGTGGCCTGCATATCTGTAACAGGATGATGAATGCATGTGGGTGAAACAGGATAAAAAAAAGAAAGTGTGGACTGAAAAAATTTTAAAAGTCAGTTCTAAGGAAGTAGTCAGGTTGTTATTTCTCTTGCCTGAAGTGGAATTATGTCATTGCTGCATCTTGGCCTCAAGAAAATAAACTGATCATTTGTCTCCTTCCCATTCATTCCTTTTGCAGATTCCAAGCTTGTAGCCAGATGGGAGCACACAGAGGTAGTGAGGAGAGACATTTGACTCCTGACCACAAATGCACATAGAATCTAGATTATGGCCACGTGAATACATTGATCTAGATTCGGGTAATAAATTAGACTGTATTTTACATCATTGGTAGATGGTATCAGTTATTAAACTCTGCCCAGAGCCCTTAGGAGGGAATATATGAAGCTGCTCCTTCACTTTCAGATGCTGTGTCCACTGACCTGGCATTTAGTTGATGTTGAGATATCACTGACTAAGCACAATCGTGCAACATACAAACACTACTTATGCAAAAGAACCAACGCACCTTTCGCTTTGGGAACTCAGTTGATGCTCTCTGCACATGTCCCTCTGTCAAACAGGCGACTCTCGTGTGTTGGGGCAGACGGCAGAATTTATGCTCCCATTTGGCATTTGTATGTTTCGAGATCAAGGCTTTGTCTCCTCCTCTTGCTAGATAAGTTGAAACATTGACAGGCAGCGTGTTCCTTTTTTTCGCCTTTTATTACAGTAATTTATAAGATATTTTAGCTAACAGGAGAACGGCCCAAGGGGGCATTCTCATGTTAATTACCAAATGTGGGCTTGTCAAAATCAAATAGCTCCAGGAATAATGCAAGTAGCTCTGCACCATTATATTGTTTGGCCCTGAACCCAATATTAGCTACTTTTGAAAATCTGGGTTCATTAGGCTTTTAAATTTAAAAGAAGAATCACTACCGGAGGCCTTCAGAAGAATCTAAGGCACAGTCAGAAGCTCAGGAGTTTAATGTAAATGATATTAAAAAAATAGAGTCATATAACATACTCAGAAAAATAGAAAACAAAACAAGAAAAAAAAAGCTGTGGCTGAGATTTCTCTTTCTTTCTTTCTTTCTTTCTTTCTTTCTTTCTTTCTTTCTGTCTGTCTGTCTGTCTGTCTGTCTTTTCTATCATATGCAATTGGAGATAGTTTTTCTTTTGGAATTGAGGATAGGTTTTTAATGTCTGATTGTCCTAGGAGTCTACAGCTAATCTTGTTTTGTTGCTAAACATCGTGCCCTATAGTGCGATCTTCACGTCGGCAAATGCAAAGAAATGGAAGAAGTTGCAAGTTTAAAACACTAGTATAGGGGCGCCCTGGTGGCTTAGTCGGTTAAGCGTCCGACTTTCGCTCAGGTCATGATCTCGCGGTTCGTGGGTTCGAGCCCCACGTCGGGCTCTGTGCTGACTGCCAGCTCAGAGCCTGGAGCCTGTTTCAGTCTGTGACTCCCTCTCTCTCTGACCCTTCCCTGCTCACGCTGTCTCTCTTTCTCTCCTAGAAATAAATAAAACATTTAAAAAAATTAAAAAATAAATAAAACACTAGTATAATAGACATAAAATATATAGTATGCGGAAATATAGTATTATTTGTTAAGTAACATATTCTGAAAACTATTCCAAGATTTGTAGGTTAGAATAAAGAATTATCAGCCTTTGCTTAGTCTCCTCTTTTTTCCTGTCTTCGTATCTCTTACATTTTCAAGCCCAGAATGTTAGGTAAGGAGAAGCAAACCGATGTGTGTTTCTTTAAAAATCCCTTTCTTCCTAACTTCTGCCAAGTTTTTAGCTGTATATGGGAGTCCAAATAGATGGAATTGGTGACAATGTCAATGAAGGACATAAGTAAACAGCTGGTGATGTCAACAAGAAGTTAAAAGTAAGATTTGCTACCCTAAACTACAATGTGGATAATCCTCTTGTGAATAATCAAGAGTTCACTATATATACAAGTGAGAATTCATTAAGGAAGTATAAACTATTAAAATACTAACTAGAAGATATTAATTACCTTAGAGGCTGCGGTGAATCAGAGCCTGGCATTTATGCAACAAGCATTTATTCAACACCTACTATATACTAGGGTCTATGCTAGATACTGAAGATCTAAAGACAAATACCAGGTAGGTAGTCCCCTAATGGAACTTGAGTCAAACAAGGCTCTAGCTTTGCAAACAAATTATTATCTCACAGTGTGGCATTTGTCCTCTGGGGGCTAAGTAGCAGGGTCCATTAGGAAGCTCAAAGAAGACTTGAGCAGGAGGTCGACTTCCTAACTGATACTTGAAGAATGATCAGGAGTTTCCAAGGCCAGAGAAGGAAGGACTTTGTTGTCTGTGCAAAGTCACTTGGGGGAATTTTAAGCAGGGGTTGGGGGGAGGATGATGAAATGACTCTGGGTGCATAGAGGAGCGGAACCTTCCAGACAGTTACACACATTGTGTGCCATGCCAAAGAGTTTACATTTTATCTTGCAGCCCACAGATTTCCTTAAGGAAGTTTCAGCAAAAGAGTGTGACATGCTCGGATTTTCTTGTAACAGAGTCATTCTGGCATCGGTGTAGATTGAAGGGACAGTATTAGAAGCCAGAGGAACAGTAAAGAGGAATCTTCTTTCTTCTGTATACTTGCTTCCCTCTCTCTGGCCAGTGCCAGACTTTTCTGATGATGCTATTCCTATTTTCATAGGTTTGCCACAGACGGAAAAAGAAGAGGGTGTCTGTTCTAATTTTATTTTATTTTTTTAATTAATACGTTTTATTTCTTAAATCTGTTTTAAATTTACAAAAAAAAAAATTGAATAGAAAGTACAGAGAATACTCCTACACTCCCTTCACCCCACTCCATACCCAAAATCCCCCATGATTAGCATCTTCATTGGTGATTCACGTTTCTTACAAATTCGTGAACCAGCATTAATACATTATTGTTTTGTTTTAATTTTTTTTAATGATTTTATTTATTTCTGAGAGAGACAGTGTGAGCAGGGGAGGGTCAGAGAGAGAGGAAGATACAGAATCTGAAACAGGCTCCAGGCTCTGAGCTGTCAGCACAGAGCCCGATGCGGGGCTCCAATCCACAAACCGCAAGATCATGACCTGAGCCGAAGTCAGATACTTAACTGACTGAGCCACCCAGGCGCCCCAACATTATTGTAAATTAAATAGTTTCACTGCCCTAAATGCCCCTGTGCCCCACCTGCTCATCCTTCTGCCCTTCCCTCGGAACCCCTGACAACACTTACTTTTTTAATGTCTCCATATTTTGCCTTTGCCGGGATGTGATATAGTTGGAATAAGTTAGTACATGACCTTTTTAGATTGGCTTTGTTCATTCAGTAATCTGCATTTAAACCTCCTCCATGCCTTTTGATGGTTTGATAGTCATTTCTTTTTTCCCCCCAGATAGCCCATTTCCTTTTAGTTTTGCATAATATTCCATTGTATGAATGTACTAGTTTGTTCATCCACTCACCTACTGAAGGACATTCTTGGTTGCTTCTGAATTTTGGTGGTTATGAATAAAGTTTCTATAAGCATCCGTGTGCAGATTTTTTGTGCAGACAAAAGTATTCAACTTATTTGGGTAAATATGTAGGAAAGTGATTTATATGTTAATACTATGTGTAACTTTGTAAAAAAAAAAAAACCGTCAGACTGTCTCCTAGAGTAGCTGTACCATTCTCCATTCCTACCAGCAATGAGTGAGAATTCCTGTTACTCTGTATCCTTGTTGGCATTTGGTTTTGCTAGCACTTGAGAATTAAGCCATTCTAATAGGTCTATCGTGGTATCTCATTATTTTAATTTCCAATTCACTAGTGGTAAATCATGTTGAGCATCTTTTTTTTAATATATGTTTACTGCCATCTATAGATCTTCTTTGGTGAAGTGTCTGTCCAGATCATTTTCCCACTTTTTAAATTGTTTTCTTATTGGTGAATCTTAATATTTCTTTAGATGTTTTGGATACAAGTCCTTTTATCAGGCATGTTTTTACAAATATTTCCTCACAATCCATGGCTTGTTTTTCATCCTCTTAACATTGTCTTTAGTGGAACCAAATGAAGTCCAACTTCAATTTTTTATTTCAAGGGACATGCTTTTCATTTTGTATCTAAAAATTCATTGCCACATGCCAGGACCTAGATTTTCACCTATGTTGCCTTCTGGTGGTTTTACTTTTTTTTTTAATTTTTTTCGTTTTTTAAAGTTTTTAATTTATTCATTTCAAGAGAGACAGAGTGAGCGTGGGGGAGGGGCAGAGAGAGGGGGCGAGAGAATCCCAAGAAGGCTCTGCACTGTCAGAGCAGAGCCTCATGGGGAGCTCAAACTCAGAAACATGAGATCATGACCTAAGCTGAAGCAAAAAGTCAGAGACTTAACAGCTGGGCCTCCCAGGCACCCCTGGAAGTTTTATGTTTGCATTTTAGATTTAGTCTGTGATCCATTTTGAATTAATTTTTATGAATGATATAAGGTCTGTGTCTAGATTAACTTTTTTTGCATGTGGATGTCCTGTTTTTCCAGTGACACGTGCTGAAGAAACTGTTCTTCCTGCATTGGATTGCTTATGCTCATTTGTCACAGACCAGTTAACTATTATTTCTGAGCCCCATTTTGTTTCATTGATCTATTTGTCTAATTCTTTCACTGATTCTATCTCGATTGCTGTAGCTTTATAGTAAGTCTGAAGTCGGGTAACATCATTTCCCTCACTTTGTTCTTCAGTGTTTTCTTGGCTATTCTAGATCTTTTGCTTTTTCATACAGACTTTGGAATCATTTTGTTGATATTTACAAAATAACATGCTGGAATCTTGATTGGGATTTCATTGAATCTGTAGATCATATGGGGAAGAATTGACATCTTGACAATATTGAATATTCTATCCATGAACATGGAATTCCTTTCTATTTATTTAGATCTTTCGGGAAAAAAATTATCAGAATTATATCACTATAAACATAAGTATTTCTTTTTTGGTACTAATATAAATAGTATGTTTTTAATCTCAAATTTGGTTGCTCATTGCTTGTACTTTGAAACTAATTGATGTGCAATTTATATATTCACAAATTTAACACTGTGGCCTGTACACTTGCTACAATCACCTATTATTTCCAAGAAGTTTTTTTGGTTAATTTTTTGAGACTTTCTACATAGTCATGTCCTCTGTATATAAAGGCAGTTTTATTTCCTCCTTTATAATCTGTATCCCTCATATTTCTTTTTCTTATCATATTATCCAGGACTTTCATATGATGTTGAATGGGAATATTAAAAGGGATATATCTTTTCTTCATTCTAGAATGATCTTAGAGAGAAAGCTTCTAGTTTCTTACCATTAGTATGATGTTAGCTGGAAGGTTTTTGTAGATGTTATATATGAAGTTGGGGACATTCCATTCTATTCCTATTTGGTGAGAATTTTTATCATGAATGGGTATTGGATTTTGTCACATGTTTTTTCTTCCTCTATTGATGTGATCATATGACTTTCCTTTAGCCTGTCGATGTGTTGGATTACATTAATTGATTTTTGAATGTTGACTTTAATTTGCATACATGGAAAAATCCTACTTGGTTGCACTTTTATACATTGTTGAATTCAATTTGCTAATATCTTTTAAAGGATTTTTACATTTCCATTCATGAGATTTATTAGTCTGTAATTTTCTTTCTTGTAATGTCTTTGCCTGGTTTTGGTATTAAGGTAACGCTGACTTCATAAAATGAGTTGGGAAATGTCTCCCCTGCTCCTATTTTCTGAGACAGATTGTAGAGAATTGGTATCATTTGTTCCTTAAATGTTTGGAAGAATTCTCTAGTCTTTGTTTCACGCAGATATGCTAGAAACCAAATAATCAGGTCTGTTTTGGATTGGGTGAGGATTTTTTTGTTTTGTTTGAAATTTCTTTTTCTTAAATACATGCACTCTAACCAGTTCACAAACACAACTATAAAATTGTGCTTATATTTTTCTCTTTCAAAAATAAAACTTCATTGTCATAATGATCACTACACTTTAAAAGTGCATACATTTGCTGACTACAATAAATGTGTTTTTTTCAAAAATTAAATTTCTGAAAATAAGTTCATAAATGTCCTCTCTAAGTCAATCTAGAGTTCAGCCTTAATAGGTCTTTTTTCTGAAATATTTTTGTGTTTATAGTTAAGCAGGTTACCTAAATCTCCTTTCCCTCAGTTTTTCGTAACAAAAAGAATATGGTACCGAACTCATAGAGTTATTGCTTCCATTATTTTAATTATGTAAAGGATGTAGAACAATGCCTGACATATAATAAGTGCTTAATAAAATTTAGCCACTGTTACGATTACCCTGCTGGAGAGTTGCCGGTCCTCCTTAGCTCATTCTGTATCCCATTGTATATTTTATCACACTTCTATTGCCTACAAACCAAAATCGAAACCTCCAATTTCAGAATCCAAGGTCATCAACAATCCAGACTTTATTGCTATTGTAAGGTTGTTTTATCCACCCCCTTTTCATTTCCAGCTGATTACTCATCTCCCACAAGCATGGCTTCCTCTTAGTTCTTCCTCCAACAATTGTCCACCCAGCCTCTTTACTCAGTGGAGGTGTGGCACATCTTTGTGTTTGAAATAAGTTTTGCAACATTTGCCAGTCTGAGCTTTATTAAAGAATTCCCCACCAATAATACAAACCCACAGTGTTTCTAGATCGGGAACAGACCTTATGAGTCACTTGGCCCATGTGAATAAACTAAATCCTAGACAGGTCAAATGGTTAATCCAAGTGTGCACTGCTAAAGGCTATCAGAGTGTGATGGCCTTTCCTATGGTGCCAAGAAATACAAGTGCAGCAATTACATTATTTTAATCCTTCGGCTTGTTTTTGTTTTTAAGTTTACATGACATTCCAAATACACCCAAATCACCAGGGGCATTAGGACTAAACTTTTCTCCTAATTTCCAAGATTTGCCTTATCATTCTCGTCGCCTATGTAGGAAAATTTCAAGGCACTAAAGACCCCTATCCGTTTGCATAGATGTTTCTTGAGTGTTTGTATGTGAACTGGTTCCTCTTTAGGTCTTTAATAATGCTCAGGAAGTAAATGTTACGAGTCACTTTACTTTTTCCACAAAACAGAGCTGCTTCTTCAGTGGAATCAAGATTTTTAAATAGTGTGCAGGTAAAGAGCAAGAAGTAAATATCTGTGTAACTAGTTGAAAGTACTGAGGGAATAGAAAAACAGAATGTAGCTATTAATAAACCTTCTATTTATAGGGAATGAACTATTCATTTGAGGAGCTAGAACATAGAGTAGATATTGCTTCATGTAAATCTATAACAGGAATGTAAGCATAATGTCAACAACAGCCTGACTTCATTTATGAGTTTGTAGTCCTCAAAGTTAGGAACTAGGGGAGGAGAGAGGGATGTTTTCTGGCCCATTTGATTGGGAAAAAAAGGTACTGAGAAACCCAGTATTGCTTGTGAGATCTGGAAACGGGTTCTGAGATTCAACAAAACTGCTCGCCTATTACTATGTGGTCTCTATTAGTGGACAGTGAAATTCACTTTCAGTTTTTCAAGGCTGTTTATTCCAATGAGATATCTGGAAGCATCTTAACTGTTTCTTGAGACTCTCCCCAGGATCGAAATTCCTAACTGAAAAGTACAAAGGGTAAAAATTACACTTGTGGGGACCATTGAAGGGAGATACAGTACATGAAAATTGTACCAATATCAAAAATCTTGCTACCACTAAAAATCGAGTGTAAGATAAAATATAATATTTCCTAATTTTGCATTCAAGTAATATCAAACATTTGCAAAATATGGGCTGATTCCCACATTAAAATTTAAAGTGCCAGCTACTACTGAGTAACAGCAAGTTTAGTCCTTAGAAGCAAGAGCAAAGCCACAGCCAATTCATGCCATTCTACTCATAATAATAAAAAAGCAACTTTGAAAAGTAAATCTATCTTGGAGAAGTTCCCCAGAAAATTTATGACACTATTATACACACATGCATACACACACACACACACACATACACACACAAGTGCACACACCTCTTACTGCTTTTACCCAAATTCATTTTTTTGGTTAGTTTTATCCTAAATTACTTGAAGCAGCACTGACTTATTTGGATGCCACACAGCCAAAGAGATGACTTAAAAAATTTTTTTAATGTTTGTTTATTTTTGAGAGAGAGAGATAGAGCGTGAGCAGGGGAGGAGCAGAGAGAGAGGCAGACACAGAATCCGAAGCAGGCTTCAGGCTCTGAGCTGCCAGCACAGAACCCGACATGGGGCTCGAAGTCACTAGCCTGACATCATGACCTGAGCTGAAGTCGGACGCTCAACCAACTGAGCCACCCAGGCACCCCACCAAAGAGATTATTGATGCAGACTTATTAACCTGTAATTGAACTTGTTGAGCTCGCACATACATGCGCGCACGCGCGCGCGCGCACACACACACACACACACACACACACACACACACACAATGCCTATTCCAAAAGATTCACTGGTTACTGTTTCATTATAGGAAGAGAGGTTGAACCAAATTGAACATAAAGTATGTCTTGATATCTCTTAGTATTAGGTCATATTTGCTCAACATCAGTGGACCATTTTGAAATTTATTGTTAATTGAGTAGTTTTATAAACTGAAAAATGTAAAATGCAAAACTCTTCAGTTGAGTCAGAGACCTCATTTCATTCAGTCAATAAATTAGATAAATACTAAGACTAATGTTCAACAATAGATTATTGTCTGCCATATTCCCATGTGGCTAGTTAAGATTCAGTTTTCATTGTAAATAAAAACAGCAGAAAATTGAGGAATAAACTGTTGAATTTATGAGATCAAATATAGTACTGAAGGTAAATTCACATTTTAGACAGATATTCCCTGATGCGTGCATCATCTTGGAGGTACCAATGGTGGACACATAATATAAATTAATTGAAGGATTTTTTTATATATGCAATGCTCATAAATGGTGTTCAAGAAATTTTGGTTGAACATTTTAACATAACACCATAATAGAAAATTCTGTAAGCAATATAAAACTACCTGAAGCAGAACTATCTGTTATGACTATTGTTGCTTGGATTTATGTAACTCAGTGCATTTGCACATACATCTTTCTAATACCTATGGTTTAAAAATAGGAGCTCTGGAAGTTGTATTAACACTATGGAGTCAAGTTTACTCAAGTAAAAAAATTTTAATAGATAAATAAAATTTGTAAGAGAAGCAAGAAAACAAAAACACTGTGGAGGAGCAGATTTGACATGGGTGTTTAATTTGTTTAGAGCAAAATATTCCTGCTTACTTGATATCACTCAGATGTATAGGGATTTTACCATGAGTATAGGCATCATTTATTGGTTCTTACAATTGAAAATAAGATCAAAGCAGCTTAGCAAATAAAAATCATCTCTGCCATAAAAGCTGGGAAGGAAATCTGAGTAAGAGGGAAAAAGAGTTGAGTAGAAACATAAGAAGCAAAGAATAAAGGATTGCTCTGAAATTAGTTTATATTTAAACCATGAATTTATACAGGCAGCCCTGATTCTTCCATTTTTGTCATTTCGCCATGTTGCTCATCAGAAAGTCTGATGACCAGTGCTTTGACTACTGTGTTACCTAGTTTCTGAAGCAAGACCCAAGTGGCCAGCAAGCTGAGGAGAGAAGAAGCCAGTAGCCCTGGAGCTGGTGTTAAAAAATAAGATAAAAAAAATTACAACAGTTCCTTCAGCTCATCGCTGCCCTATGTCTTTTCACAGATCTTGTACTTGCTGTTGGGTATAGAAAGAGAATGGAAGGGAAAGAAAAAATAAGATAGCTCATATAAAAGAAGACCCTAGAGATTCTTGCTCTCCTAATCCTTGTAATTGAAAATAAGAGAGATTTAGAGAAACATAGAGTTGTTTTCATGACAAAGCCAGTGGTTCCATGACTTACCCAAGCCCCAGACAGAATCGAGAACAGAATTGAGAATTTCTCGGCTCCCAGTTTCTCAAGGGTTCCTCTAAAAGACACCGGAATGATGATTTATGAAAATAACAATTAATGGAGTGAATCTGAATTGCTTACAAGGCATAAAGGGGATCACTTATCAAAAGGTTAAATAGGGGATGGATCACTTCTTTCCCAAGCAGGTCTTTTAAGTGAGATGGAGTCATCCAAACCAGCACCCTCAAATATTTCTAAGTTCTTAGAACCCCAAATTAGTAGTAACTGAAGATAGAGTTAGTGTTTCCTAGAAAGTGTACTAAGTCAAGATTGGTCAAGCTCATATAAGAAGGAGTATTTTTTATGAGTGTTCTACACTCTAAAGTGCATTAGAATCCCTTATAAAATCAATGTATACAGTTGGTTCATGCTCCCTTCCCTCTTAAGCAAACTGGTGGGTTCAATGGACAGGGCTCAAAGGTTGTGATTCAGGATACTTGCATCTCAGTTCCTTCCCTTAAATGAAGTAGATGCATGACCCGGTGACTCTTTACCCCCAGGAGATGAGATTACATGAAGGGAACTTAGCTCTAAAATTTTCTGACTTAGAGAATATTAAACTTAGTATTTAAACTAAGCAAGAACGTTTGCTTTTTATTGCTTAAATAAAACGTTTTTATTTATTAAAAACGTTCTGTTTTTATTGTTGCTTTTCCTTTTGTCCCTACATTTTTTCCTCTATCATTTCTATGTTTTATTTTAAATTGAATCTTGGCTCGACATTTCACTGGTATTGTGTATATGGAAAAAAATCGTCTTACAACAATGTGGACAGATTTTTGAGGCAAAGCAGCTAGAGTCTTATCCTAAATAAGCTGATTTATGTTTGATCAAACCAAGAATGTCTGAGTGTATATGAATTACACCTTCCTGACTGAACCACGTTTTGTGTCCCAATCTTCAAGGTTCTTCTTGATTTTCCCCCTTTTATTGAGATGTGGTTGACATATAACATTCTCTAAGTTTATGGTGTATAACACAATGATTTGATTGATTGTTACTGACAGTTTTGCCTTCTTCCTTTTTTCTCCTTCTGATCTAAAACTTGTCCATTTCTGTTTTCTGATACTATCCCTCATGCCACAATACACCAGTTTTTCTCTGGAACCTCTGACCAAAAATGTTTCCTTTCCTATTTTTCACTTTCACAAGCTGCCGTCATCCCAGTCAGAGGAAGAAAAACCTATTTGCATGAGAAGTGTCTTCACTTCTTCATCAGTAATGCATCAACATTCAGGTCCACAAAAAGTAGAATATAAATTTATATTGGAACTTCACTTTCCCTCTTGAATGTATTCTAAAAACCACTCATCCATTTGGTAGAATATGCATGATTTCAGGTTTTAAGTTTGGGCTTCTTTTAAATATTTGACATTTTAGGCATAATATATTTTTAGTTACCATATCAGAAAATAGTATATACTTAAAACCATCAAATAACCTGAATGTCCTGACTGTGTCGGTCAAAAATTGCCTATTTTTCAAATAGTTTTATATATTCCCCCTTCAGAGATTCCAAATATACATAAATTAGACTGTTGTAAATTTTCCAACAGCTTATTTACTGATGCTTTTTTAAAAAATTGATGCTCTGTTCATTTTTTTACAGTCCTTTTTCCCCTCTCTATGCTTCATTTGGGATAATTTTTATTCCTATGTCTTTAAATTCACTAATCTTTTCTTCTGTGATGTTTAAACTGTCGTCAAATCCATCCAGTATATTTTTCATCACTTACAGTTCAAAAAGGGTTTCCTGTGTCTTTTACGTCTCTACTAAGTATGCTCATCTTTTCTTCCATCTACATTTTTAAACATCCTTGTCTGCTAATTTTATCATCAGTGGCATTTCTGTGTCTGTTGGCATTTGTCTTTAGCTTATACATTGCAATTTCCTATGTGCTTATTAATTTTTTACTGAATGTCAGATATTGTGAATTTTACCTTGTTAGGGGCTAGATAGTGTTGTATTTCTATAACTATCCTTGAATTTTGTTCCAGGAAACATTTAAGTTACTTGGTAATAATTTTATCCTTTCAAGAGATTTATGTATGTATGTATGTATGTATGTATGTATGTATGTTTGTGGGACCAGATCAACCATTGATAGAGGCTAATTTTTTCCCCATTACTGAGGCAATACCCTTCTGAATAATCTATTCAGTGTAGTGAAGATATTGAAGCAAGAGGTTTTCAACTCCTGGGAACACAGATTTGTGTGAACTGTGGGGAATTTTCTCTCTGCTGGTCTCAGAAAGGATTTTCCCTGGCTTCAGGTAGCTTCTTCATATGCATGCACAAATCAACATTCAGCTTAAGAGTCAGGGAGGACCCCTGTGGATCCTCACTCCTCTCCTCCCTGGAACTCTGCCTTAGGAGCTGTGGCCTACACCCCCTGGGCTGCCAGCTCCGGAAGACCTCCGCTTTCACCCTGGGTTTCCCCATAAGAAAACTCTCCATACAGGAAGCTTGGGATTTGGGACCCACCTCACCCATTTTTTTCCTCCCACCAGCACTCCCCTGCACAGCCTCATATCTGATGTCTGAAGAATGACATTTCATGTCATTTGTCCCTCTTTTTTTTTCTTTGTTGTTTCAGGTAAGTCTGGTTCCTGCTTTTTCTACCTGGACCAGAACAGTTGCTAATTAAATGCTCCTTGGCCACCACGTTGAGAGTTACAGCAGGTAGATACAGTAACTGAGAGAGGCAGGTTACAAGGAAGATCTTGGTTCCAATGACCAAAAGCCACTTCCGTGTCATCAGCCCAAGCCAAGCACATGGAATGATCAGGGGAGGGACACAAGGACTTCTGTCACACTGACATTCCAGTTATAAGCACCTCTATTCTTTAAAGCACCTATGGTCTGCACTATTTGTGAACACTTTTCCTGCTTGTTTGTTTGGACTTCTTAAAATATTACTGTCCTTTAATCATTCCTAGAGTCCCTCTTGTCCCTCCCTGCCTCTCTCATCCCAGTGTGGGGACCGGGGGACTAGTTACTACAGTCTTTGTTTCCTACTTCCACATGCAGATACTCCGTGTCCTCTAAATATGCATACAACTTTCCTTCTTCTCTTTCACTCTGGGTTTTTTTTTTTTTGGGGGGGGATAAGTGAGAACAAATTTAGTAAAATGAAATATATGTATTTTTGACCAAAATATGAATTTCACCACCTATCAATTTTACTACAGACTTGCATGCATAAGTGACCTGTGACCAGAATCAGATTTTTTTTTTTTTTGAGAGAGAGAGAGAACGAGCACAAGTGGGGAAGGAGCAGAGAGAGAAAGTGAGAGAGAGGAACACAGAATCTGAAACAGGATCCAGGTTCCGACCTGTCAGTACAGACCCTGAGGCGGGGCTCAAATCCCTGAACTGTGAGATCATGACCTGAGCCAAAGTCAGATACTTAACCAACTGAGCCACCCGGGCGCCCCCAGAATCAGGCTTCTCACTGCCTCCTTGAGCAATGACAGGGCTGTGCTGCATTGTCCCCACCCCACCCCCAGTGGCTTACTGCACACAAGAGGTGAAAATGCCTGCCTAATGAGGAGAGACGGCTCCAAAAGTGAGAAAAGAGCCCAAGGCATTTGTGCACAGATCACTTTTCAATTCTAAAGAGGTTGATCTATTTATTATTAAATAGATACAGGGATGAGAATAAGAAAAGGTAAAATATTCCAGTTAGTTTTCATTCCTTTTTTATTTATTTATTTTTTTGATCCATCAGTATCCCTTTTAGTATACTAACATGATTAAATAATTTCATTCTGGAGGTAGGCTAGTCCTCCAAGTATTAAAAGACATTTTTCAGGGTTGGTATTAGAATTTTTTTGACCTCATAAAAGATTTTTCAAAGAATTTAAGATTGTGTTTTGTTTTTTTTTCTTAAATGCACATTAGAATTCATCAATGAAACCATCTCAGCCTGAAGTTAGTTTCCCTCTTTCCTTCCTCCTTCATTTTTTAATGAATTCAATTTCTTTAATAAATAAAAGGTGGCTGCCTAGATTTTCTGCTTAATTTTCTGTCAAATTTGTTAGCATTAAGTTGCTCATAATATTCTCTTATTGCTGTTTTAAATATCTGTGGGATAAATAGTGATACTTTGATTCCTGATACTGGTAATTTGTATTCTTTTTTTTTTTTTTTTTGTCTTGATGACTCTAGGTAAGTTTATTAATTCTGTTGATCTTTTCAAGGAGTTTATTTTTTATTTCATTAATATTCTCTATGATTTGGTTTCTATTTTCATTTGATTTCTCTTCGTCTCTTTATTATTTCCATCCTTATACTGACTTTAGGCTTAATTTGTCCTTCTTTTCCTTAGTTTCTTAAGGTAAAACTTAAGTCATTAACTTTAGACTTTGTTTTTCCTTTCTCTCATAAGCATTGAAATCTATAAGTTTAATTCTAAGAAATGATTTTGTTGCATCCCACAAAATTTAAAATGTTGACTATTCAATTCCTTTCAGTTCAAAATATACTGTAATTTCCTTCTGAGATTTTTATTTTTTGAGCCATGGATTATTTAGAACTATGTTTTCAATTCCCAAGTATTTGGAGTTTTCCTAGTATCAGTTGCTATTGATTTTTACTTTAAATTCATTATGATTAGACAGCATACATTGTATGATTTCAATTCTATTGAATTTATCAACACTTGTTCTAGGGGTAAACCTAAGGACAATCTTGGTGAATGCATCATGTGCACTTGAAAACAAGGTGTGTTCTACAGATACTGAGTACAAGGTTCTGTAGCTATAAATTAGGTCAAGGTGGTGGATGGTGTTGGGGAATGTAGTTGTACTATCAGTCACTAAGAAAGGTGTTTAAATATCTATCTGTGATTGTGAAATTGTTTTTTTCTTCGAATCAGTCAGTTTTCGCTTGATTTATTTTCAAGCTCCTTTCAAGTGCATGCACTTTATGATTGTTATATCTTCTTGATCAGTGACCCATTTTTCATAATGAAATGTCATTGTTTATCTCTGACAACATTATCTTGAAGCTTATTTAATACAGATAGTCACTCTAACATCCTTGGGCTTGTTCTATGTGTCTTATGTATGCATTCAGTTCATTTACTTTTAACTTCTCAGGCTTCATATATGAAGAGCATTTCTTGTAGACAGAATCAAGTTGGTACTTCCTCTTTATTCATTCAGATAATGTCTACCTTTAATTAGTGCTCAGACTATTATAATTTAATGTAATGATTCGTATGGCTGGATTTAAGCCTACTATTTCTTATTTGTATATGTTTACTGTCTATTTTTTTATTATTATTATTTTCCTTCTTTCCTGCTTTCTCTTGGGTTATGTGAATTTTTTAATATTCCATTATAATTTATCTGAACTACAAAAAATTATGTGCCAACAAATTAGACACCATAGAAAAAATGGAAAAATTTCTAAAAATCATATAATCTTCTCAAACTAAATCAGGAAGAAAAAGAAAATCTGAACATACCAATTACTAGTAATAAAACTGAATGAGTAATCAAAAAAAACTCCCAATAAACAAAAGTTCAGGATAGATTCGCAGATGAATTCTATCAAATCATTTAAAGAAGAAATAAAGGGCACCTGGATGGCTCTGTCAGTTAAGTGTCTAACTTCAGCTCAGGTCATGATCACATGGTTCATGGGTTCAGGCCCCGCATTGGGCTCTGTGCTGACAGCTCAGAGCCTGGAGCCTGCTTCAGGTTCTGTGTCTTCCTCTTTCTCTGCCCCACTCCCTTAAAAAATAAGTAAACATTTAAAAAATTTAAAGAAGAGTTAATACCTCCTCAAACTATTCCAAAAAAAAGATGAGGAGAGAAAGCTTCCAAATATATTCTGTGAGGTCAGCATTACCCTGATACCAAAACCACTCAAAGATAGCACCAAAAAAAAGAAAACTACAGGCCATTATCCATAATGAATACCTGTAGGCTTTTTAGCTACACTTCTTCGTTTTATTACTTCTTGTGGTTCTAGGGTTTACAGTAGGCATTCTTAACTTTCATAGTCTACCTGGAGTTAATATCTCACCATTTTATATAAAACAGAAACTTTGTAATGGTATAGATCCATTTATGATATAGGTTTCATATATATTATATCTATATATATAATAAACCCCAAAAGATAAGGTTGTAATTTTTCCTTTATGTAATTATGTGTATGTGTAAATAAATTAAAAGTTTTGTGTGTGTTGACCAGATACATATTGTTTCTGATGCTCTTCATTCTTTCCTGAAAATGCAGGTTTTCATCTGGTATAGTTTCCCTTCAGCCTGAAAACATGCTTCTTGTAGCTGAGCTCTGCTAGCAGCTATTATTCTGTGTGTGTTTAATGTACAAATATTTTTACTTCACCTTCTTTCTTGAAGGAAATTTTTGCAAATATGGAGTTTTAAGTCGAGAATTTTCGGGTCACCTGGGTGTCTCAGTCTGTTAAGCATCCAGTGTTGGCTCAGGTCATGATCTCGCAGTTCATGAGTTCGAGCCCCACATTGGATTCTGTGCTGACGGCTCAGAGCCTGGAGCCTGCTTCAGATTCTGTGTCTCCCTCTCTTTATGCCCTTCCCCCACTCATGCTCTGTGTCTCTCTGTCTCAATAAATAAATAAATAAATAAATAAATAAATAAATAAACAAAAATTTTAAGTCGAGAGATTTCTCCTTTCAAGTTCCTGGAAGGTGTTGGTCCACAGTCTTCTGGGCTCCATTGTTTCTAGTGAGAGCCAGAGGCCATCCAAGTCACTGATTTTGCCTATGTAATCTGTTTTTGTAGGGGCTTTTTTGTTTTATTTTGTTTTGTTGACCACTTTTATGATTTTCCCTGTATGTTGATTTTCAAGGATATGCTTATATGGCTTTCTTATACTTCTACTTAGAGTTTGCTGAGCTTCTTAAATCTGTAGAGTTGTGTCTTTCACTAATTTTGACAAATACTCAGTAATTATTCCTTCAACTATTATATCTTATCATTCTCACGCTCTTCTCCTTAGTACCACTGTTACCATGTGTTGATATTGCCCTACAGATTCTTGAGGCTGTGGTCATTCCTTTCAATACTTTGCTCTTCAGAATGAATTACTTCTGTTGATCTATTTTGATATTTATTGACTTTTTCATTATCATATTCATTATGCTTTCAAGCCCACACAGTAATTGATTCACATAATAAACTATAATTTTCAGGTTTGAAATTTCTACTTAGTAGCTTTTTATAGACTCTCTTCCTATGTTGTGATTTCCTGTGTTTTTATTCGTGAGGAGTTTATTTTCCTTTAGATCATTTAGCACAGTTATAATGGCTGCTTTAAAATCCTTGAATGCAAATCCTAATATCTGATTAGATATTAAATCTAATCCCACCATATTAATAATTACATTAAATTATAATAGTCTGAACACTAATTAAAGGTAGACATTGTCTGAATGAACAAAAAGGAAGTTCCAACTTGATGCTGTCTCCAAGAAATGCTCTTTATATGAAGCCTGAGAAGTTAAAAGCAAATGGATTAAATGAATGCATAAGACACATAGAACAAGCCCAAGGATAGTATTTGATTGTCTTTTCTCTTTAAAATGTATCACACTTTTCATTTTTTTCATGTGCCAAGTAATTTTAAATTGTATTTTCACATAAAAATTTGACATTATAGATACTCTGGATTCTGTTATATTCCTTCAAAGAGTGTGGATATTTTTGTTTTAGGAGGCAAGTGACTTGGCTGGATACAAACTGCAAACTCTGTCTCTTGGATTGTAGCTCAAATGTTGGTTCAGTTTTTTTGTTGTTTTTCCTTAAAAATGCCTCAGCTACTTGTTGGGACGAGCACTGGGTGCTGTATGGAAGCCAGTTTAACCATAAATTATATTTAAAAAATCAAAATAAAGAAAAATTAATTTTTAATTAATTAATTAATTAATTAAAAATTCCTTAACTGAGTGGCTTTCAGTCATTCCTGCACTTGTTGGTTCAGAAGTCAGCCAGGGACTTGGGTGGGGTTTTACACAGGATTGCCCTGTCCCCACTTCCTCGAAGCTTTCCCTGTTCCAAGGCTTTCCCCTTCGTTTCTAGTGGCTATGCTTGCCCCAAATTCTCCCAAATTACTATAGTTTTCTATTGGACTCTGAGCATCTGTCTGCAGCTAAAATCTACAAAACCTAGAAAATTCATCTCGTGTGATTTCATCCTTCCAAGTGTTGACTCTCTCCAGACTCTTACTGCTTTTATTCATATGCCAATGCCTTCAGGTTAAATGAGAGTTTGGGTTTGGGTTTTGTTTTGTTTTGTATTCTATTTTTTCAGAATTTATAGTTACTATTTGCAGGAAGTTCATTCTAGTGAGAGATTATTATGCCAGTCCAAAGTGGAACCCCCATCCCACAAGTCTTAGAAAATTTGTATGTAGGGTGGCTCCTGAAAATATAGATTATAATGTATTGTAACTATCATTCTAAATTGAGTTTCAAGGGTTGCCTTTGGTTTTTGGTTGTTCTTTGTGAGGGGTGTGTGTGTGTGTGTGTGTAATAAAGTAGTTCTCAGAAGTTCACACAACTGGAATCTCTCTAAACCCCCATTCAACCCATTTTCTAAGTCTAATTATCATCGTATCATTTTCTCATTCTAGCCCACCTCCCCCAAGTAACCCATTGTCTTATTCTCACCCTGAATTCCGTTCTACCAGCATTTCAGAGGGCTGCACAATCATTTAGCATGGCTTCTGGGTCACACCTACTACAGCATCCTGTTCTCCATGGAGTGCCTAAAAGTCTTAGCAACTGGATCTGCGGTGCTCTGGTGCTGCTGAAAAATACCACAGCGTCACACCTCCCCAGTCACCCATTGTCCTTGAGTCACCTTGGTCACTAAAGTTCCATAGTGAAATACAGTTGCATCCAAGTGTTTAGTCTTTTTGCCACCTAAATCCTACGTGCTCATCTCTGAAAACACACTGCATCGAATACCTGGGTGTCTAGGTCAGGATGGATAGAGCATTGCTGAGATTGCCATGGCAGAGAAAGTGAGGCGAAGCCGTTTGGAAACCCACTGGAGTCCAGCTCTTCCTCAAAGCGAGCTGTGACCATACAGGCACCAGGCTCTTAAGCAGCCTGAGTTCTCCCCAAATCCACACGCTGCGGAAGGCAGGAGATCTGGAATTAAACATTCAATTTTGAGGGACATTTGTCAGTATTTTAGTACTTCTGTCTTCTTAAGTATATGATGATGAGTATAAGGCACAGGGCACAGCTGCCTCTTGGGAGTATAATGTGAATTAAGTGATAGGAGAATGGGATGTCCTCTAAGTCACTGCGAGGACAGATCCAAACATGCATATTTTGCTTTTATTTATTATTTGGAGAGCTTTTGTGATACTTTATGAACAGCAAAGCCCCATGATTCACAGCCTGCCACAGCTATAGGAACCAGCTAATGAAATGTGCCATTGATTTCCTTTTTCTGTCTTTTTTGACCCTCTGTTAAATTTAAAGGGGAGGAGAGACACATTAAATTCCAATTCTAATAATAGCCCCCAATGGGGACCAAGTGGCTAAGACAATGGGAAGAGAGACCTTTCAGCACTAGGTTTTACTCTGAGCCTAAATGAAGTCTGTCGTGATCATGTTATTAGTGAAATGAATTCATGGAAGGAAGTTGATTCCTTCTATTTGGACCCTAGAACACAAGTGTCACATCCCCAAATCATGTCCACTGGTAGCAATTCAGCTTCACTCTCTATAGAGAGCCCTACATGACCTAAGAAGCAGTAGTTTTGAGAATCCCAGATGTTAGATTCCCAGTTATTCATGTAGCAAATGGATGCTCTCACTGTCTACTCTACCGCCTTCCGTTGGCCCATCAAGGGCTTTGAGTTCAGCCTTTCTGTATCAGTAGGTCACCATTAGAAGGCAGCAAATTTATCAAGGAAAATAATGTTCGGAGGAAAAATAAAACAAGCCTTTAAAGAATGTTTTCAGTCAAGAGTAAGGTATATTACACATACATTTTCTGAAGCAGTAGTTAACACTTTTAATAGAAACTTCAGCGTCATCACTGAAGTATTTCTAAAGACCAGAGTACTTATAATTAATTGTATTAATCATGAAGACTAAATTTATCCTCAGCTTCTATAGTGTGTTAAGGATAGAACTGTTTACCCAAGAAGAAAGCTAACATGGCATTCTTCTGTGCGAATGTAATTTTCACTTGACAGAGTGTGTATTCGTATGGTAGGTGTTTGCTTTTCATTTATCCACTTAGAGTCCTTCATCCTTTTGGAAGTTTATTGATTTATTTTGTGAAATGCAGAGAGAAGAGAAAGGAAAAGGCTGTGATTTGTGACAAGTCTACCTCCTGAGCAAAGTATTTATTTATCTTCACCACCTTTCTAGCCTCTCCATCATTACCCCTTTTTTTATTTAGATGTAATTGACATATAACATTCTATTAGTTCCAGGTATATGGCACAATGATGCAACATTTGTATATATTGCAAGCTAATCATCCCTTATCAATCAGTCTTTGTATAGAGTGGAACACAGAAATCTAAGACCTCATTACCCTCACAATTTCTAACGAAATTAAAGGAACTGTAATTATAAAATATACAAACGCCCAATTTTACTTTTTGTGAATTGCGCTTTGATCTCTCCTATCAAAAATGTGAATAGGGTGGAAATGTGTGATCTCGCAGTATAAATATGACATCCTCTTTCCTAACAGGAGTGCAAGCTTTGGAAAGCAGGCAGGAAAGGTTTGCACTGTGGATATTCGTATCTCATCTTGCCAAAGGATAAATAAAGGGCGTTCATTCATCAGCTTTCAAGCTGCCACCCTCTTTTCTTCTCCCCTAGCCCCCACCTCTCCCTGAAATTGGGAGGAGGGAGGTTCTGATTTTTGCCTATTTCTAGCAGAGCTAGCCATGAACAATTAAATTTAGGGCTTCCCTGTGGTCTGTGAATAACAGTGCACAGTGCTAACCGTCAGGGCACAAAGGCAGACAACAAAAAAAGGCTTTTTTATTTTTTGTTTACCCTTCAGGACACTGTTTACCTTATCACTGAAGGGGAAGTTATCATCTCATCCCTTTTGGAAATTGTACTCGGTTTATCCTCTAGCTTCGAGTCTGAGACTGTCCAGTGATCAAGTGGGTATGTCAGCCAGGGGCTAGGGGATTTCTATAAGGCCCTATTCTCTCCCCCCACCCCCTGGACCCCCACGTTTGCGTATGTGTGTGTCTGTCCCTCTGCCGCCTGTTTCTGTCTCAGGCTTTGCTCTGTCTCCTGAGTACAGTCTCACTTCCTCATTCTCCCCACACGGTCTCATTCCTTTTTCCTTGATTTTTCTGTCAAGGCTTTCTCTTTTTCTCCCTTTCAACCAGAATGATTTTTCCCCTTTTCTCCCTCTCTCTAAATTTACTTCACAGCAGATTGTCTTGTAGTAAATCACCAAAAACCCAAATAGCACTAAAGCATTCTGATACAACATTAGCATTTGCTTAACAAGCACAAGATAAACATTAAACAAAGAACTGCATTTCTTTATTAGAGGCTGCAAGATACATAATCCATGAGCACAAGAAACATGGGACCCAGTGGATATGCAGATGTGTGTTATTTCATTGGCGCTGGGCGGCCTTGTTAGAAAAGGTTTTCATCTGAAGGCTTGGGGGTGGATGGTTGACTGTCCCTGGTGGGGCTGTAACTAGATACAGAGACTGTTGCAAGCTAGGCTGGGCTCCCTGGTGGACGTGCTGATTGGACAGCCTGAGGAAAACTTGGGAAGCATCGGGAAGTGAACTCAATCACCTTGGGGATGATAGGGTAGAACCAGATGAAGGCATTTGACTTCTTTTGTAACTCCCACTAAGGACAGATTGCCAGTGCGATCCAGCCTCCATAACTGCAAATCAGGCCCTTTCCCCTATGCCGATTTCATTAGAATGGCCAGCATGGTGCAAAGAGGAAAAAAAAAAAAAAGGTTAGACACAGTAATTTTACAGGCAGGCGGGTACAAAAAAAATCTGCATAATTAAGCAGTCAAGGCTGCTAATAGGGGAGTTTATATGCTCTGGGACCAGGCAAGGGCAGCACATATGGATATAGCACTGGATATTAAATCCACGGCATGCAGACTTACTTCAGGGCCCTCAGAGAAAAGGCTAATTATAGAGAGAGGAATTGTGTTTACTGGTCTGTCTTGGGCAAAGATGGTAAAAGAAGTACAACCAAGTTTTGCAGTTAGACATGAGCAGGCTGTTAATAGAGATATCAAAATATGTGCCTGTGGTTGTTTCCCACCTAATCAACACAAAATTATAGATTCAACGGCCACTCCCCCCACCCCGTATTACCTGCTATAGACAAAACACTTGGAGTTCAGTTTCGTACGTTAAGTCTATGCGTAATGTCAAGACGCATAGGACAGGAATGTGTTTATTCTTAAACTGCCCCCCATTTAATCTCAGCTGTCTTCTTTATCATCAGTACGTTCTAGTTAGCAGTTTAGCTCAGCCCTCTTTAAAAACATCAGCGCTTCTGGGCATGAGCTCAAAGTCAGCACTTAACCAGAAATGGAGAACCTGAGTGGAAGTTACAGTGGGCAGGGGCGAGGCTTTCGAGGAAGGGTGTGTTTCTGGAAGGGGCTCTGCTGGGGTGGACATTAACATTTTATAATGTAGATCAAAGGTAAAGAGAAAACCCAAAGGCCTCTTTGTCACAGGCCCCTAACGACTGCCTCATATATGAGCTGAGATGATTTCTTCAAATTATTAAAGAGATTCATTTCATATTTGTATGTATGTATGCACAGACATATGCATGCATGCACTTACTTATTTAATTCCATACAAAGAACGTTTTCTGAAGAGGACAGGCGAGTGGGCCATTTGCCCTGGGCCTGATGTGCCAAGGCATGCCTGGCTGTTTCAGGGGACCAGAGCCTCTTGCAGATTTTGTTTGCGGAGAAGCAGTCTGGACCCTTTGTCCTTTAGGGAGGCTTCCCGTGGAAAGCAGCAGCCCTCGCCGAGCACAGATTTGTAGCTGGAGGCTCTGGCCATTCGTGGGCCTTTTGTGGATTCCATTGCTTCCTCCCAAATAGGAGGGCCGGAGAAGAGTCCCACTGCCTCGTCGCAAGATGCACTAAAACCTCAGGCTTAGGAAAGTAAACAGCAGCTGATCAGCTAGATATTGGGTCAGGCTTGCCTGACATCTGTGCTCCTCACAGAAACAGGGAATTCTTTGCTAATGAGAAGACCAAGCCTGTCCCTCTCAGAAAGCAGGAGTTGTAAAGGCTGATGAATGGGGAGGGGAGCCCCTGAAATCGGGGGAAAGCATCGTGATGGCACACAGGGGGCTGTGAGCCTCCTTCTTCTCATTCCTTGTTCACCAGCTGACCACAGCTGTACCTTTTACTGAGCATGGCTGGTCACAGATTACAGCACTTGGGTGAGAGGGTGAAGGTCCTGAGAGATAAGCATAGTGCACATACCCAGTGCGAGTATTTCACACTCAAGTTTCTAAATGTATTTTCCCTAGCAGCTGTCAATACCGTTTTGAAAATCTGACGAGTCCTCGGAATTTTTTCAAACTCAGTGACATCTGATATATTCTGATATCTAGAGGTTACAATGAGGTAGCATCCTAAAGAAAGGAAATCGGGATTGCCTGCATATTAGGAGGAACAGCATGGCTCAAGCGGAATGGTAGCATTGAAAGTATTTATTAAGATCATTGTTTTTATTCCATTCTTTCTACCAGCATCTTTAAAAAAAAGAACATTTTGTAGGGAGGACGCAGTAGAGGACCACACCTAGAAAATGGTAGCAGCCCTCCAATGTATAGGGCAGCACCTGACTGGCATTTTTCTGCTTGTCAAGAGAAAACCAAGCGGACCTGAACACTAGCAGGCAATAAGTAGGCACTGCTAGAAAGGGGGGAAGCATTATTATGTTTTAGAGGAGAGGGCTAAACATGCGATTGCTTTTATTTTTTAACTTTTGGGCTGATCAGAAGGAAGAAAGCTAGGCAGGTGCATGTCGCTGGGAGAGGACTGGTATGAATTTGAAGAGATCTCTTTGGGCTACATGTTGAGTTGTTTGGGGATACGAGGAAGAGCCAGCCATCTACTCCTACCCGGTCCCTAGGAGGACTCAAAGTCCCGTACAGCACAATGGCTTCCCACATCTGTCTCCTTTCTCCCTCCCTTGGTCTCTCCCTTCCTTTCTTGTCTCCTTCCTTCCATTTGTCATTCAACAACAATGAAAACAAGAGTTCTCGCCTTGAGAAGAAACCTAGTAAGTGATAAGGAAGATAATCAAGCAGCAATGTGTTTTATAGGGCAAATACAGCATGTGTTTATGCTATGGGGAAGAACGTGATAAATGCCCAAAGAATCCTAAAAAGGAAGGTAGGACTTTATAGGAAAAATTCATTCTGAGGGACAAGGGAAGAGGCTTGGGTAGGGACTAAGGCCCGAGAAACAGCAAATGGTGTGACCATTTTTTCCACATAAGCTGTGCTATTCCTCCTCATTTGGGGACTAATTTTCTGTCACCCCAACACATGCATTGATAGATGATCTAAAACATTACTCCCCACCCCAACCCCCAACACGTACACAGTTGGGTCAAGGAGAAGAGGAGGAGGCTGAAGGCAAAAACCTAGAATCAGTATCATTATGGCAAGGCCTTGAGAGGAAGAGGTTTTCAAAAGTGGAGAATTTAACAGCATTAACATCTTCTGGGCATTGTTTTAAAGTTTATCATTACCATATGCTGAGATTTCCAAATGCATGTCTGGGTTAAGTTAAGAAACTAACGAAAGGTCTCTGCTGATCTGCCCAAAGAATCCCACATGCCTAAGAGCCTGCCCAGTGCTACCCAGGCTCTTGCCAGCCCCGCTGACTTCCGAGAACAGGCAAGTCCCGTGGTTCCCCGGGCTATGCTGACTGACCTCCCCAGTCCCACTGATGGCACTCCGCTGGGCCTTCTCAGTATCTCTATCCTTGTAGCCACTATCTCAGTTCTACCTCTCAAGTCCTGCAAGACCCAGAACTGCTCTGGGGCTGCTAACAGAGCTGACCACAGAGGAGAAAGCAACGTCTCTGGAACTCTCACATCCCCTCTCTCTCCCGTCTAAGCACATGCTCTTCTCTGCCTCACACCCTCTTCCTTGTCTCCTCTTCTTCCCTCTCTCTTTTTTTCCTCTTCAGAGGGGTGGAGGAGAAATACAGAGGAACAAACTCAGTCAACAAAGTCTAAAGACTTAAAAACACTTGATATAAGATATTTCATTAAATGAAGCAAACATTTTGATGCCTCATAACAGATATAATGGATATTTGCAGAGGACTTACTATGTAGACCAGGCATTGTGCTAGACACTTCATAGAGATGAACTCATTGGAGTCTCCCTTCTCAGCCCTGTGATGTAAGCACTTGATAGCCCCATTGGACACCTGGTTCAGCTAACGCAAGATCAGATAACATAGGTGACAGTGGCGGGGTTAGGCATCTTAGCCGCTACCGAGGGATTCCAAAGCCTTAGTTTTACAAGTCACTCCACCGTGGTGCAGGGGAGGAAAGGTTTTGCAGATAATGTGTCCGTTGACTTTTATAAATACCGTCTCTTCCATCTACCACAGTGTAAGTCAAGGTAAGCCTCCAGTAGAGGTCTGTGCCTGCTAACAAGCGAGGCCCCAACAAGTGCCTGCCACGTGGCTTGAGAATTTTTCTTTCTCTGTGGAAGCAACTCTCCTGATGACGAACAATGACAGATGACAAACTGGATTCAGTAGTAATGACCTGCCTGCTATCAGAGCGCAAACCCTATTTCAGGATAAGATTTTGTTTTTCATAAGTTAAACAGGATTCAGTGGCCAACCATTCCGTTTCTGAGGATTCATCAGAAATTAATATTTAATCAATGTGCAAAGAGGCTCAATTGCATTTGTGACCTGCTTTCTCGCATATTTGGGGATAGAGATGAAAACGGAGAACACACAGTAGATACATTTACTGCCAGAGTGGAACTTTACAATTGTACCAGGGGACCTTTTCGTAATGTTTGTAATGTGCTGCTATTGTGATTTAGGAAAGAAAAATGCTACTGCTGGGCTTTATTTTCAACAGATTTTTTTTTTACACATCAATTAATGCAATCAAATGTAGTACAGGGAAATCTAACTTTTTATTTACATTTCTGGGGGCCAGGGAGGGTTTGTTTGTTTTTGTTAACTCCAGTCATTTGAGCTGCACAGTATAGGGTTTTCTTGGTATTTTCCAAATCAACTCAGTAAGTTATATTTAACAGTCGATGTGAAAATCTCCACATGAGGAAGAGAAAACAGCCTTTGTAAGTGGTACCATTTGTTGAGAAACAAATGATTCTGCCTTGCTTCACACAGTTTGAAAATAATCACTTTTTTTTTTGGTTTTCAAAAACAGATTTACTTAATAAAAATGAATCATCTAGGGTTTCCAGCCCATACCAGCAAAATTGAAATATGTTATTTCTTCAAGAATTAGTCAGATTTTTGAATGCCAAGTTTTGAACTCAATCTTGATGAATTTGAAAATAACCTAAAAGGAAAAGAGCGTCAGATGTTTGGCCTTAAACTTAAAAGGGCACTAAGATTAACCATTAAGATAGTCAGAAAGGTCTCTGCTGAAGGTACATTTTTCTGATTTTTCTCCCTACTGTGATTCTTTGCCTTAACTAGACACACATTATCAACACAAGCTGCTGGCAATCTCCTGCCTTCCTGAGCACAGAGACCTAGTTAACTAAGTATCATAGATTGTTTCACTAAAAACTTGGTTACACATCGAAATTTAGTTAGTTTTCTTCCTCATAATCAGGACCCTAGACTCAGATTTGAGCCCCCTTCTAACAGTAACCCCTCACGTGACTTTGAGCCAATTAGTTAAGCTTTTCCTTTGATTTGGGTTCCATAGACCAGTCCATATGATAAGCAGATTAACTGGGAATCCACCCTTATAAACCCACACCACACATTTTGAAAATTACAAAATGCTGTATAAGTATATGGGAGGTAATACATTTATAATCATCCTCAGGTAGAAGTAATTAGAGGAAAACATACCCTTGCAATAGTATTAGCATTTGTAAGAGCCTCCTTCTTAAAGGACTCTCAGAAGGGGGTGGGAGCAGAGTTTGAAATTATGTAGACACTTCATTCAACTTCTTGTGCTTGAAAGTCACGTTGGCCTGAGCACAAAATATGATCTTTTGCAATAAATGAGGTAATATGCAGACCTAATCGGGTGAGTTAAGGCCACAGTGACTACTTTGATTTGGAATTTCCCTGCTGTTATCACTTTAAGACCAAATTTCTAATATCCATTTCAAAAGACAGATGCCCAGATTCTAGGTCCCCTGGGTGTCCTTCGATTGCATTGTTCTTCTTGTTTCTCATGCTGTTCCCTCTTGTGGGAGTGTCCACCTGTTTCGTGGGTGCTGGTAGGTCGAAGGAGCCTCCGAATGCACTAGTCAGGCCCAGATGCCCATTGATCACTTCCTTATCAGCCATTTGCTTATACATAAGGGTATTGTGAATGTCTTAGATATGTCTAACTCTCTAAAATTTTATTTTGTTTTTATTTCATTCAAGTAGCTGGACCAACATTTAATTAAGGAAACTTCTCTTCCCATGCCAAGGAATGCAATTTATTTTGTTACTGGGCATTTTTCTCATATAAGTATCTATACATGGTCGGTTATTGTGCTTGCTTGAAAAGATGGTAAAAATATTTACTGCCCTTTATCCTTTTGTGTGCATTCATACAAGGCTAATCTGTATTTCACACTCTCATTTACATTTCTGAAACATATTTCCTCCAATATTCGGAAAAGAAGCTTTAGTGCCGGCTCCTGTCAGACTCTTCGTCTCCTCTCACATTCAACACTTACTATCCTAGAATGTTATACAGTGTATTTACTGCCCTTGAGATTCTCAGATATAAAAACTCGCATGCTAATCTCTGTCTTTAAGAAACCAAACATTGCCTCTGCTTCTCCAAAGCAAAGGAAGAGTAGAAGGCCAAAACATCATTACCTTTTATCCTGGACTTTTATATTTTTCTCGACTAAGAATGAAATTGATAAGTGAACTATGATTTAGAAAGTACATAAATTTTCAGAAAGGACATAAATTTTATAGGTGAATATCAAATTTCTACTTAGATTGTTCAAGACAGCTTTGGAATTTTCTGCTGATTGCATCACATCATGCAGGGACAGAGCAGACCTTTTAAAGATATGAAATGTTAAGCTGGACAGTTAAGTGTCCAACTCTTTCCGGCTCACATCATGATCTGCAAGATTGAGCACCACATCGTGCTCTGTGTTGACAGCTTGGAGCCTGCTTGGTATCCTCTCTCTCTCTCTCTCTCTCTCTCCCCCTCCCCTGATGTGCTGTCTCTCACTCAAAAATAAATAATAAGCATTTTTTAAAAATTAAAAAATATATGAAATGCTTAAAGTCATTGATAGTTATTTTAGTGATTTTTTGCCAATAGATTTCTTTTTGTGTTAAAAATTATCAGCCTTCTTTATATTGACACAGTGTACATACAATATTTAAATTTTTAGAACAGATCTAAATGAGCTGGTTCAGGTTTTAGAAAAATTGTCATAAAGATAGGGGATTAAAAATTTATTGTGCCCAAAGCATCTTTATAATTTGGCATTATAGTCTTAGAAATATTTAATAGCTTTGCAGAAGGTAATATAAGGAATTGCTATCTAAGAAAGAGCAATCTTTAATTATTATGTCTCATTCTTCATTTAACAGATAGACTTAGTAACTAATCTATGGTTTTTGTTAGGCCCATTCCCTGATCTTTAGCTTTGGTTTTTGACCAAACAAAACACCTGGGAATATGTACTTCTTCATACTTCCAAGCTAAGTAGAAATAAGATAGAAATCTTTGTTATAACATAAATCTTTTGGCCTGTCTTCCTTCCTACCTTCCTTCCTTCCTTCCTTCCTTCCTTCCTTCCTTCCTTCCTTCCATCCTTCTTCCCCCCTCCCCTTCCTTTACTTTTCCATCGCAGCAGATAGTAACTCTCTCACTTAAGTTGCTCTTGACTGACAGGAAACAGACAGAAGGAAATAGAAATGAGTCTGATTCATTGGTATTCCAGTAACGTCTTGGCTTCCGCGTATAGTGCCTAGATGTGCTGGTGCATCCAGAATGATGCCTAAGAGAGAAAAGTAGGTTGGGAACATACTGAGCTAACCTATTTTCCATACGTAAGTATGGAATTTCCTTTTTAGTAAGCCACACACTTAGGAATATACATGCAGTCTCAGTTTCTTCCCAAACACTCAATTTAGTACCTTATCAGGGAATGACTCAGGCACTTAAAGATGTAGAATTCACAATAGGCAGACTAGAATTAAGAAATCAAGTCTTTGTTCCTGAATAATTATGATTCCATAAAGGAAAGCTCAAGTCCAGTCTCCATAGGATTTCAGGTGACAGTTTAACGAAATCAGTAGGTTATTGCCATTGAGAGTTAAGCATCAGCATTCTGCCGTGGATGAGGTGTATAATCATGAGTGTCTCCTTCACATGGACAGCTTGGACCAAAGCGCTTTGCCAAGAATGGAGTTCCCTAGCTTCTCTGCAGAATCTGGAGATATAGGGAATTCAACTTTCAGTACCAACAGGGGCTGCATATGAGTTAAGGCTTCACTTTGTTTCTGAAGGAAGAGGAGTATTCTTACAAGGGCAAGAGAAACTTTAACAATAGTTGCTCAGAAAGTAGGAGAAGAAGTGGATTGGAGTAAATTCGGGCTTTGTCTTGTCGGGGGAGCAAAGGAGTAACCAGGCGTCATGGAAATAGAAATAACTCATTGACATTACTAAGAGATCTAGAAAGACAGTAACTTACTCTGCTCAACTATCAACTTGAATCGTTGTATTTAAGAGGGAGGAAACTTTTTTAAAGGGAGGGTGTGGTGGGACAGTGTGGTGTCGGATTCGGGAACGCTGAATTCTGGCACTGGCCGTGACCATACAGTTTGCCGTCATAAGTGTTACTATATCTAGTCTCCATTTTCTCATCTTTTAAACAAGTCCATAGTTAATTAGATCGTTTCCATGGCCACTCCTAACCTTTCTCTAACATCCCAGATTTAGCCAATTATATAACACTTACCCTTTCATTTTTCCCCCTACGCATTCCTAGTTTATTGCTTCTTCATTTTACATTAAAACAAGCACAATGTCCTGGGATCTTTGAAAATACTTGAGCCAACAAATACAGTGTAGTGAGGTATTTATTAGAATATTTCTTAGTAAAAGGATAACGCCAGATCATGGTCAGCCAACTCTCCTGTGCCTTCACAATCAGGTTTCCCATATCACTTTTCAAATTTCTCTGAGCCTAGGGAGCATTATTTGTTTTTGGAGGGACGTTAATCACCTTATGGTAGTTTTATGCCATCCTCTATTTTTCTTTAAGCATAAAAGCTTTATCTAAAATCTAGTGTGAAGGAGGCAGCTGTATATAGGTTCTCACACTGTATGTTTATTTTTCTTTTAAGTGTGTTGTTGCAGTGTTTTCCTTTGCTAATGTATTTTGACACCTTATAGGTGTCACCTGCTGCTCTCTTTAATTGCTTATTGTTATTAATTATATAGTGATAACGTAGTTGGCTGCTTGAGCCACTTGGCTGTAAGGAAATTCATTTATCATTTTTGCCATCGGAGCTACAGAAAAGTGCCAGCACTCTATCCAGAGATGAATGTTTTTGAGCTCACATCCAGTAAAATTTTGAACATGGATCAAATCCTTAAGTGTTTTTCTTTCCGCCGCTACCCTTTGCCTCTGCTGGTCTCTGCATCCAGTACCTTCATTTTCTCTTATCTTTTGTTTTCAGTCCTTGATTTGCTGCCCTTTCAGTGAAGTTTATGTTACTCTCAGCACTCCATTTAGTGCCCTGTCCAAAGCATACCCTTTATTTCCTCCTCATATACCTAACTGCGCATTTTCCTTCTTTGAATTTCTTTTAGAATGTGAATAACATTCCTTCCTTTACAATTTTGTTACAAGCACATTTCATTTTGAATCAGTAATGCTGATTGGACATTGTCTTAGGCTCCACTTTGCAATGAAAGTGATCATTATGCCTTTAAGAGTAACTATATACCCCTTCTACTCACACTATAAATAATCAGATGTGTTTAGATTCCCAGATTAGGAAACTGCCAGTAGAATGAATGAACAAATGAATGAATGGATGATATGCGTATACAACCATTGGGATGCGTGCTTGCCCACACCCAGCTACTTCCTGATATCTGTAGTTTCTTTAAATGTGGGTTTAATTTAGAATTCATGACCCCACAGCTGCATGTGCCACAGAACAGCCAGGCCAGAGAGTTCCTGTGCCTTCTGGCAGCATGACATTAAATTCACACTAGTTAAGCCAACTTAAATTGAGCCTCCTTGAACCTTCCTAAATAAAACTAGTGGCCTTAATTACAATCAGGCAATTCAAAGGTTATGGAGCTCTAACTAGTACTGCAGTATATCACTTTAATAATGCACAGGAAAATTTCTCTAAGGGGTGGCATCGTTTGATTAGAAGAATTCAAGTTTCACAGCACATTTCCAATAAACTGTTTTTAGAAATCTTATTGCATTTATGGCGCCATTACCTTTTTTTATTCTTCAAGGCCAAGTTTCTAAGGTCACACCAATAGAACAATAAAAATGTGAGTCATTTGCAAATAATGCATAGTATTGTGATTTTTGCATCGCTGCCTAGGATTTTCTTAGTATCGCCACAAAGTAAAAGGAGGATAAGGTCCCTCGGAAGTGTGAGATTCTTGCCCCTTTTATGCCTTCACTCCCCACCTGTTACAGAGTTAACTTGTGCTTTGGTGGTTAGGCCCAATTCTGAACAGCGCGGTTCAGACGACTTTGCAAAAAGTCATCAATAACATAAGTTTCTTAGATAATTAGCTTTGGAAATGCCTGACTAGTTTCTTGTCTCGAACCTGTGGGCACTAAAAATCCCATGGTTGTTGAGATCCATAATATTTACAGAAGCTGGTGAACCTCATTCCATTTCTTTTGTTTGTTTTGTTTTGCTGTGTGTTTTTTTTTGTTTTGTTTTGTTTTGTTTTAAAATCATCAGCGAAGCAGGCTCTGCTTTCTAGCAAAGATAAACAGCTTTTTGGTGTTTGGAGACTTTCTCCTTCAAATAACTCGTGGCTTTATGCCAAGAAGAAGAAGGTAAACAAAAGAAAAGGCCCTGACCCTTGCCATAAAGCAGCATAGCAACACGAACACATACCTGATGAGAGCCGTGTCCGGTGCGTGGCTCCCGTGGCTGGCCCGCTGCTGTGCGGAATTGATATTGACTGTTGCCCTGTCTCAGTACTCCAAGATGTTTTCTTGATGGATTTAACTTTAAAGCAGGTTACATTTAGTTTCCTTCGATGTTACCAATTTGTGGGCGGGGTTTTTTTGTACATTACTTGAAGGGAAATATACCTCCACTTCTACCAGGGCCAGAAATCCCCGACCTGAGGCACTAATAGCATGTATTTAATACCAAACGAGAAATTTTAGGCAAGGAGTACAATCAATGCATACTTCTGATTAAACCAATTAGTTAGAAGAATGGAGCTTTGTAATATCAGAATATAAAAATGTTTAAAAATATGTGTGAGGTAGAGGCTTCTCTATGACTGAGGGCAAATGAAAGGTGATTATCCCTTCTTTCACATGGTTCTTTTTTTTGTCCTTCCGATATAAAATGCACAATCACACTTTCCCTCTTGAAACAGGGGACACGTTTGGGCTCCTCAGTTTCTTGCCAGAGATAATCTGGCAAATAAGGCAGTTACTTTGTTAATGCTTTATTTACCAGAGCATTTTACTCTTATTACAGAAGTGAAGGAAATAGTGAAGGCACGCAGAATCAGGCAAATTTGGCTAGTCCAAATGCGTCACCGCATAGGGCTTCATGTACAAGGGCATGGAGTGAACTTTTGAAACAGTTGATAAATAATACATATTGTTTTGGTGTTAGTCTCGGCATTTTCTTATGACTGAAATTACATGTAGGACCAGCTAAGTATATATTTCCCATAAATTCAATAAATATTTGCTGAGTCCCAGCTATGAACCCTGAACTGTTTTAGGTGCACAAAGCAAACAAATGTACTTGCCCTCCTGACACTTACCTTGTGGCACAAATTGACAAATAACCCCAAATCTAGTGCTTGGCACTCCCTTATTTGGAGATGGCCTGGGCTGCTGTCCAGCACTCGAAAAGGCAAGGCAAGAGCTGCAGTGCATTACTGAATTGGAAACATGCTATTTCCAATCACATTGTATGTCTAATTTATGATGCAAAAGGGAAGTAAATTTTTATAGTGTCTTGTGTGCTCAGAAACTTTGGTGTCATGGCAGAGAACATTACAACACTAAGGATTAGGTGGCGAAAACTTTGTAAAAGAACAAAGGTTATTTTCATGCATTCAGATGAGCCTAAATAAGGAGGGGGTGAAATGACTGTTCAAGTAAACCAGACCCTTTCAATGTAGTACAGCAGCATATCCTGAAGCTAAAGGTTCATGCAACAAGCAAATTTTTTGGAAGCCACGCTGTTTTCCACCGAAGCAGATCTAAAGGATGTATTTCAGACTCAGCTGGTCTCAGTCCTCACTCCTAACTCTATCCCACACTTGCCTTTTTCAGGGCTAACAGTATTTCTTCTTTCCTTAGTTAAGAATGCTTTCTCTTGGGAGGAGGGGGCCGTGGAGCTCAAAGTGATTTTATCGGTGCATGACCAAAAACTGATTTTTTTTTTAAAGTGAAAACATTTGGAGCCCAGGTTTTTACCTTTAAAGCCATTTGCTGGCACTGTGTGCTTTCTCTGAGACTTCCACCGTGGGCTCATGTTTAGATTAGGAAAGTAGAGAAGAAAAGGCCAATGACCTGGAGGTACCAAAATACTGGTCAGGTTTGAAAGATATCTTTTCGTCTACATGCTCATCCTTATTTTCAGATGTGTGCCAAATGTCGCTACTGCATCCCTCCAGGTGGAGGGAAGCCACTTTTTTTTCAGTGGGTTGTTTGTTTTATTGTTTATTGTTTGAATAGCATTCCAGTGTTCTCCTCCTACATGAGAATATTCAAATAACTATGCCCACAACTGATAATAATAGCCAAGGAATTGGACAATACTGCATCTCAGAGCATCAAAAATCCCACTGCCTGCCTCTCCCATCCCGGCCCACCTGGACCTCCTGCTAGTTTCCAAGCTGCTGATGTTTATGGGGCTCTAGGCAGCCCCTGGGCTCTTTAAAATCTGCTGGGTACAATGCAGCCTACCCCAGTTGAATCATTTCCTGCTCCAGCCCTGCTGATAATGAGAAGTTCAAGACAGGAAATAACAGTGTCAATATCAGTGGCTTTGCTTATAAAGTCCAAAAGCACCGTAGCCTTTAAGACCATTGGCCAAAAACAGGTAGTAACAGAGTTCAACGCAGACTTGCACCTTGTAAGACCCCTTGAAATAAAATTCCTGCAGAGACACATGGGATGCATATCATTTTCCTTTTCTCGAGATACCAAAGGGTGGCACGTGTGGATAGTCAAAGGCGAGGCACCTGGTGCTCATTTACTCCTACTGTCCCCAATGCCCTGTCTCTCATATTGTGAGTCTGATGCTTGTATCCTGTATTCCTCTCTTGTGTGGCATAGAAACCCTGACAGTGGCAGACATTGCCATATTACCAGTGAGAAAATCCAAGAAGGTGCTAGCGTCGTCAGTCTTCAGGCAATGTTCGTTTTCGTGTTGAATTGTTCAAAAGGACAGGGCAGAGCTTTTTAACTAGTATAAGAAAAGGTTCATGTAATGTTCAGCACTCTCAAATTCTGCCTTACTTTGGGGGCCTAATGGCTAATCTCCTGGCAGACTTTGAGGCCTAAGTAATATTCTCCATTGCCAAATTAGCACCTCAGTGTGTTTGCGTTACAGTTTTGAAATATGTGCAGTATATAATACAACAAATTACAGTGGCCTGAGCACCATGGAGCTCAAGAGATGTGGTGGCTGTGTGGATGGCAAATCACAGCACAGCCTGTCTATTTTTCTACTCCTGGTTTCTAGGGTGAGCCACTGTAGCCGAGGGGTGAGTTTTGTCATGTATGGCTTTTCTTTGTTACTCCTCAGACCTCTGGCTTATAAATGTGTGCTTGGAAATGAACTCAGGGAAGAGGAGAAGCAGAGTAAAGGATTGGGGGTTGGGAATTGGTTTAGGGCATAGTTTTGTTGGATTTAAAAATATATATAAGGATATAGTGGTATACACGTTCGAACAGGAAAAATTACAGCTGCAGGGCATTTGATTCCTCTGTCTGGATTCCAAGGGCAGAGTTTGCTCCCACTCAGATCAGAGCTTTTAAGTATGGCCCCGGCCACATGATGATGCACCGAGAGGGGTTTGGATCTTTGGACTTTAGCCTATAGATTTGTGCAGTGGAAGAGGCTGGAGGACCCTTCTGGCCAGTCTCGAGGGTGAATAAGAGAAGGAGGTCTACTTATAAACCGTTACAAATTGGTCCTCAGTAATGGCTGCCGTGTTGATCAGACGATATAAGGGGGCCCCCAGTGATTCCTGGGATAACAGCTGTGTGTAAGTCAACCACTGAACATTTGCTTGTGGCTGCTCTAGATTTTTGTTTTTATTGAAGGAAAAGGAGTATAAACATGGGACACACATTCTGGAGGCTGCTTAGCGGGTTTCTCTTGTTTAAAGCTTATATTGAAATGTCAGTGTCTAACAATTGTCATGCCGGAGCTTATGATTTGAGTTGTGCTTGAGCATCCAAATGGTAACTATTATTTCTTTTCTCCTACAAAGAGACTGCCAAACAGTTGTGTTGGTCCAGGTTTTATAAATTGGAGAGATAGAAATTATCATTCCCCTCTGAACTGGCCTCAGACAAACAGATTCTGTTCTTACAGCACAAAGTTTTGTAAATGATTATCACGTTCCCTACTAAGGCATTGAGGTGGTGTTGCAATTATGTATTCAGACTCGTTTCCTTTGAAACACTGAAGAGTGGAGTAAATATTTACATTAGCATCAGTGTCTTCTATGTAGACTTGATGCCTGGTAACATTTATGTTCGCGCTTAAATGAAGATTAACGAATGGAAGTAATTATTTTAGCTGAAATTTATATGCATGTGAAATTATTTCTCAATTATGCCCACACTGTCATTGGTCATGCTTTAAAGCAGTTGACCAGGACAGGAAGTCGCTGGCCTCCAACATGTTCTCAGGGGTGAGAGATTCACATGTGCCTTCCCTGACCTTGGACCCACAGTGCTGACCACACGCATGCTGCCCTCCACCCGTCCATAACAAACAGGGGTTTTCTGGAAGGATGCAGGTTTATACTGAAAGGTCCATGGTCTTCTCATTCAGTTGACTGATCTGCACTCTGATGTTTCCTTCTCCCTTTCCTTGTGCTAATTTCTGCTCTCGCATGTATTTGTTAGAATACCTTTCAGCCTCATGTTTAGAACTGGGGTTTTTCTGTACTGCATAATATTGCTCATTTCCTGTGTAACGTTTTGACAATCAAAATTTTAGTGTGGCCATCAATCTTTATTAATAGGGTATGGAAAGGGTAGTGGTCTTAGTTTTTAACTTTCAAATTCACCTACAAAGACAGATCATGCTCACTGTGGAAAATCTAGAGACTGTGGAAAAGAAAAAAGGGAAGCAAAATCTAGAAATTTCATCCATAGATCTCATCCATAACTCAATAAAAAAAAAAAATAGGGCTGCACTAGCCTATTATATCCTTAATGGAATATTGTAATGGTTATTAAATCAATTGACTCAGAATCTCTTTTTAATAAATGAGTCAGACTGTATTATCCAATTACTGTCAGCTGCTACCTTTCCGGAGAGCAGAAATGGTTACTTTGATTGAATTTTTAAGCTTTTGGCACCTTTAGGAAGAAGAGGGATAAAAAGACAAGGTTCAAGTTGTGGCTTCCTAGGCAAAATCCTGCGCCTAAGGTTTAGGTTCACCTGAAATCGGAGGTGTTAATAGTGTTACCTCTTGAGCATCAACTTGAAGTTAAAACCACAGTGTCACTTTACAGTTCCTTACTACCTTCCACCAGGTAGCAAGAAGAAAGGAAAGAAGCTCACTTTTGGAAGGAAACAGGGCTTACCTAAGGTAGATCCCCCAAGACTAAGGATTGTTCTTTTTAGAAAATTCTTTGAGAACTAAGACATGACTCTTAGCCACATAATGCAAATAGAGAATGTATGGGAGCTGAGTTAAACGGAGACTCTGAATAAGAATAAACTTGTGAAATTCTTGTCGTAAATACATTTTCTTCATTTCCCAATACTATCTCTACCCCGTTCATAAGTTGAAAAGACTAAAATAGGTTCTGTTAACCAGCAGTAACGGTTCGCTGGGTCCTCTTATCATACACCCATCATCCATTTGACGCTGTGGAAGTAAGCAAGTATAAGCATGGGGAAAGTGAGTAGGGAAGTCAAGAAAAGTGGGCGAAATGTCTAGATGTGTTCACGGTGTAGCTCGGAGCACACTAGCTTTTGCTTATCTATCATTTGCTGTGTAATAATTCAGATATATTTTCTGTCCTGCTCAGATAGCTAGGAAAAGTCACTTGTTGGAAGAAACCTCTAATGTAACTTAGAAATGAAAGTCAGTAGAACTCCAATGTCTTTTTTTTATTTTCAATACTAAAAAATGTGCTTTAAACTGTAAACCATTCTGAAAATGCTGGAAGCTATTGTTATGATCATTGTTATCACTTAGTGCCTTCACCGAGTATGGGGTTCATGGCAACTAAGTCTGCACTAACCGTGTGTAAATGCTTTATCATTGTGTGACACCTTTTTGTGAATTCACATGACTAAATCTGGATTATATAATATGTTGTGATGGAACATCTCTGTTCTCAGGATAGGAAACAAATAAAAATCGATGAAGACATTCTCCTTGTGTTCATACCCATCTATCTTTCTCTGCTTGTATTATTTATCCAAACAAAATACTCATACTCAAGAAAGAACATCACATTAAAGACCATTCTAACTTGCATTAACTCACTTTGCGTTCATGCAACGGTCAGTCATTATTCCCAAGAAAGCCAACCAGGCTCACGTATATTACTTTGCAAATATTGCAAGGTCAAGAATTCCAGTACGACCGTGTATACTTGCTCATGCCGATAGGCTGCGTCTTGGTTCTTGTTTAAAACACATCATTAAAGATGAAAGTAAAACTCCTGGTTACCTTCTAGTAAGAAAGGTAAGGCATGCAGCATCGAGGAAACAGAAAACATTTAAATTTGGCAAGTATTTTTGATGATCAAGTTACTGACCCAGCTCCCTACAATTTCTTAATATCTAAAATTTGGAAAATTTTTGGTGACTTTAGGATTAAGAAAAGAGAGCAAGAAAGGAACAGATGAAAACCCCTTGATCTTATATAATCCCTAAAGCTTTTTGTATAACCCCTTGTCATGTCAGTATGCACAATTAAACTCCTTCTTACATAATTATAATCAAGGAATTTACTGTGCCACCCAAATACAGAGTAGGTTTTTATCTCTTGTGAAATGTAGACAGTACTGGGTGGCTTAATTAGTGCTTTGCTTCTCTTTTTTACAAATTCCAATCCTCTGCTTCTAAAGACTCAATACTTGTGTGAGAAGAAAGATTAGGAATACAAATAGAGTGATTTTACTCCTAGTTAGCTAATAATAATTCGCTTTGTAACTGAGCCTTTGTGTTGCCAGTAGTATCAGCTGGAGAAGTACTTACACATGCATGTTGTTTTGCATGAAAGGAAATACCTTTGGAGTAAAGACTCGTTGCCCGCATGATATGAATACGTCTTTCACATTCCCTAGACCTGGAAGATCTGACACTAATGTTCCTTAATAACATTTTTAATCACTCCAAATAGGAGAAGATAAAAGTATAACAAGCCAGGTTAAATTGCAGCCTATTTGCCGTTACTCTGTCTGATAAGTCGTTTGGGAGTAATTGGTGTATGCCAGAGCCTGTTTGCTAAGATCATGGACCTTAAGGCCAGGGTGCCTGGAGTTAAGTTCTGGTCCACCAAGTATTGACCCGGTGCTCAGGGAAAAAAATCACTTACACTTTCTGGACCTCATTTTTTTTTTCTCATCTGTAAAATGGGGCTAACAGTCTCTGTTAAATTAATGAATTTATATCTGCGCACTTAGAACAGCAGTGTCTGAAATGCAGAAAACACTCAATACATGTTAAGTTGCTCATTCTGGTGTACTGGTTTTCATTTCTTATCATTGCAAATTGAAATAAGCTGGACTAATTCCTAAATTTTAAGCTCTAGAAACATTTTAATGAGGAAAAAGGCAACCTAAAAATAATAGTCTCTATCGACAACAGAAACTCTTCCCGTTAGGTAGCAATTATTATTACATCAGAATATTTTTCTAAGATATCAAAGAAAAATCCAGGACTAGTCAAAACTTAGCATGGAGCTCGTAGAAATTCCTTCAGAGAAAGGCAGAGTCTAGATCACAGGGTAAAATTGATTGTCTTACAAAGTAAAAGGAACAATGAACTGAAAAGATATGGAGAACCAGGAATAGCCTGTAGAAAAAAGCACTTGTAGGATAAACTATAAGTATTAATAATATTTCAAAATTACCCAGAAACCTTGGGACTAGAAAAAGAAAGTTTGTGTCAATGGGAGTGTCACTAAAAACCTTATAGTTAGAAACAGAAATTTGTAGGGGCGCCCAGGTGGCTCAGTCGGTTAAGCATCCGACTCACAATTTCCGCTCAGGTTCATGCTGTGCTGACAACACAGAACTTTCTTTGGATTATCTCTCCCCCGCTTTCTCTGCCCCTCCCCCACTCATACTTGCTTTCACTCTCTCTCTCCAAATAAATTAATAAACTTAAAATAAAAAATAAATAGAAATGTGTAGAACATTCTAGGTGAACTAGAGGAGAGACTTAAGGAAGAAGCTATCCGTTTTCCATAAGTCCATTATTTTAGGACTTTGGAAATACACAGCTATAAAATCATGATTGTGAAAAAGAAATGTCTTATCAGTGACATACTAATGATACTTTAAAAGCTTAACAAAATGCATTACCCTAAGATAAACTCTGCCTTCTGATTCTCTTTGGATTTTAAATTCAGAAATATCTTACACTGATACAAATTCATAGGTAATATGAAATAAGAAGCCAAAACCATATATGCTACTATATATTTATATTTGGTGATGGAAATAGTTTAATGTATGCAATTACACTTCTCTGTCAAAGGTATGATGTGGGGGCACCTAGATGGCTCAGTCGGTTGAGCATCTGACTTCGGCTCAGGTCATGATCTCATAGTTCATGAGTTCAAGCACCACATCGGGCTCGCTGGTGTCAGTGTAGAGCCCGCTTTGGATCCTCTGACCACCCTCCCTCTCTGCCCCTCCCCTGCTTGCACTCTCTCAAAAATAAATAACACATTTAAAAAAAATTTTTTTTAAAGATGTGATATGTTTTGGGGTGCACTTGGGTGGATGAGTCAGGTAAGCGTCTGACTTCAGCTCAGCTTATGATCTCGTGGTTCGTGGGTTCAAGCCCTGCATCAGGTTCTGTGCTGGTGGCTCGGAGCCTGGAGCCTGCTTCAGATTCTGTGTCTCCCTCTCTCTCCCCAACCCCTCGCCGGCTCACACTCTGTGTCTCTCTCTATCAAAAATAAATAAATGCCAAAAAATTAAAACAATAAAAGATATGATGTGTTTCAACTTTTCTGTTCATGTATTCTTAACAGATGAAGGACTGAACCATGAATGTAAGCTCTGCAGCCAGACCTTCGACTCCCCTGCCAAACTCCAGTGCCATCTGATAGAGCACAGCTTCGAAGGGATGGGAGGTACCTTCAAGTGCCCCGTCTGCTTTACAGGTAGGAAACTCTAGAGATCATGTCTTTCCTACCAAAGCATATTCCCACCGCCATGGCCTTTTATGGATAGGACTTCCATTCAATTTGGGGAGAAGACATTTGATTTCTGCTTATTAACATTATTGATTGCCACCCACTTAAAGACTCAAATGGGCAGGAAGGTTAACTGTCAGGATGAGCAAATGGCATTTCAAGTTCTCTCAGAAGTTTGCATTTTCCATTTGGAACATGGCATCCATGTTTTGTTCCCGGTGCTCCTCTCGATGTGAAAAGGTTATTAAGGCAAAGAATGCGCGAAGCTGCTGCTTCATTGCAAGACGTCTGACTAAAAGCGCAGCCGGGTTGCCAGCTCACATCTGTTAATTAAACTTGGACAGTTTTCTAACATTCCCCGTAAGAAAGAAGAAGGTAGTATTAAAACCCTCCCAAATTCCTTGAACTAGAAAACAGATTAGATGAACAGATTAGGTGAGACATTTATTTCCTATGAAATTGGATGTATTTTTAATATAAATTTACTCTTTTAAGAAGAAACTTTCATTGGATGTTTTGGCTCTATAGTTTGCAGCAGCAGCAAAAAGGAAAAGAACCCAAAAATATAAAATGTAAAACAGAAACTGTAATCTGAAGCCCGTGGGATTGAGATACTTCTGGTACCCCCCCAACAGTGACAAAGTTATTTTGGAAAATCCTTTGTGATCATTTTGCATATGTCTTGAACTCAATGGTCAAGCCCCCTCAAGGCTATGTTCCCTTCTTATTTGTCAAAAAAAAAAGAGCAAAACAAAACAAAAATATATCCTTCTCTCAAAATTCACTTGTTTGCAGAGCAAGATTCCAGGCATTGATTATTAATCTTTACTACATTCAGTCTATAGATTTCTGTCCTGTAACCAAAGAGAGGGGCCATGTTCACTGTACAGTTACTGCAAGTAGTACTTGAATGTGTTGAGGACGTTTGCCTGTGAGGCTCCTTCTGTCAATAATTCCATCAACCACTCCTTTTGCAACTGTCTGTTTTTATTCTTTCATTTGTATTTAAAAATATATATTGGGTTTGAGGGGGGTGCTTTTTTAAACATTTTAATTTGTCTTTTTAAGTTTTTATTTAAATTCCAGTTAATTAAGATACAGTGTAATATTGGTTTCAGGTGTACAATTTAGTGATTCAACATTTATATACATCGCCCGGTGCTCATCACAAGTCCATGCCTTAATCGCCATCACCCATCTAGCCCATCCCCCTACCCTCCTCCCCTCTAGTAACCACCAATTTGTTCTCTGTAGTTAAGATAAATATAGGGGTGCCTAGGTGGCTCATTCGGTTGAGCGTCCGACTTCAGCTCAGATCACGATCTCACAGTTCGTGGGTTCGAGCCCTGCCTGCGTTGGGCTCTGTGCTGACAGCTAGCTCCGAGCCTGGGGCCTGTTTCAGATTCTGAGCCTCCCTCTCTCTCTGACCCTCCCCTGCTCATGCTGTCTCTCTCTTTCTCTCTCGGAAATAAGTTAAAGAAAAATAACATTTCAAAAAAATTTTTAAAAAGATAAAAATATATATTGTTATATTTTTACCATAGCATAGTATTTATCTTAAGATACAATGAGTCAGGAGTCTGGCTTCTTTATAAAAGCTCATGGTCAGTCTTTATAAGGAAGACTGGGTCACAGACCTCATGATGAGACCCCTAATAAAACAGTTATTTCATGTTGTAGCCAGAAGCCTCATAACATACGCTAAGTTATATGGAGATCAGTTGCAAATCTGTATAAAAACCCCATTTCTTTTTGTTGATGTAGGGAAGAGACATAAATGCATTAATCATGAGGTGTCTGCATTTTCTGTGCTGACAGACCCGAATTGTTCCAGTGTATCTTGAAATAATTTTAGAAATAACAATTAAAAAAAAAAAAAAGATCTTCCAATATAAAGTATGTTAGGTGGGAGCGAAGAAATCTGAGTAGTTTTTTAAGGTAATGAGAAATGTGATTAAAATGTATGACTCACAAGAACAATATTCTAATATTTTAGGTTGGCTGGCAATTAGAATAATTTTAATGATTAGAGTGGAGTCAAAGTCAAATGCCAACATCTTTAATAAATCCACTCCCTGCCTATACAGATTAATATTGTAGATGCAAACTTTTTTAGGTCACAGTGCACCAGGCATCCATCAGAAGTCAGTTCTGCCAACCCAAACACTGCCTCTGGCATATACAATTTAATTATTAATAGTATGTCTCCTAGGTAAACTGTTACACAGTCTTAGGGCCTTGTTTTGTAGTCATTAAAATTGAACATGTTTATATTATTGAAACCCTTGCATTCAGTGTGTAGGCTGAGTTGATCTTAAAGTATCCAAAGAGAATTTACCTGCCGTTCTGTTTCACATTTATAGACAGTGCCCCAGAGTAGCTGTGGGATATAATTTTTAGCATTAACACATTTAAATAGAGAACGGTTTGCCAGCTATAACTTTAGGCAAACACAATAAGCAGGGTTTGGGCATCTATGATTTCTTAACCTGTGGGTTGCTGAGAAATAAGAGCCCTTTCTGTTCAGACGGGGCTGTGCATTTGACAATTTTCAGCTTTATTTTTAAAAGATTTGTAGGGAGCAAGGCCTCGATAAACCTTTACTTTGGAGCTCTTTGGGTTGAATTTGGTGCTTGGTGGAGTGCCTCTTAACAAAAGCCGGGGACCCAAGCGTGAGCAAATGTGACTCGGCCCTCCCCGGAGGTCTGGCAGTAGTCACACCCAGAAGGTGCATCGTTCAGTCTCCTCCGCCTGGGTCTGTTCACGGGGAGTCGTCGACTGAGGGTGTTTTGGAAAGAAAATAACCCAAGGTTCACCAGCCTTTTCTCATTTCAGTGTTTGTTCAAGCAAACAAGTTGCAGCAGCATATTTTCTCTGCCCATGGACAAGAAGACAAGATCTACGACTGCACACAATGTCCACAGAAGTTTTTCTTCCAAACAGAGCTGCAGGTAATGTCCCCATGAGGAGAACCGGGATTGAACTCAGTTGCTCTTCTTATAGGAAGCAAGGGCATTTTAAATCTGGATTCATGGTATCACTCACCCTGGGCCACCATGATGCTCTGCGCGTATTGGGGCAAAGGGAAAATTAGAGGCTGGATTAACAGACACCAAAGTAATTTTGCCTCTGGCTGCTGTCAATCATAAAAAGAACTAGAACAGACCTATAATTGGACCTTCTGACCCAGTGTGATAGGCTGAGGGGTCAGGTTTATTGGGCTATGGGATCATTCACCTCACTGTCATGGCCCATTCTCCCCAATCCTGTTTTATTCATGTTCTGTTCCCAGTGGACTCCAAGCTGGATGGATGTCCAAGTTATTGTTGTCCTGAGGGGCTTGAAATTGGAAGGGAGAAGGGAAGAGGAGGAAGGAGCTGGACTCCTGTCCAGAATGTTTCCTCCATTTAATGGAGTAGAATAATTATTACTTATTAACAGCCTTATAGTTAAAATTTTCGGTTTAGCCTTGAGCATCCCACTCGCTAGGTATATGACTTTGCACTGGTCCACAATGTCTCTTGAACCTCGGATATGAGGAAATGACAGACAGGTGTAACACTTAGGGGGTTGTTGTTAGGTAACATGAAGTAATAGGTCTGAATCTCAGGTTCAGATTATAAAATATAATACAAATAATTTGGTTGGTTTTATTACTCTTAGCAATAGACTAGAGGTTAAAATATGGGTAAGAGACCTGGATTCTATCTGAGAAATGTTACTTATTCTGAAAGGAAAATAATTCTCATTTTTTCCTGCTACTTCACCTGAAAAGTGGGCATAATGCTTATCCTCATTTTTCTGATGAAATGATATGAGTAGCATGTTTTTGTTAAATTTTGTTGGTGCCCTTGGAGGAGAATGGGTTTGAGCTTAAAATTATTTTGTTATTATGAGCATTATTATTAACAGTGATTAATAATAAACTTACTTAGCCTGAATGGGGGGAAGGGGTAATTATTTTTTGGCACTGAATCCCTTAAACCAGGTCTGGAGGAAGCAGGCACTCAGAGTCCCCCACCCCCTGCCACCTCCCCACGCACACTCCTTAATTTTCCATCCTACACTGTGGACCCTGGGACAGCTTTGTACCTCTTTGGACTCTGGGGAAGCCAGATTTATGTGAATTATGTGTCAAAATCAGAAATATACAGCTTATCATCTGTCATTCTATAAGTAAACAAATAGCAAATTATGGAGGTGAAATTTTTAAAAATGGAATAATGGGTGAACCCATTGTCATAGTGCTGTCAGTGGACTGAAATTAAAGTTGCTATCTTACTTTTTATCACTTCTAAATAGATTTCTACTCTGTCACATCTGTTTGGGAATTGAATATAGGAGATTGACCAAGTTAGATTGTTGCCACAAAGTATATTTTCTTAACACAACATAAATTTTTGTTTGAAAACATATTCTTACTGCAATAGGTTTCAAAGGAGAAGTCATTTGGGTTTGTATGACTGTGTAAAGGATATGGCCAGTATACCTGGCGATACTTAATTGGCACGTAAACTGTGGAGCAGAATTAATAATAGCTTAAAATCAAAGTTGTAAAATTCTATAGAGACCGACTTCTTTCTAATGTTCTTGAAAGAAGTTTGCAACAAAATTGCACTTTTGTGTTGCGTTCATAGATTTCTAATACAGCTAACCTGGTGGTAAGACTTTGGTTGGTGTTTTTCATTAAAAGAACCCGACACTATGGCTGTAGTAGCCCGTAGCCCTCCATAGCACAGACAAGGCTGAGCAATTAAACACATCCTTCAGGACTCCAGGCTTCTTTTATAGTATACTTTAGGGTTTCGTGAAACATGCAGTATTCATTCTTTTCTACAATTAGTATAGACCTGTGGCTTTCAAATTCTTTGATCTCAGAATGCCTTTACACTTAGAATGATTGATGATCCCCAGGGGTGATGATTTGTGTGGGTTATTACCTATTGATATTTCCATATTAGAAATCAAACTTGAGAGATGTTTTAAACACAAGAATACACACACATGTGATTCTACTAGCTGTCACAGAGATGATGTCATCACCTAACACTTGTCAAGTCACCTCTAGGAACTCCACTGTACGGTCATGAGATAATGAGGGTGTAAAGGACAAATAATGTCTTAATGCCACTGTGAAAATAGTCTTGACATAACGACCCCTTGAGAGGATCTAGGAGACCCCAGAAGTCCCTGAGCCACACTTTGAGAACTGTTAGTACAAAAGATACAATACAAAACACACAACTCTTCCTGTGTCTTTAAGATCTTAAAAGGTCAACCATGTCTCAAAATATTCTTGACTCATTCATTCAAATTGTGAGCTGGGCCACAATAAGACGTATTCCGTAATCCAAAGCTGTGAGCACTCTTTTTCAAATCCCATTGCCCAGAATCATACATCTTTGGTCTTGATATGAATTCCCAGCTTCAATATGTGCATCATCCCTTAGGTAACAGCTGTTATAGTCAGTATGTGATCATTTTTACAAAGCCAATATCAACAGTCATTGAAATATCTATGTAAGCCTGTTTTCTAAGTCCAGAGTAGTAACCGTGGCTTTTGGTTTCAGTGCATTAAGAAAAATGGATTAGAGTTAACTTTACTTTTTTTAGTTTTGAGAGTGTTTGGATTTTTATGCTTCACTCTCAGGGGTTCACAATCCCATACACTTGCTTTCATTACCCAAATTAGCTTTACATCTGGGCTTAGAGGATAAAATTAATGTAATTTAAAGATTAATTTCTTTCATTTCCTGCATGAAAAGTGGGTATGGTAAGTGTGCCAAAACCATAATAGTTTTGTTAACTTCTAGAATGAAGGGGAACATTGACTGAGATTAAGGTAACAATAGAAAATAAGGTCAGTAACCAAAATAGTAAGAGTGGAAAATGACAAATGAAGCCATTGTATCAGCCCACTGTAGTTCATGCCGTGGTATGTAAAACAAATGTAAAATCTGAAATTGACATTATATAATACACACCACTTGAACTCAGCTACTTTTTTGTGCCACTGAAGTCAAGAAAGGCAGACTTTTCATAAGAGGTGATGAAACAAAATGCCCAAGAACTGAAATCCTATTGGAGATTGCAAGCATATAGGTTATTGGACTCTTCTATCAGAGTGAGAATACTAGGGTAAGTCAAGGATGGGCATTTCAAAATGACCCCATGACATAACAATGGTTTGTTTTTCAGTGGTGCCTAAATGATTTCATGAGCATAAGTAATTTACATTTTTTACACTGCTTATGCCCAGTTAAAAACATGAAAGCATTTGTGTGTGAATAGAAGTGCTTTGTTGGGTATAAAAGTATGTACCCAACGTACACACACACACATACACACACACACACACACACACACACATACACACACACACACACACGGGAGTATGTTATTTTCATTGATATTTGCCTACACCTCCAGTCAGAACTCAGACAATTTCTCATTATGCACTGTCCATCTTCAGGACACAGTGATTCAGACATCTTCTTTTGGACATCACAGACCACAATTCGTTTTTTAATTAAATGAGACAAAACCTCCACTTCTATGGCAAACTCAATCTAGGTCACACCTTTTGCCAGCATGGAAGGTGTACTCTTCACATGACCCCTAAACCTTCCTTACCAAAAGTTTTCATTCCAGCTTAGAGATATATAATCATTATTGGCAACATAGAGTCTTTCTTTTCTGGTAGAGTTTTCTGTCACTTTTGCAAGCAATTCTAATCTCTTTCTACCTCGCCTGCTGGTGGGGAAGATGTGCCTTGGAATAAAAGTGCATTATGTGAACTAAATGAACATTTTGTTGTTTTAAAATCAAATGACTATATTGAATGTTTCACATGTTTTCCTAATAGGCCTCGAAACTTTTTCTGCAGCACTTAAGGAAGCTGCTTTGAGCGAGGGATGGTCTGGTCCAAGAATAATATTCTACAATGCATATTTGTATCCAAAGTGGTTTATACAGGTGTGAGCAAATGGTGTGTTTGTAAAAATGCTGCTGAATAGGCCACTTTCTTTCAATACAGTAATTACTCTTTAATTGGTGCCTCTAGAAAAGCTACCATTCAATAGCAGTGATCAAATCATCCTCTTCCAGTGTGTCCCCGTAGAAAGTTCCATCAGGCACCATGTTATGAATGTAATGAATGTAGAGGGAATTCCAGCAGGAGGGAGAGAGGGAATCGGCCTGGGTGAACTTCAGGCTCTGAGATTCTGGTACTTGAATTCGTTTGGAATCAAAGGTTATTTTGATGTGCAGCCCTTCCCTCCTTGAGCTCACAAATGCTGTGTTTTCCACACTGGAAAGGCACCTGACATTCTGAGGGATACACTGTGATTTTTGGGTAGCACTTCTTTTTCAATATGTAATCATCTCTTCAGCTATTTTTCTTCTCAGATCAATGTTCCACCAGATCCCCTCATCTGGATGCATATTTTTCATACCACAGCTTAACTAGTGCTCAAGTTGTACAGTCCTGTTTGTGCGAGAAAAGGATGTAGCAGCACATAGGATGGGCCGTAAAAGACAACAATACAGCGTGGCCATGAAGCTGCTCCACGGGTCACTGGGTCACTTGCTAACATAGCTCTTTCCTTACTAGGCTTTTAATCAATTTAATCCAAATCTGTGTCTCAAGTTATTAAATAATACATGATGAGGGGCGCCTGGGTGGCTCAGTCGGTTAAGCATCTGACTTTGGCTCAGGTCATGATCTCACAGTTCATGGGTTCAAGCCCCACATTGGGCTCTGTGCTGACAGCGCAGAGCCTGGAGCCTGTTTCAGATTCTATGTCTCCCTCTCTCTCTGACTCTGCTCATGCTGTCTCTCTCTCTCTCAGAAATAAATAAAAATATTTAAAAAATAAATAATACATGATGAGACATTTAGGAGTCATAGTCAAAATCACAAGTTCTGTGCTATTTACTACCATCATCCCCGGTGCCATTATCAATTAAGGAAGATATTTGTTAATTCAGCTATTTGTAAAGCTATCACGTCATCCTTTTACAGCAACCATGGTCCTAATCACTCTATGACGTATCAGAAATAATTAGAAATCTGTCACATTTATAGTCTCCTAGAACAGATAAGATAATGCAAATGATTAAACATTATATGAGCTACTATGTAATCAATGGTTATAAGTATTCCAAAAGAAGATTCTTATTCTCCAGCTGGGAGACTCAAGAGAGACCTCATGTGGGACGCATTCAAGCTGCTTCTGAAGGATGGAAGTGATTCTGATATCTGTGGTTATGGGAGAGTTAGCCACCCATAAAGTCTCAAATGATTAGGAGTTTAAGAAATAATTTTCATGAGACTTTTTTTTCATTTGTTTTAATGTATTTCCAAGTCTCTATAGGCAGCGTAGTACCAGGGAAAGAGCATGAGTTACAGAGAAAAATCACCAGAGTTTGATTGACAGGGTCACCATCACTTAGAAGCTATTATTGGCCGTGGGCTTCAGTTTGATCATCTGTACACTGGGCCCGTAGGCAACGACAAGGCCTCACACCTAACTCTCGGGATCGTGGTGACAGTGCAGCAGCATAGGCGACACTGAGCACTCCATGCTGGGTGTGGAGCAAGACAGACACTGGACAAACACTGGTTCCCCCACCCTCTCCCTGCTCGCTAGTGCTGACCTGAGTAAACCAAATCAAGTGTCACCATCACTCAGAAGTCAAACTTCTGGGGGCGCCTGGGGGGCTTAGTCGGTTGAGTGTCCTACTTCAGCTCAGGTCATGATCCCACAGTCTGTGAGTTTGAGCCCCGCCTTTGGCTCTGTGCTGACAGCTCAGAGCCTGGAGCCTGCTTCGGATTCTGTGTCTCCCTCCCTGGCCCTCCCCTGCTCACATTCTCTCTCTCTCTCTCAGAAATAAATAAACACTTAAAAAAAATTTTAAACCAGAAATAAAATTTCTGTCTCAGGTAGGTCAGAATTTTCCTTAGTTCTCTGCTCTAGTTCTACTGGAATAATTTCCCAGTTAATCATAGCTTGACATAGTTTCTTGTTAATTGGTTGCCAGGTAAAAATTCCCATTTTTAAACATTCCTCTTTTCCAAGGGATGAAAGAATCTTGGGCTTTTTTCTTACCTTTTTTCTTTTTAGCATATAACCATAAAACAAAACATTTATATTTGCTTTCAGAAATGTATTCCAAAGCAACCTGGCCCTTCTCTCCATACACACCAAATGAAGGACCTATAGCCCAAACAAAAAGTTTTCTCTTCTTCCCCCCATCAAAGACAAGGTGGGATCTGGGTATGAAGTGGGGGGCGGGGAGGGGGGAGGTTCGCTCTATTTGTTGTCACATTTTTCTCTGAGTAAGGCCAGTCCTCCTTTGCAAACAGGAAGAAGGGAAAAGGCTTCATTTAAAGCTATAAGAAATGCCCTAAAACTATTTTGCCTCGCATACTCCTCACGACCCTTTTGTGTTTTTCAGTCGTCTTGTTTTTATTTCCAGTGGAGTCTGAAATTGCTTTCATCGTCTCCCCCCACCCCCCCACCACTCCAACTCTAAGACGCAGCACCCTGCCTTGCTTCTTATCCTATGGCCTTCCCCGAGGAACCCCAGGCTGGAAGATTTGCTCATCACCATGTCTGGGCCTCCCGTAGCTGGGCTCCAGAGCCATCCTCTGGGAGAACAGCCGATGTGGGGAGCGTACTTCCTGCGTCTTCCTGGGTGGCTCAGGTTTCCTGGTACCTTAGCTCTATCCCCTCGGATCCTTTGGACCTCTGTGTGTCTCTCATTCTTGGGGCTGAAATCGCAGCCACATAGCCTCAGGGATCTCAGGAGCGTAAATTGTGTCAAGTGAGCATGTGGGTCTGGAACTGGTCTGTTTCTCCACCACCTCATTTCTCTGCTTTGTGGGCCTGCGGGGCTTTTGAAGTAAATTGGTGCTATACCAACTTCCACTTAATTTGCTCAGTGGTTAAATTGATCTATCTCTTTTATTTGATCGAATCTCCAGGAACTGAATCATTTGCATTGATTTATTGATTGGTGCTATGTTTTCACCATTACTTTTGATCACTTTCAGCTGTTAATATTGGATAATTCAATCAGGATTGATTGGCCTTACCATTGAAGGCAGAAAGTTAATCATATAGGACAAAAAAATAGGACATGGCTAGCCTCAGTTTGACTGTTATTCATCCTCTCTCTCTCTCTCTCTCTCTCTCTCTCTCTCCCCCTCCCTCCCTTCTTCCCCATCCCCTCTCTTTCCTATTACCTATGCAGTAGCACAAAGCTAAGGATTTTCTTGAGCAAAGAAGGGAGTTTAAAATTTTATAGCATTCACAATGCATCTAAAGACGAGGTAGCTTTATTTTGCTCTTTTATAAAACCGCATCTAGAAATTAAGCAAGCGTACAGAAAGACAGATAAGCATGATTGTCACAATGAACTCATTTGGACTAAATGAGTAAATGCATTTTCAATTACCCGTTTTGTACCAATAAATGCCTAATCTGCGTGTACATGCTTGGAGGCACAACGTGGGCTCACCTTTTTCTAAATTTGGCCCTCACTGCTTTACCATGTGTCCTGCTAGTCAAATGTTCAAGAATCGAGTGGTTAATATGACTGAAGTAGAGGCAGCAGAGGTGACAGCGATAAGCTAAAACCACCTTATTTACATCGGAATCGTTTCCACAACACCCCAGCTCAGGTTTTAAAAATTCTCCATCCATTAATTTCTTGATGTTCATAGCAATGGCTGGTTTTCCCTATTAAAAGATGGAGCACCACCTCCTCGTTCTAGGACTCGTTCCCTCCTCCAACAGCCCTGTTGTTAGCGATCTGCCATTACATTATTTTTTTGTCTGGCCCAGAGTTGACGACAGATGGCCATCTCCGAGCTGCCATCAGTGCGACTTTATGGAGCATCCAGCTAGGGTGTACTGAAGAGCACTGTGGCCAGTTCCACAGCCCCCTCCCTCCCCACCCCCTGGAAATGTTCATCACCTCTGCCACGTTCTGCCTTGGCGGGGCTTTGCTGGCCCTGCCACCTTCTATGTCGCCAAGACAGCCTGCCACAGCGCCAGAAGATCTGCCTCCTTTAGAAACGAGAAGCCGCAGGCCTGACTCTCCTCTAAAGACAGAGCTCAGGCTCACCATGTTTGTAGTGCGATCCTTTGGAGGGACCTGGAAATCCAAATTTCTAGAACATTCTGCCATCTAGAGAGACACGCTCAATTCCCACTTAGGTTCTGATTTTAGATGTTTGCGCCACACACAGACCAGCTTCCTCCCATTAGCAGAGACAAAATGCCAAGAATAGACCCTTTGTGTTTACAAACTTTTACCCAACTCTTGGAAACCACCACCTCCAGATCCAACTGTTGTGACAATTAGAGAAAGAGGGATGGTTATCATGGACTTCCACTATAAATCCCCTGAAATGAGTGAAGAATTCATTGCAGCGCCTCCTGATCCATCGATGTGGCGATCCGTCGGACAGCCACACGAAATGAGCTGTTGCTGCACATTTGGAGAAAGATTGATAGGCTGCTCTTGATCGAGTTTGCTAAGGCAAGGCAGCTTCTGAGCCAAGCGTGTATTTTAAGAGGAATTCACATTTGTATCCTTTATTGTTATATTTGCAGCGAATCTACAGCTCGGAACAGGCTCTGCCCTGCAGCTATGAAAGAGTAAGTTCCCCTTATTGGAGAGAGAGCAGTGTTCTGTAAAAGCCTGAGATGTGGCGGGCGAGATGAATAGTGCTTAAAAGCAGTGCTCGCTTACGGTGCTGTCATTTAGAACAGCAACTCCAAGGCTTTAAACGGGAGTGAAAGGCAGGGTAAACGAGTCCTTTAAAAACGGTAAAATTTTAAACTGCCTAAAATAACAGACCTCCTTCATTGATAACTTCATTGAATGAGCAAGTGGGGGAACTAACCAACTGGGCAGGAACTGCCTTCCAGTAAGGAGAGGAGAAAGTGCACGAAAGAGAGGCTCTTCCCCAGGTACCCAGGATGTCTGGGAGGAGGGCATCTTTCTTTCGGGCCCCCTCCCATTTTGATTCTATTCTCCCAGCTGACAGAAGACCACCTCCCACTGGAAACCCGAATCACCCGTGAAAGGTTCCCTTTTCTGACACTGCCAAAACTTAATTTCATAATTATCTGACTTACACCACTGGGCACATCTGCTAAGTTTGTGTGCCTTCTAGATACATAAAAGGCTACCGGGATACCATTAAATATCAGCAGTGAGCTTTGCTGTGCTTTGAGTTTATAAGGGTGAAAGGTGATTGGGCAGGAAAATAGAACAGTCTATTTGCTGTGAGCCAGGCGCTAAGACCTCACTCCCATACTCAGTTATAATTCATGATGGTACTGGTGGGAAGCCCTCATCCCTCTGTGGAGTTAATGCATCTCCACTGAAGCCTGCTGAGAGCACCCTGCGTCTCCGCCCACCATCTGTGCCTTCGCTTGCAAGCTTTCCTTCCCTCTTTCTCACTCTTTCCTGAGGTCTCTGAAACGTTGTCAGGCCTCTACTGCTTTGTAAAGGTGGCTCTCCAAAATAGGACTATCATTGAACTAGGAGAAGAGCTGGAAGGGACGCATTATGGTGTCGTTTAAAGTCTCATTTAGAAAATGGACAGGGAGGCGGCAATTGCTTTAACCCAGTCGTGGACTCCGGGAGCCCGGGATGTGCTGCCGATCACCGATCGATGAGGGGCACCCATGGTCTGAGCCCAGCGGGAGGCCAGGGACGTCAGACAAGGTGTGCCTTGTGATGAGAGTCACGCCTGTCCTGAACCCGAGTTCAGAGTCCAGAGTCAGATCTGAGAAGTGTGCGTGCCCTCTGTCCCATGGTTCAGGCCAGCCGGTGGCAGGAGCGTCAACCCGGTCCCCACACGCAGCCCCATCTGTGATGTGACGCCCCCCCCCCCCGTCTGAGGACCAGAGCCAATGCCTCGGGGCTACGGAAGCCTCAGCTCTAGCTGACTTAAGTCTGGGCTTCGCAGAACCCCACTTACACACGCCGGTGATCTGTGTGGCGCGTGCTAGCCACCTTCTGAAGTGGGATGAGCAGCAATGCCCAGCTCCCAAACTGGCAGAGCCCCAGAGCAGGCAGAGAGACTCGTTCCCTGCCTGTGCCATCCCCCTCGGGGAGCCTCCCGCCCCACTCCCCGCTCCCACCCTCTGGGCAGAGCCCAGAGGGTGACCGGACAGGCGGGCACAGCCTGTTAAAACAAAAGATGAAACCGCACCTCCCCGTTCACCGCAGACCCAGGATTAATTTGTAATGTTTCCCAATCTGTGCTCTTAACGTAGCCTGTTGTTTGTACTCCTTTTTAAAAGATAAATCAAATTCAGGCCTGAAATACCAGTGTATGAATTTAACAGATGTGATGCCATGGGGGACCTACTGTGTTATAAACTGCAGAAATGGCCTTTTTATGCCTCAGACTTGGGCTTATTCCAAAGAGGCTTTAGGACTACAGCAACGGGGTGAGAGGTCCCACATGAAGACAGTAGCACCCACACGTAATTCAGCCTGTGTGTAATTGGTTCAAAAATCTCATCCTGATGTCTGGGTGGTATTACATCGCCTCCCTCACCCTCCGAAGGGAAAGTAGGGCACAAACGGCCGTACTCACTGTCCAGGTTTTCCTGGGTGAAAGATCACTTTGAGATGACACAGCTGAGTAGTCAGCCTGAAATCCTGGTTGGTATTTTATTAATTTTGCACCAAGATAAATCCTGAAATTCTGACAAACTCCATGACAGGTGAAATTCCTTCTCGCAGTATCTGCTCAGCAAGAGGCTGCTCATTTCATTCTGTTCCGAGGCAGGCAACAGGAGGGCAGCTTTATAATCAGCCCTCAAAGGACCCCCAGCCGCCCCAGAGTCTCGGGCTGATTGAATAACTCCTGGGCCTCTTCCCCTAGGCCTCCATCAGCGGGGGTCCTGTGGAAAGCAATCTCCCGCAGACTGGCACTGAAGTGAGCTTTAAACCACCATTTTCTGCTCTCCAGAGGAGCCTGGAGTACTAAAAGATAGATGGGCTGCAGATATTTTATGAGAAACTGTCAGAAGAAGAGCAGAGTAAATGTTTTTTTTCTTCTCCTTCTTTGAGTCACACACTACATCACTGTTGAATTTCTCCCCGAATCTTTTACATGTAAAGTAAGAAATTAATTGGTGGCTAATCTTTCATTCCCCCTCCTCCTTCTTACTCGTTGTCTTCCTCCTCTCTCTGTCTCTCTCTCTTTTTTTTCTTAAATATTCACACAGAGGCCCTTTGCTTAACCACAGTTGCAGAAAATCAGTACCATTTGCAATGAAATATTTATAACGACAGAATGAAAAATTGGATTCATTTTCTGGACTGTAGCCGAACAGTCTGCAACTTTGCACGGCGTTGTTTAGCATCTCTGATTCCTCCCTTCCGTTGGAGTCTTTTTCGAAAACATGCCACATGTACACTTACCTATGCTTTGGAGGGATTCCTACCAAAACACAGAACCCATTTCGACTCTTCAGAAAAAAAATTAGGGGAGAAAAGAGCGTATTTCTTCTGTGCTGCCTCTGGTGGGGAAGGGGGGCGGTGGGCTGACTCGGCTGTGGTCCTCAGAATGGTAGAGAGGATGAACCTGGACGAAAGGAAGAGTGCTGGCTTTTCAGGGAGGGCATGGAGAAGTTTATAAGGAATACAGAGACACTCTGGTGTGCACTCTGTCGCGGAGTACAAGCAGCAATCAGCAGGCCCCAGCATCTGGGGGCAGATTTATAGGGGGAAATGAGAAGGCAGAATGGAGGTGTGAAATATACATCAGCTATCAGAGCTCACCTTCTTTTTCTCCCTTTAGTGTCAGCTGCATATGCTTTCCTTTCCACATGACCCTCATAGTCCGAGCTGCTTTCTTTTTAACCAGGGTTGATTATTGCTTTTTTTTTTTTCTTTAAGAAATAAAAGACCAAAGGATTCTGCTAGAACAGTCCGGCGCTATATTTCAAACAAGTGCAAATCTACAACAATACATTCATTCTTATGACAGAACCGGATTAAATTTGTAGCAAGGTGCCTGTGAAGTCAGTTTCAGTCTACCAAACAAGTTTTCGCTTTCCTCTCCACGGACGGGCCAAAGGAGCCGGCCCATGCCCCCTTCCTTCATTGTAGGAGTCTAACAAGGGATGGGCTCCCCTGCTAACAGGGTCCCCTCAGGCTTCCCTGCCAGCCCTGTGAGGTGATCTCTCATCCCTCCCCTTTTGAAGCACTGGGTTGAATTAGTTGGCGTTGTTTTGCTGGTTTTATCAAGAATACAAACAAACTTCAGGTCTCATGCACTGAATTTGCATCATGCATTGCCAGCTCCATGAGATCAATAATCCATATTTTATTGCACAATAAAGGCTGCCTGTAATTGAATTAGCTCATTCATTCCGTCTGATTAGCCGTATTTTATTCATGGAGAAGAAAAATAATAGAAACCTACCTTCACCGCTACATTGCATTATATGAATGTAAAAGAGCTGTCAGCACCATAAAACATCTTCCTAAAGATGTAGAGTATTAATGTCAGTGTTTGTTTATCCTAGGAATGATAGGAATCACATGACACTGCATCTTTTTTTTTTTTTTTTGGTTTTCACATCTATGGTGTCAATCTATCTGTCCACTGGTCAGCCCGACGTGAGTGTCCAATAGCAAGTCTCTCTTCTGAGCCCACTGCCCAGTTCGGAAAGAGAGTTGGGATAACGTCTTGTGTTATGTGCCTTTGCAGAGATTGACCTTAAGAGATTTACCCTGAGGTCATTACCTCTTCTCCATCATGGGCTGACTATCATCTTCACCAGGTTGGAGTGCTTGCTCTCTTCCCTTTGACACAGAATCCCGGCCCAAATTCAGACACGAGTATTGAGAAACACTGAACAGGAAAGGGGTCATTCATTACTGGGATCTCAAGATCTCAGGGTGTAGTACAGCTTATGAATGACATGTGTGTCTCAGAGGTTTAGAGCTTTTCAACAGGCTTCTCACTCTGTCTTTGCATTATAACCCCCCCCTCCCCCCATAAAATGATTTGGAGAAATATGCTGACAGTTAGCATGAAATGATGGGTGTTCTGACACAAACTGCATTGTAGCTTAGAAATCTAGCCGGAAGTTATTTTACTGTAGCATTTCTTTGACTCTTTGATTCAGAGGAGAAAACGAATTTTCCTTGAAAGTGCATGTTTTAGGATGTGACAATAACTTTTCTCCAGTGCCGTGCATGGAATTGGGCAGATTGTTTCCACTCAGCCCTTATGACCTCTTTCTTTCTTGAAGACCGAGGTTAAGGGGGGAATTTTTTTTTTTTACGTTAGTTTTTCAACAACTTAGGAGAGTCTGAAATATACACCCTGGCAAATGGAAACTGTAATAGTGTGCATTCAGAATCAATCTCCCCTCCACAGACGGGGAAAGGGACATTGAATGGTGTTCTTTATGTAGTGCCAGATGTATTTCTGCATGTGACGCGACTTGCCGAACCGCTTTGAAAGATTCCCAGTGTTATTAAGCAGACTCTGAGGAGCAACAGGCCTTGTGACAGAAGTAAAGAGCCGTGTGGCAGAAGTCCTTGTTGGTAGGAAAGTGGCGCGTCAAACCCGGCCATCAGCAAGAGAAGCGCCCAAACGCAGGCTTCATTTTAATATCCCAGCTAACAACTCTCTGGGAATATTTCTCTTCCTCTTGTCCAGCTCCTTCTGTGTTGTGGCTGGTTTGCATTTGTGTTTGAAGTGCCAGGCGGTTTAATGAAGTTATTCTTTTATAAATTTTGCAACACTGAAGCAAAGCATGAGGGCTTTAAATTAGAATAAGTGCCACTTCTGTGTGGCAGGTTCCTTTGAGGACTGATTAGAATGAGGCCTCCTGTTGCCAGGCCCTTTATGCATGGACGTGTTGCTGTGTGTACTGGTGTACAGCTCACCTTTGAATTTGCATGAGTGTGCCCCGTGCCTGCCGCCTGGCCCTCTGTGAGTCAGAGCTGTCTTTCTTCCAGGATCATGTTAAATACTTCACTTTAAAGAGTTATTTTTTTAATTATATTGCTTTATTGTAATGAATTAAAATTAACTTGAAGTAGCAAATTATTTAAGGGTTATAGATTGCTCTCACCATAGTTACAGCACATCTTTGTGCAGGGGTGGGGGAGAGGATAAAAGGCTGTCCTTCTAGAAGCTCTGTGTACCCTGAGAGGTGAGGGAACTGTCCCACAGAGACCTGGACGCAGTTCCGGAAGAGGCGCCCAGGAAGTGGGAGGAGAATGGGAGTTTCTGAAGCAAACAGAGGCTCTTCTTGGCCGGGTGGAAAGCGGAGCAAAGCTCTGCCATTGCAGGGCCCTAAAGATGCCAAGAGTAGATGAGGCACAAGAGAAAGTATGAATAAACCTGAGGACCTGACCAGGCTCAGTGAAGGAGAAGACAATACCTTAAGCATTCCCGATTTCCTCTCTCCGTGCCTGCCTGTGTGAACCGGCTAATAAACAGGGGTGATCCCAGGGAATGAGGAGGTGGGAGATTATTAGAGGAAGGGGGACTGGAAACTTCCCACAGTTCGCAGAAACATGCAGAGGAAAAAGGAGAGGAAAGAGTGAGCAAGAAAACAAGCACCCACCTTGAGTGTGAAATTATTTCTCCTCTCTCCAAACAAGAGTTGTTGGGTTGTTTTGTTTTGTTTTGTTTTAAAAGTGAGGGACACCCAAATAGAATTGAATTTGTGAAATACTTGGACGTTAAAAAGACTTTCTTAGAATTTGAAACAAGGGCAAGAGCGCCTGGGTGGCTGAGTCAGTTAAGTGTCTGACTCTTGATTTCAGCTCAGGTCATGATCTTGTGGTTCATGAGTTCAAGAGTTCGAGCCCCACATTGGGCTCTGCGCTGACATTGCGGAGACTGTTCTGGATTCTCTGTTTCCTCCCCTCTCTCTGCCCCTCCCCTGCTCATGCGCATGTTCTCTCTCTCAAAATAAATAAACTTAAAACAAAAGAATTTAAAAAGGGGGTACTTTGGGTTCCTCTGAATTGCATTCTCCAGGGAGGAATATATGAGCAATGAGGGACAGAAAGATCAAAGGGAAACATGAGGATTTAGCCTGTAGAACCGACGCAAGGATGTAACATTCCCCCCTCTGCACAGCACATGCTCACGCCAACATTCAGCTCTGGCATAGATGTGCACATGTATACGCATGTGCGCACACACGCTTACACTTACACAGTTTAATCATGTAAATGATGCAAGTCAAACATTGTCCTTTTATGGTTTTATCCGTTTTATGCGTATCTACCAAAGCAAATGCCCTAGTAGACAAGCATTTGGCTGCTGCTGATGGGGAAAGACTTTTTTCTGTTAGTCTTAGTGATTTATAACACGTTTGACTTACTCTTCGTAGGGTTTACCTCCTAGAGAGTGTGGTGGTGTTTTTAATAAAAGAAGTAATACACTACTAGGAAGTGGCATTTCTTTTGCCTTTTGTCCAAGTTCAATAAACTATTTTTCATAATTATTGGAATTGTGGGTGAAGAGAATCCTTGTCCATATCAAACGGAAAAGCAGAAAGAGTCCTTCCTTGCCCCTCCTTCTCCCTACAAAGGTTACCCTTTGAATATAAATTACAAGCCTTGTGCGTCTCTCATTCTAATCAGATGACCTTTTGAATCTAGTGGACTGGAGTTTAAATCCTAAGCCTGCCAGTCAGTTTTTAAATCAATGCCCTGTTCCAGCAGCTTTCAGGTATGGAACGTTAAATTTCAATGGATTTCAAAAACAAAAATGAAATAAGTGAAGCAGGTAAAACTAGCCCAAGTTGACTGCAAGGTCTTGGGCCAACCAATGTGGCCGAGGGTAATCTCACTGACTAAGTCCTTTAAAAACAAAACCTTCTGGGATTCAAAGTCTAAGAGAACAAGGAGGAGCAGGAAACTTGTAGTGTTGGCAAGAGCACATTTCTGAGCAATTATCAGTTTAAGCTCCCATTATTTGCCACTAATTACTACACGAGGCTGTTAAATATTTAGCAGAAGTTTGTTTAATTGCGTTTGACTGGGAAGAGGATGCCTGAATACGGGTTGAGCAGCAAGAGTCAGTGATGTTCATCAAGAGCCGGGTGGAAAGGAAATTTGTATTCGCCCGAGATGAACACATTACAGTGTGAGACAAGGCTTTTTTTTTTTTTTCCTTCCTTCCACAGATTTATTTATCTTTAAGGTATCTAAAATTAGAGCACGGAGAAGGGCACTGTTCACCGATGTAAAATTGGAAGGAGGTCATTCTTAACCTTGTTTACAGATGTTCTAGTTTAGAAAGCGCCAGTGTGATAAATTAAACATTGCAGGGGGAAAAATTAAAGCTTAGCAACAACTGGCACATGGACACATCTGTCCGTGAAGCACTGACTTAATCCCTGAATATCTTATTAGACTGTATTGCCCATCAAAGCCTCTGTCCCATAATACGCTGGGTTCCCGCCCTTCTAGAATCCGAACGGCATCTTTTGGCTCCAGCCTCTCTTTCACTTTTGCTGGCTTTGTGTAGTTGGATTTAAATTTTCTTTTGGCTCCTTGGATGTAAACAAGGAGTTCAACTCACTGTTTTCATTAAAACATAAATTTCATACTTATAATATGTTTCCCAGTGGCTGGTTGTGCTCTTTTTAGTCTATACTTCCAATTTGGCACTTTCCCCCTGTTAACATAGTAGATGTTGTGTGCTGTTATCAGTTCCAAAATGGGAAAATGTAAGCCTGGCAGGTATGTAGAAGAGATAAGGGTCAGCTAGCAACTGAAATTTTACTATCGTTTTTAATTAAACTCTCAGTGAAAAATGGAATTATGACGATGGTAACATTTCCCGTGTATGACCCAAGCTCAGTGTGTTTTCAAAACACTGTGAAACAGTGATCTTCAATTGGGGGTGATTTTTTTTTCCCCTGCCAGGGAATACATGGCAATGTTTAGAGACAGTGGTTGCAGCAACTGGCACATTTTTGATAGAGGCCAGAGATGCTGTTAAACATCCCACAGTGCAGAGAGCCCCCACCCCACCCCCACCCCCGCCAAGCAAAGAATTGTCCAGCCCAACATGTCAGTGGTGTCGAGGTTGACCGCTGAAAGGCAAGTCCCACTGGCCTTCCAGAATCTATTTAATTTGTAGGCTTCTCTCTAGAGCAAAGCAACTGAATGACACATTCTGTATGACTAGGAAATGGCTTCCTGGATTGGCTTTTGGGTTCCTTTGGATGGGAGAGAAGAACTTAATGCTACAGATGTATGGCCAAGACTTCTGAACATAAACTCACGAACATGCCAATGTCCGCAGGCTTCCAGGTTATCTCAGACCATCCTTTTCTAGGCTTATTTAGCATGAATGTCCAAAGAACAATGACAATAGAAATGTAATTCAGTGAAATTTATCAGAATGTGAAATCGTTCCTTAGGGGAGATGTGAAGGGAACGTCACTGCCAGAAACACCTCAAATTAGCCTGCGGTCCAAACTTTATAAAACAGTTCTGTTCTAGCAAGGGGACGAACTAAATAACCTAATGGTCATTTTCTCTCGCTTAGATCTTGTATTTTTCTGGTCACTTCTAATGACACCCTTTCACATTTTGCTTTAATATAACTTGGTGTCATCCAGAAAATGCTTTGGGCATGTCAGGCCAAGCCCATGTGAACTGTTAAATGTCAAAAGAAAATGCATCCATGTCTCTGTAAGTTCATGGTGAAGGTATTACCATGTGAAAAAATACAAAGGGAAATTCTGTCAGTGCACACATGATCATAAATGCAACATTCATGGCATTAAAGAGAGGGGAAAAAACATATCATGACAGTTTCTGAAATGCCAATGCTGTGTCAAAACAAAAAGGATAGGACCCCAGTTTAGTAAATTCTACCAAAGTAAAAATTATAAGTCAACTTTCCTGGCTATGAAAATGGCTATTTGTGTTTTTAAATTTCCAGAACACTTTGGGAAATATTATTTATCTTTTAAAGACTACCCATTAAAATAGAACATATCTTACAAAAATGCACGTACCCATGCATACGTTCCTGGGGGTTCCCAGGTAAGGTTCATGAAACACAATTACCCAACATTTCTGCAGCCAGGAATTATATGGATTGTGGAAAGTGGAAACTTTGGCATGGCAAAATGGGGTCCGATTGGTACTTTTGGATGATTTGGGTCTTCCGTGTAATTTTTAGAACATTACTAATGGTACTTCTAGTGCTGTAGCAATTCACTTTAAATTAACTTAAAACTGAGTACTTTTGTAGTTGTGCGGACTTTGAAAATGTTCATTTATTACACTCACATCCCATTAACCTTATTAAGGTGTCTAAAGGCTGCGCTTTGCCATAGTTTCTCTCTAGTGTGTGGGGGAAATCAGTCAGTATCCTGTCGTCATTAGGTGCCTACACTTTTAAAACTATTTCGCTAGCAAAAGAAGTTGGGGGTGAAAAAGAGAGAGGGTGGAAATGTAAAAATCTTGATTAGAAAGTATAATTTAATAGAACATGTATTGAACCAAATGTATTGATTAATGTAGAAGATATAGTACTTGTATTGATTCAAACCAGAGATTTAGTACTAAAAGCTCTGAGCCAAAAAGCTGTTGCAGATTGCTACAAAAGTCAGTTTAATGCTGTCCTTGAGAATGCCTTCACAAAGAAATTCTTCTAATGTTTGAGGACTAGGTGGAATGCGGTATATGTCAGTTTGATCCCGGAGGGTTTTATTTTGTACTCTAATAGCTGTTACGAGCCTACATTATATCCAAGGAGTAATTTTCCTTAGGGGTGCCCGGCTCGCTTTGTGTCAATATTCTAGCATTTTAAGTCACGTACAGTATATGCTTCTGGGAACAGGGAAGGAGCCAGCCAGACTCATAATGGTCTGCATTCATTAATAAAGGCAGAAGCTTCTGTCCCTCCATTGCCCACTACAGGGATGCCTCTTTGGCCTTCAGGGACCCGTACAGACACATTTAAAGAAAGCTTTATTTTGAGTGGGCAGGAGATGAAATGTAAGACTTGCAGGCATTTCCTAAGTCAGCTATATGCCCGAGCACAGGGGTGACCTTAATGGGTCAAAGAAGAATGCAGGTCAAAAGACTTATTATCCAGCCTGTTGGAAACCAATTGCTTTTGTTTAAAAAAAATAAAAAATAAAAAAGCAGTAGGGCTTAAAGGTGGACGGTAATGTAGAATTCTGTGTGCAGCCTGTAACAGCACGACTATATGTGGGCTGAAATATGCCTCTGGAAACGTACAAGCATACAGTTTGTCCATAGTGTTTACAGATAAAGGTCCAACCCTGGTGATAAAAGGAAGGCTAATATAATTAGTTAATCAGTGATGACTGATTACGGATGTTTGCGTTCTTCAACTAAAGAAAAAACAACAGGCTGCCAGGGCGCTGTCACCATCTGCTGAAAGAAACAGCCACACTTAATCTTTATATTTCTTTTATTTCTTCCCGCCTTGCATTGTTACAGAGCCACAATTGCCTCCTATTTCATCTGGTTGGAAAACATCTCATTTAAATTGAATACAACTGCCGTTTAAATTCAGGATCCTGATGGCACGGTGAATTAGTGGAAAGCTTGTTATTTCTATTTTTTTGTTTTCATTCCTTTTTCAAATAGCACACTGGCTCTTTTTCTTACTTTTAAAAGCTTGTCAGAATTGGTTTGAGACAAAGGGCTATAAATAGGCAAGTCATGGTAAAAATGATTAACATATTTAAATCAACAGATCTCACAAAACTTCCGTTCGAACGCCATTTTTATTTTTATGACCATTGCTACTTAACATTTTACTGACGGCAACAGAGGGTTACAAAGCCAGAGGAGATGGGCCTCTACCAAAATTTTGGACAAGTGAGGGCAATTCTGAGGCGCAACTTTTGGGGGTGGGCACTTAAACTCCCCTCCCTGGGAAAGTAGAATACCCCCCTCCCCACGCTTTCCTCCTCCTAAGCTTCACTTCATCTTTGTTGGTGGTGCGAATATTCAAATTCACCTCCAGATCCCAGGAAAATGGGATAGCTTGGCCAAGGCGAACAGTTTCAGGAGATCATGGTGTTTTATTTTTTATTTAAAAATATTTTGCTTGGATTGCATTTTAAATGGGATTAAACCCTTTGACCAGTAAATGTGGTCAGCTCTCAGAAAAGCGGAGGCTGAATCATTTGTTAGAGTGCCAAAGCCCACGATGAGAATTCCAGTCTTGTAAAATGAAAGGCATCTCATATTTTAAAAGAGATGCATAGTGCTAGAAGGGAATTTTGAAGGTCCTTGTCTGTTTTTTAGCTTTTACGTTTAATTTCACAGTTATAGGGGGAAAAAACCACTCCTCCCAAATGAGGCCCTTTAGAGTAAGGAGAGTGGCTTTTTGAAACCTGGCTATTAAGGTATCATACCGAGATGGGTCTTCTTTTAAGCTTTAAGGCGTGCGGTGGATTTGGTTGTTGTTTTTTTTCTTAACACAAACCCCCCTCGTGTAAAACAACTGTTCATAACTGGGATTAATGGTTTGCAATTTTCAGTTACTTAGACATGGGGTCTCCAAGAGATGGCTTTTTGCAGAGTAGAATATGGCTCTCTGTGGGATTTCACAAGTTTTCTCCTCTTCCTACTTCCTTTTCTGTCATCACCCCCTCCCACGCCCCCCTCGATTTGCGCTGGTGTTCTCGATTATGTAAAACACTTTCCCTTCATCGGAGCAGATCTTTTTCCTCAGAAGCTGTCATTGCATTAAAGTACTTCGGGGACCACAAAGAGCGGTGATGTGACCCGCTGCTTTGTTTGAGTGGAGGGGTTTCCTCTGGACCGAAAGAGCACCAGACTCTCCAGTGGAAGGAGGCTGCTCGCTGACAGCCCCCTTGCGAGGCACCCACATTTGTACTGCCGCGACTCAGGACCTGCCCAGTGTCCCGGACGGAGCCAGAGCAAGAGGGAACAATGCCCATGGCCCACCGTCTCTCTGGACTTAGTGCCCCTCCTGCCCACTGTTCATCATTCCCACTTGCTTCGAGTTCTCCCTTTCTAAAGAAATCGTGTCTGTGATTTAAAAAGAATTCGAGGTGCCTGGGTGGCTCAGGCAGTTAAGTATCCACTCTTGAGAGTGCATGATCCCCGTTTTGTGGGTTCGAGCCCTGCGTCATGCTCCGTGTGGAGCTTGCTTGGGATTCTCTCTCTCTCCCTCTCTCTCTGCCCCTTCCCCACTCACACTGTCTCTGTCTCTCTCAAGATAAATAAACTTAAAAAAACCCTTTTTTAGTAAATAAATAAAGAGAAGGCTCCCATGAAGCAACTTCTTGTATCTCTTAATAGAGGCTCTTCAGTGAAGTCTGGACACTCTTACTCTGAGCCTGTTCTTTCCAACTCCTAAAAGCCAGCCCAACCTATGCTGTTCGGACACCCGTTCCTTCCTTCAGAAAATGAAATCAGGCCGTTTCTATTTCCAGTGACTCAGAATAAAGCATAGGGGTGGGGGAACAGACACAGCCCCGGGGTTCCTCAAAGGTGGTGAGGGAAAGCCTTTGAGGACTGCATTTCTTTTGTTTTCAATGCAAATGTGCCTTACCCAAGACTACCTACCAGTCTTCCTACTTCCCGTCCTGACAGTCACCACTGGTGGTGGACACCATGACTAGGGGAGCCTGTCTTATTTCACCCTCAGTTGAGCAGGAGCAAAAAAAAAAAGGGGGGTAAGGAAAAACATGACAATAACTAATCTCAACGGTATGAATGCATCTCTACACCGAGCGAACTTTCTGCCTTTGCCATGTTTCGTGCCAGATTTCCCAGTTACACATTATTTATATTAGGGCTTTTTATTTTTGTGTGAGCTTGAATTTCACAAGCCATGATCTTGTCTTTCAAATGATTTACCTTCTCCTCTCATAATACGCAAAGCATAACTCCTTTATAGTAGCAACTTCAGTCTATTGTAATAAGTGATTCCTATGTATTTGTTCATTTCTCTGCACCTCTGAACAGGCTTCTGTGGCTTTGGTGTAGGATGAAAGCATCCGAGACACAACTATTGCCAACTCTTAGAGCCAGTTCACGTCAGGTTTTCATTTTGCAGTATCTCAATAGAGGCGCATACCAACACACCGGACAGGTTGCAATATATCTTCCTTTATTGAGCTCCAGAATCCTATTGAATGTGGAATGTCTCGTGTAAGCACGGAAACATCAAAAACTAATGTTATTAAATTTGTTTTTTAACTTTGGTTTTAAAAAATATCCACTGTCCATCGGTGTCCTATCACTTAGGTGACTTTTGTCATACACGAAAAACCTGATCAGACTTGACCCTTTGAGACAACAAAAGGCATATCCGACAAAAGGATATTTAAAACATGTAAACTTCTGTATTGTTTATAAACTCTCTGATCATCGCTGTGTTCATTTTTAAGGAAATAGGAAAGTTTTTTAGTCTCCTCAGTATTTTGATTACTCTTTCTGTCCACCTATTGGTGACAGATAATTTTCAGAAGTGTTTAGAATCGACACAAAGAAAAAGCCTTGGCATAAAAATTGTGATCTGTTCCTGTAAGCGTATTAGGCTAGTGCTACCAGGAAGAAAAAAAGTCCAGGCTTATCTTTCACTGAATTAATAACAATAGGTATGCTTTCAGCAAGGGAGCATGAAATAAGGTTCCTCATCATTGTCGCCAGGCTTCAAAAATGGATGAAGTTTGAAATAGAGAATGGAAAGCCTGGGTCCTCTTCACAGATCTGTCCCCCTCACTAGTGCTCTCAGCCCTGATTGGGCAAGCGTCCCGTCATTCAGCAAGTATTCACAGAGCAGGCAATTTGCTAGTCATGGGGGATGAAAAGATAGCAAGGATCTGTAAGGGTTAAAAACTATGCTTTAGGGGCGCCTGGGTGGCTCAGTCAGTTAAGCGTCCGACTTCAGCTCAGGTCATGATCTCATGGTTAGTGGGTTCGAGCCCCACGTCGGGCTCTGTGCTGACAGCTAGCTCAGAGCCTGGAGCCTGTCTTTGGATTCTGTGTCTCCCTCTCTCTCTGACCCTCCCCTGCTCGTGCTGTCTCTCTCTGTCAGAAATAAATAAAAAACATTTTAAAAATAAATAAAATAAAATAAAATCTCTACTTTAAAAACTTCCATAGCCCCTCTTCACCTCCATGACCAAGCCTGAACTCCTTAGCAAGGGACAGAAGGCTCTCCAGAAGCAGGCCTTGAACTACCCTCCATCTTCCTTTTTCAGCAGTACTCTTGGTTCAGGACACTCTAGGAGACTCCATCCAATCTGAACGAGTTGCAGGTCCACCAGCATACCTTGTGTATTCTCGCTTCGTTGCCTTTAGTCAGTGAGCCTGATGGCCCAGAGTGCCCTCCGTATATACCCGGTGCCCTTTTGTGTTCCCAGCATCAGCTCAAATGTCACGTATCACATGTGTTACTCCAGAGGCCAGGCAGGGTTAAGTGTAATCATGGCATTCCTGTGTTCATTTCGGATGAAATCGTGCCATATTGTTCTGCCATTTTGTGCCCATGTGCCTTTCTTCTTTAGACTGTGAACACTTGGAAGGCGTGAAGGCAGGGACCATCCCATTCTCTTCAGTAGCGCATGGCTAGCCAGTCAGTCATTCACTTGGCCGGGTCTTTACAATGACTGCGATGCTGTGGGCTGTGCCAGGTGGTGATGCAAGTTTGTGTTTGTGAAGGAATGAATACATGAACGAACACCAGAATTTCTAACACAGGGAGAGAGCCAGGCCTACAAATAACCAAAGACAAGACCTATGAGCACTATAAATGCAGGAGGCAATCAGAGGAGGGAGAAGTTGGTTTTTGATGAGAGGAACATGGAAGTGGTTGTATTCTGAGCGAGACGTCAAGGTTCTGAGCAGAAGGGATGGGTCCGGGAGGGTGTGTAAGCTCAGTGGTGGGAGGTCACGGCTCAGGGACAATGTAAAGGAGGGAAGGTAGACATCAGGCCATCTGCAGCCTTATGCTCCGAATCAATGTCCCGGGTCTGGGGCCATCCCCCGTGTAAGCTGCGGGTCCTAGTATACAGCGTCTCACAGTTGAGAAGGAGGTTGTTCACTCGGAAAGGGAACGCACTGTGTGGATGGAGAGGAGACAACCAAAGTGCAGCAAAGGCTGCTTCCGCTGAGGTTTGGGGTGGGTGCAGCTGCTGTGATGTGTGCCTGGACCATGTTGTGACAGCCCCAAGCCCACCCCCCAGGAGAGGAGCTGGGGAAGCTTCCTGCCCCCTCTGTGGCCTGTACAGACCATATTCAGGGACAGATAGGGCCTCTGCTGTCAAGTCGTTCCCACCTAAGAAGGATGAGAACAAAAGCCTCTTAATGGAAATAACGCAGAGATAAATAAAACTTTTAAAACAGTGCTACCCTGGTCTTTGAAAAGCAGGTCTTATCTTGATAAGAAGAGATGGTGGCAGGGGGGAGGGTCTTCTGGGAAGGCCTGGCAGAGGCAGAGAAGAGGAAAGGCATGGGCCAATCATCTCACCTCCCATAGGCCACTAGCCCTCCCTCTCTCCTCCTCCTCCCCCTACCCCATACTCACTGGGGGGCAGCGAGGGGTCAGGGCCCCCTCGAGCACCTATCCGGCAGCTCGCAGAAACAGAGTTCCCGCCATTATCAATCCACCAGCATGTATAGATCCTAGGTCTGATGACAGTAGAGATCACTTAAGTGTTTTTTCCCCTCTTTTCTTTTTCATTACAGAATCATACGATGACCCAACACAGCAGTTAGTGCAAGTGCAGTCTCTCAAGGAGAATTACTTTTGTGGCACAAAAAGGGAACATGTTTTACTCTTTGCACGAAACTCTCATTGTTAATGTATAATATTCAGAAACATTGTATTGTACCATAAAACTTGTATTATCAAAACTGTTGGATGTTCATGTGTTTGAACTTTTGAGCACCGGATAGACTCCTTGTACATAAAGTGTTGCACATGTATTATGTCGTCTGATACTAAAATGGTCTTATAAAGACAAGTGGACTTGGGCCCTGTTCAGGCAAGATAAAAGATTTAAAAAAAAAAATGTGAGCAAAATGGCTTAAGAGAAAGTATTTTCGAGGAAGACAGATTAAAACAACTCACAAAATGAGACTATGTTTGGACTTCCTTTCATTTACACTTAAGCCTAGAATTTCTCTTTTGGTATATCAACAGTTAAATCCAAGACTATTTTTTATTGCTGAAGATTCTTGCAAACCACGAAGAGATGTTCTCACAGAACAGAACCCCACAGCTGGATAAGGCCCGTATATATATTTGTAAGCCTTGCAATGTGACAGGTAGCATCACTATATATGCAATAGTTGTTATGTAGACTGTCAAAGATTTTTTTTTTCCTGGATACATTTGAAGCTTTGAGTGTTCAAGGTTTTCCTTAATGATTTCACACAGCCAAATTCTTGAATCAGTTGAACTAACCTGTATGTTACTGTTATTAATGTTTACTCTGCGGTCTGAACCTGGAGATTACTGGAATTGTTTTCCAAGAGGAAATAAATTCAGTTTACCATTAGGTATGAGTGTGTTTGTGTGTTTTCTTTTTCCAGTTACTCTACCATTAAAGAAAATCTAATCGCCTGCACCCTTGGAGGTGAAATCTGCTCTCGAGCATATCACAGGATAACCTCAATCATATTTAACCTTTTCACACTGGGCCAAATGCAGCCGCAAGGACATTCATCATGTTGCATCGGGAAAGAATCAGACCCGATACACTCCTCCTCCCTCCAATCTTACCAGGTCACATTGTACTGGATGATTCTGACATCACAGATGGATGTGATGGCTGTTTTCTGCATAATTTGCAGCCCAATTCATGTCATGCTGTGCAAATCTGAACTCAAAGTAGATGGCTGCAATTTGAAAGGCAGTTTGGCTTATGTGTACTTAAGAAGCAGCTTTGTTCATTCAGAAGACAAAGCATGGAGCAGGGAGCCAGGCCGGCTGTTGGTTCGATCTCTGGCACTGACGCCCCGTGTGGCCTTCTCCAAATCATTCCGCCTCCTGGCCTTGGTTCCCCACCCCCTCTCCCACCGCCCCTCCCCCCCCCACCCCACCCCACCCCTGGCAGGGGAAGTAACACAGCCTGGTCATCAGCCTTGACATAGGCGTGAGGTGCCTCTGGAAGAGTGCTGGCCTCGCAGCTTGTGACAAAGTGGGGAGCAAGCAGGACCTCTAATGTCAGAGCCTTTTTGTTTGGAGAAAGGACAGAACGGCAATGTGTGAGTTGAGTCCTAATATACATGTTTAGTCAAAATCGGTAAGTATATGTCTGATATTGATGGGCAACTTTCAACCACATCATGCTTGAAATATTTCACTTACTTTGACTCTTCTAACCTCTTTGAAACTCTGAGGACCTCCGGCAGACCTTTAAAGCTTAAACAAGAGAGAATTCTCAACAACACTTTTCTGATGGGGAGACTGACACACACCTGGATTCACTCTATTCTGACCACCTGTCAGCAGGGACCCCATGCATCAAACCCAGATTGGTCACCCCCCCCCATTCTCAAACTGTAGCCTGCATCAGGATCGCCTGGAGGGCTTATTACATCACAGGGTACCCATCTGATGCCCAGAATTGCTGATTTAGTGGGCATGAGGTAGGGCTCCAAATTCTGCAATTCTAGGAGGTTCCCAGGTGATGTTCCTGCTCCAGGTGTGGGGGTCCCACTTTGAGAACCGCTGCTCTACCCCAGTTCTAAATTAATTGAGTGCATTGAATGTGAATAAGCATGCAGAGTGCTAGAAAATTATACCATTTATTTTGTCACCAATAAAGACAAAAATTGGTCAAATTTTAAGATCATTCAGAAACAAATACCTCATGGTGTGAAAGTATGTGTGCTGGCCAGTGTTTCATGTGTGTATTTAGGTTTCTAATGCTAGGAAAACCTACATCTATACATTTCACAATGGATTGCCAGCATGCTATTTAATTAAAAAGCTTTTTCACCGGCTCCATAAATAATGAAGTATGCTGAGAATATGCAAGTACATTCATAATTAAAATACTCAGCTATATTTAAAAAAATTAAGATCTCTGGTCTATTCAAGGATTTTGCATTTAAAATGAAATAGCCACACTTAATAATGATTTTTTAAAGGCTTTAAAACTGCTGGTTATTAACGAGTGGATTATATTTCACTAAATGTAAGCTGCTCTTCATTCATGGAAAGCAGGTGATGGTATTATCCCAGAGATGGATCCCAAGTTGCTTTTCACAGCGTCACTTCTAAGAGACTTCCCAGACCTTCTAGTAAACAGCATTGGGTTCTCAGGAAGCAGCAGAGGCTGGTATCCATTCTCCTAGGGGCCGTCACAGGGCTGGCCGCTGGGCTCCAACACACACAGTTCAGCCTCTTCCCACACAAAGCTTGAGGCCGAAGGAGTTGACCCTTCCTTGTTCCACATGCCTGATCCTCTGGTGAGTACAGAGTCATTCAAATGTAGCAGGTCCCGGGGCTCTCTGGGTGGCTCACTTGGTTAAGTATCCAACTTCGGCCCAGGTCAGCAGTTCATGGTTCTTGGGTTCGAGCCCCATGCTGGGCTCTGCTGTTGGCACAGAGCCCACTTAGGATCCTCTGTCTCCCTCTCGCCCCTCCCCCACTAGTGCCCTCACTCTCTCTCAAAAATAAATAAACTTAAAAAAATGTAGCAGGTCCTTCCTTACAACCAATGGTTGGGTCATAACTACTAAGCAGTGTGTAGGACAGTCAGTCCCTCCTTTTGCTTGGTGCCTTGTTTATATTTTATTTCCTACTTTATTCCCTAAGAATATAAGTCAACTTAAAGATTAACAAAATGTTATTAGGAAAATCAGAGTCAGCCAGAGAGGAGAAAATACACTAAGTGGTTACCTTTTTTGTGTTTCTATTTTGGTTTTGAATGTGTTTTAGTAATGTTTGTTTATTTTTGAGAGAGAGAAAGAGAGCATGAGCATGAGCAGGAAGGGGCAGAGGAGGGAGACACAGAATCCAAAGCAGGCTCCAGGCTCTGAGCTGTCAGCACAGAGCCTGAGGTGGGGCTCGAACCCACTAACAGTGAGATCATGACCTGAGCCAAAGCCAGATGCTTAACTGACTGAGCCACCCAAATAGCATCCCTATACCATCTTCTTAAGAGAGATTTCTTTTCCTAGTACTTCAGTCCCAAAGAAATTTCTGGAAGACCTGATGTACAAGCAGAGGGCCAGTATAAAAGCCACTTTTCCTGACCATAATTTTATGATCTAATGTCATGGTTCTCATCTGGAAGAATGCTACTGGGTCTATGGGTCAAGGTCAGAGACACTACTAACCATTCCACAATCCGCAGCACAGGGGCCCCAGAATGAAGAATCATCCTGTCAGTCATCAAAATGCCAATCAATAGCACTGAGATTGAGAAACTACTCTGTAAAGTTTCCTATGATTTCTCAAGGACCTTTTCCATTGGAATCACCTAAGGGACTTCAAAAAACTCTACTGCCTGAATCACACTCCCAAAGAGTCTGACGTAATTGGTCTAGAATGCAAGTCAGGCATCAGGAGTGCCCCAGGCAACTTTAGCACAGCAACTTTTGAGAACCTCTGGGCCCAGCTAACGTTCTCAGGCCGGCGTCCTGGACTCAGGACTGGAAATTTGAAAACAACATGCAAGGAGTAGAGAAGTAGTATGGGTCTCAGACTCTCCCCTCAACATTACCTTTTATAATTGGCCCCGTAATGATGATTTTAACCCCAAAGTAACATAATAACCAATACTGAGTTTAGGGGGAAGGGAGAAATGACCCAGACCCTCATGACCCTCACACCTGGTCCAGGATTGCAAACTCCGTGAGAGAGAGAGAGAGATCGGGCCCAGCGGGGACTCTGACAACCTGGAGAGCAAATTCCCTGTCACCTGCCCCAACTGTCACCTGGAGGGAAGGCAGCCTGTGAGGCCAGATTGCCCAGTGTCTCATGGGAAGCCAGCAATCCGGGTGGGTAAGTGCCATGTGCCAGTTTCTAAATGTTGGCAGCCTACTCCATTTTTTATTCAAACTCTGCTGCCCCCCACTGTGTGGGCCATATGAGACCCACTTTTCAAGCCAGGTCCAGCTCTTGGATGACCGATTTTGACCTTTGGCATCAACGGTTCTTTTTTCTATTTATTCTTATCCCAGACTATTTGGAATGTCTGTTCTAAAATAATTGTGTGGTTTTGGTATACAAGAGTTTGAGTTGTGCTTTGTTTGAAATTGGTGCCACGCATACTCTCAAAGTTCCTCTGCAGCCTCCGTGTTGATGTGGTCAGGCTGAGCAGCAGTCCACCGAATGGGTGTGCTCTCTGTAAGTCTACTCCTTTTCCCGGGCATTTAGATTTCAAAAAGATTTTCTTTAAATAATGATGGATAACAAATAGTAAAAGTTCAATACTGTCTGTTGCAAGTCAGATGACACTATATTCTATGTTGTTAATGGAGTCCAGATTAATGTGCTTTGGGGATCGTCCAAATGGGTTGACCCTCTACACTGAAAGCTGATAAATGTAGTCAAGGTTCCAGCCCAAATGGAATGATGAAGTGGCATCAGAGACAGCCTTTGGGGATCCCCCTACCACAGGCTTTTTAGGCCTTTTGGAGCAGCACTGGGTCTGTTCCAGAACCTGGACAAGGACTCCAATGAACCCTCAAGTTCCACTCTATAGAGCATGGCAGCTCTGCCTTTGGGGGTGCGACATTGCAGAACCCTTGAGAAAGGAAGTTTGGAAATCCAGATCCCACTAGAGAACACCTGCACATGCTTCTCCACTTAGCTCCGGCAGGCCGGAGCCTCTCCCCACCTCCCTTGTGCGGAAGGAGCTCTACCAGACATACTGAAAACTCCTGGAGTCCAAGGAAGAAGGATGGTTTAGGGCAAAATGACCCAGCATGGGTTTATGGAAGGTTCCCAATGCTTGGGTCTGGCTGGCACCGCATTCCTGGGTGAGCGCCTCCGGAGGCTGAGGAGTAGCCATGACCATCTCCGCCAGATTCTTCAGTAATGAAGTCAGCTGTCAACTCCTTAGGGGGAAAAGCACAGAGCCCCTTTATTTCCAAACAGGTGTTGCAGCATATTAAAGGTTGAATTCCATCTTATGTTCACATCCTGAATGAGCCAGTTTACAGGCAAGCTCAGTTCTTTCTGCAAAGAGGGAAACTTGGCAATGGTGGAGGCTGAGTACTTAAATGGCAATCAACTTCTGGCTCATATCAATTAATTCCTTCATGGACTTCTGCCTAAGTATAGCATCTTGAATTCCCAGCTGCGGAGGCTATGAAAAGCAGCCCGAACAACACACACCACGATCTAGAGGCGAGCACACCGGTGAAATGATAACGGCTACGCTATCTCAGGGCAACAATAGATGCCAATTCGGGGCTCTCTCTTTGTTTACCTGTAGAATACAGGGCAGGAAATACACCCCATTCTCTAGATGGGAAATTCTTCAAGAAAACTTCTGCTAAGTCTAAGTGAGATCATTCGGAGGGGAATCACCTCCTTTGGGCTTTAAAATATCCAGATCGAAAGCGACCATGGGATGTTTAAGCAGAATGGGCAGTAGGAAATCAGAGAAGAGCTTCGTTGTAACTCAGATATGGGGCAAGCCTATACAAAACAATGGCCCTCAACCCAAGGAACCTACTAGAGTTTTTCTCCATCTCTGTCTTATGTGAACGAGGAGCATCTCGATCAAGATACGCCTCCGGACTGAGGGTGAATATTGGTAGGACCATGGGAGATTTAGCAATTCTTCAGTTCATCTGGTCAGTGCAGACTACAATTCCAAGCATGACATCTACATGGGGGTATGAATTTCAAATGCCTCAGAACTCAGGCAGTCTCACCTAATCTAACGAGCTAATAATGTGGCTCTCACCAAGGTTTAAGCCATGAAAATCAAGCTTGCCTGGCAGAAGCGAAGTTATTTTTCCCCCCTGCATATGAAACATCCCTGGTTTATCTCCCTCCATACCCTCCTTTCCTGAGCCAGAGGAAGATTTTAGTTCTCTCCTACAGGAGACAAAAATCTTTGGTTCACTAAGGGTCATGTGCTTTCCAACAAGGTAGCCACTACTTATTTAAATATGTTTCTATTTAGATTTAAACTAATTTAAATTAATACTTAAAATTTAGTTTCTCAGCCTTTCTAGGAGCATTTCAAGTGTCCAATGGCCCACAAGGGGCTAGTGGCTGCTGTATGCAACAGCACAGAGGTGGCACATTCTCCTCGCGGTGGAACATTCTATCAGGCAATCCCACGAGTCTAACCCCCGCCCCACCCCAGCTCCTTTGAACCCTTCCACATCAGAAGCCCCTCTTTCTCTAGTTCCTTTAATATCTGCTTCCTTTCTGCATACCCTCCTCCTTTCCTCAAATGCACACAGGATTCCTCACTTAAAAAGAAAAAGCAAATCTTTTTTTTTTCTTGACCCTGAAGCCTCCTCACAAGACTGTTTTATTTATTTCCTTCATTTTCTTCCAAATTTCTCAAATCTGTGGTCTGCCCCACATCCTCCATTTCCTGACCACTGACTCCTTCCTCACCTGCAGGCTGTCTTCCATCAATATCCTTTTACTGAAAATGTGTTCCCAAGGTCACCCGTGTCCTTCTTTATGCCACCCCCCACCCAGTCCTCATTCTCCTCTGCTTTTCAATAATTTAAACAGCAGTCACATGGTGCCATGTTCCTGCTTGGCAAGACTTCTCATGTTTATCCTCTCCTTTCTATTTCCAATGACAAGACTCTAGGGAGACCCTTCTTGTCTACATACCTCTGACCTTGCCCCCGTACAAGTCCCTTCTTGTATGCAGCCGCCATGTTAATCTGTATAAAACACTTAGTTCACATAATTTTCTCGTTCAACAAATATTGATGGTTCCGAAGAGTAATGTAGTGAAAAGGGGCACAGTTCTGATAGAGTTTGAATCTTTTCCTGCCACTTGTTAGCTCTGTAACCCAGATGCTTTTCTGAAACTTATTTCCTTCTCTAATTTGAAGGTATGTATACTTACAAGGCTTTGTAGAATTTTTGCCAATATGATTATCAATGGCTAAAAATACCTGCAGTATAGTAGATGCCCTATATAAGAAAGCTGTTGCTTTAAATGTTATCTTTATTTAATATAGGCTCCTTTTATGTTGATTCTAGAATGACTGCTTTTTCTCCATTGCACCTCTTACCCTCTGCATCCATCACACGACTCCTTTACAGTCTTTCTAAAATCACCACTTTTACCATGTGCCTCATTTATGAAGCCCTGGAGTAAGGGTCTATTATCCTCCACAAAAGATACATGTTCCTTTGACTTTCAAGAGTGTTTTAACCTTGCCCAACTACCCACCGGTCTCACCCACCCAGCTTCCACTGGTGTCAGTCAGTCAAGTCAAATCATTGTCCTTTGCACATCTAGTTCGTTCCTTTCTTTTATTCTTCACTTCTATATATTCTGTCCCCTCACACACTCTTCCTTCTTCCCCTCCACTCTGTAAACTTTGCACAGTCTTCCGGTCACAAACCAAGCCCCTCTTCCTCCATGAATCCCACCCCAATCTGTGGGAACCATTACTTCCTTTCTAGAAATTCCTGTAGCACTCACAACCTACTTTAGCCATTAATGTCTTCCTTGAAAAGTAGTTCTGTCTTCCTAGCTGGATCAGAAGTCTTCCAAGGATGGGGAATCTGCTCTCTATATTTTTTCTACCTACCCTCAGTGACGCCGCCTCATGGAAGTTCAGTTAAGCACATGTGGATGAGTTAACAGCTGGACTATAGTGCTCTGTCCAACTTAGTTTGACATACCCACCTGTGCCGTTTGCCCACTCTGTGCCAGGCACAAAGGATGAGGGGAAAAGACAAGCTCCCTGCTCCCCAGAAACCTACTATAGCAATCACCTGCATACTCCATCTCAGTCTTGTTCCTTCGTTCAGTAATGGCCACCATCCTCATTAACCAGATAAGGAAGGGCATCCGGGGCCCAGGTCAGCCTGGACTTGATTTGTAGCTACAAGACATTGGAGTTGAGTGTCCAAAATGCCTTCTTCTTTGATCTTTTCAATGACAATGATCCCAGTTGATGTGTTTAGCTCCAAAATCCTACAGTCAGCTGCTCCTGGACAATCAGCAGCATGATGAAAGGCAGAAAATCAACAGTTGTGGTCCACACCAGACTGACCTGAATCATTTCTCTGTCATTATTGGAGTCTTGCAGTAGAAATGGCTAATCTATGCACATTCAAAAGGAAGGTTAAAACAGCATCCCAAACTGAATCTGAAAAGTACCAGATCCATATGTAAATCCAAGCTACAGCCCATTCCTTCCTTAAAGCAACAAAGATGTTGACTGTGATTACAGATAATAAGAGCTTTCCTTCTGATGAAATGGGCATATACTGAGCATGCACTATATTCCCTTGACAAATATATTTACACTCAACTCAGAACATGGAGAGAAAAGAAAATGTCAATAGTTGACAGCTTCTTGGCCTATGGGGTATAATCCAGGAGCATAATAAATTCATTTAAGCTTGGTGTTGAATAAATGCATGTTAGGCCTGTGCTTTTTTTTTTTTTTTTTTTTTTTGCCTTTCCTCCAACACATTGTTTGAATACAATGTCACATTTCTGTGTGTTGCACAGCCTAGTGTTGTCAGCAGAGGCAGGAACCAAGCTAATCCTTTGGGTCAAACCAGGGGTAATTTTCCCTAATGAGTAAAGATAAGAATCAGAAAAGGACACCGTGTAGGAAAATGCCTTATTGCCAAATGCGGATAACTATTTCACACTGAAATATATGCCTCAAGAGTGTCAGGCATTGCGAGGTTACAAAGTCCAAAAGAAGATGTATTTCCACAGAAGATCTTAATCATGCTGATAAAGGGATAAGCCTAGTTGAGAGGATATAAACCACATAAAAAGCCACCTCTGTTTAGAAGCTGGATACCGCTTACTTCTCCTCATTAATATAGTTCTCATCTCAGCCAAATTGGATGCGAAGATTCGTTCCTTATCCCTGGCAGATCTTGCAAGATAGCGAACATTTCAGACTTCGCGTGTGAAAGCGTGACATATTGGTTAAGACTGAAAATAGCATGTTTCTGGTAGAGTTCAAGTATATAAGAAATACTACACCCCACTGTTTTTGTAAATGCCAGAGTTCCATTGAGTTGAGACAGATGGTAGCAGGCAAAGATGCAATCTTATAATCAAAAGCTAAAATATGTCAAAAATATGTTAGCAAGCAAAATATAGCAGATTACTAGCTTCTCATGTCATGACAGCTTGCAAAACATGTTAGGATGTTGAATCTCTAGTTATGTAAATAAAGGAACTGTAAACAGAGCAGCAGCAAATGGTGTGAGAGCTCATGTACTGAATGTCCCTTCACTGCAGTTTGGTGAAAGACCAAGTCGTATGCCCACAAGGAGCCCCAGATGGACAGTAAGAGGTTCCACAGTATCAGGTATGAGGATCCATTTTCCCTCCATGAGTAACAAGTTTCTCTGTGATACCTAAAAGCTGTTTAACTAAATTACAAGAGACATTCAAATTTCCCAGAGAGAATTGTAAGGATTCCACTGAGAATCATCATGCCATTTAGCTCAGAGAAACAAGAGGGTGAGTGTTATTTTGTGAAAACAAAATGTACCCAAGGCTTTCTGTATATGTCAATCTCATTCCAAGGCGGTTTCTTTGACCACAGGATGGCAAGGCGTGGATTCCCCTGGAGAGTAAGCTTGACCACAGGTTTCTTATTGTCTTGGCTAATATTTGATCAGGATTGCGGAAAGTGAAGGCAATGTCCATTGTGACTGGGGGTGGGGTGGGGGAACACAGAGATACTTTTATTGAGCACCTACCATAGCCTGGGGATGGTAATGGTGTCATATCAAATGAGACCTATTGGCCTCTTGAGTTGGAGAGAAGATCACTTTGGCCAGCTTATGCCAACAGGAAGTTCAACTCTGACCTCCCCCATTCTCTCCCTACTTCAGCAGTCTGGAAATCCCGGGTAAGAAGAAGATGGTAGAGAGTGGACCTTATGTTCTCAAGTCAGCACTGCCACCTCTGGCTCTGGGGTCTTACCTTAATGCAGGCTGTCTCTCGGATGCATGTTATACCAACGACACAAAAGTCAGCTGTGCTTTTCAATCTCCATAGTAAATCAGTTGGGGAAATTTCAATGTATCAGAGAATGATACATTCTAGAGCAAGAAATCTTTGATAAACTACTTGGGTTGGAGATCGAGGCTCCAAAAGTCTGCCCATATAACCAAAGATGATAATTAGATTTCTGGACATAAGATAAGGAATCTGCATTGTTCTTGAGGAGGAACCAGCAAGACTAAGCTCTGCGTTAGAGAAGAAAGGGCCAGAGTAGGCAGCACACCCAGTAGTGTGGTTGACAAGTAAGACAGTAGAGACCAGAAGAGCCTAATGCATATTCCCATGTTTTATTGTGTTGGTTTGGTTTAGCTGTTGAAAACTGAGCAAGATGGACCTGTCTGTGTCATCTTCTCCATAAAATCCTCAGTTAAGGCACACTGCTCACCAATGCTTCAGGGTGAGTGGGTTCTCCAAGGAGAGCTCAACCAGAGGTGGGTCCTGTCTGTGCCTCATGACAGGCGAAAACAGACACGAGGTAGCAGGTGGAGAACAAGGGCTGCCTGGCATCTGGATCCCCCACACCAAACGGCACTTTCAGGAAAGTATTTCTGAGAAGAACAGAGGTACTCAAAGTGTGGGTTGGATGACGGAGGTGGTGCTGATACTCCAGCTGCTCAGCTTCCAGCGGACATTCGACATGAGGTCAAGAGGTCTTATTTGGTCTTACATTTGATTATCTTTCCAGTGGATTGCCAAATAGGATGCTAATTAATAAACGTTTATAGTTATTCTGCATTTACGAACATAACTAAGTTTGGTCTTTAGCTAATGCATAAAGGTGCTCCCAAGGTGTCCTTAGCCAGCTGCTTGGGAAGTTCATGGCTGCTCCTTGCAGAGCGCCCCACCTCACACCTTCCCCCACCTTCTCTCTCCTCCACCCTTTTCACCCTCCTTCTCTTCCCCTCATTTGAGCAAAAGCAAGTTCTCCTAACTTGCTCGAGGAAGTCATATTCACACCCATGAGCATTGATTTCCCTTTTGCAGATGTGTTTGTTCTCCTCCACAAGGCTTAACAAAGCATCCTCAAACAAAGTCTCTCCCTGTGAGAAATTCTGGTGCTAGGTGTTAAAATAACAAATTTTGCACACACACTACCAATGCGCCTCCCTAAATCCATACAACCATGGAAAATATGGTATCCCTATTTTACAAGTGAGGAAAAGGACTCAAAAAGGTAAGGCAATTTGCCCAGGGTCTCATAGGCAAGTAGAGGCATGATCCAAACTCAAGGAATATATGTGAGAATAAAAGGAAAAGAAGGTACAAGTATGTATTTGTGTGATGCATCTCTATGCATTAGCTAAAGACCAAACTTAGTTATGTTCGTAAATGCAGAATAACTATAAACATTTATTAATTAGCATCCTATTTGGCAATCCACTGAGAAAGATAATCATTTATAAGACCAAATAAGACCTCTTGACTGCCCTACAACTATCATTCTGTGAAAAAAAAATTGACTCACGGTGGGCTCCTGCTAAGTGATATATGAAATATGCAATTCACACATTCCGGTAAAATTGAAGCAGGTGAACGCTAACTGACAGGAAGTAATGAGTGTAATAAGCCAAAGGGAATACCTCCGTTTAAGCAACCATATGCTTTAGTTATCAATAGGTGTCTAGACGTAACAGTGCCCACTTTATAATTCACCTGGCTGTTCTTTCCCTAAGTACACTGAAAGGGATTTTCCCCTGTGGGTACAGCCAATGTAGGAGACCTTTGCGGAACTCTTCAAATGAGAAAGGCAGTTCAGGGCCTTGAGAGCTCTGAGGGAAACTAAGTGGGGCTTAGCTGGTGAGTTAATATTGCCTAGAAGGCAATGGGGTGAAGTCCTAGGCTCCAAACCTGCTGCACGATTTTGGACACGGAACAAGCTCTCTGGGCTTTAGTTGCTTTATTTCTAAAATGAGGGACATGGTCCCTACCGCACAAGACTATTATGAAGATTAAATTGGACACAAATATAAAACACTCAGCACAATGTCTGCCCCCTAGTTGGTGCCAAATAAAACGAAGTTCCTATTCATTATTAGCAGAGTATCCCTTCAGCCTGGGAGCAGCCAAGAGTTTGAGGAACAATGGTTAATTATCACCAATTTTTTTTTTTAATCAGGTGCTGTGCAAGACACTCGCATTGCAGAATCAAATAAGATACCGTCTTTCATCCAATTAGCTCCTGGGACATTCAGGAAACAGAGAAACCATACGTGACATTTCGTAATCATTCCTATAGTGCTGTGTTAAGTATATTCCATTGGCCATTATTTTAAGCCATCCCAAAGTCATCTGATACGACTAAATTTGAGAGAAAGTGACTTTTCAATAAACTGATAGCCATGATCTAGTAAGCTACCACCTAAATGGGTCACCAAGAATAAATCCTCCAAGGGAAGAGTTGCTAAAGGATGAACGATACCAACCTTTCTCCTTGGCGACGCTGGCTTGCTTCCAGCCGGGCCCAAGTGACCTCAATTATTTACCGCAAGTCATCGGAGTTAAATCAAATCCATCTGCAGTTTGGGTGGCTGGGGCTCTATCCAGGAAAGCTGCCCGCGCTGAGAGGCAATGGACAAAGCCCGCTGACATCTATCCAGATAATATCTGAGCTCCCGGCAAGAAGGAAATGCCACCACCATCTGCCTCTGTTTGTGATGACCTGGGAATAAATAAAAATTAACCTTGGTCCTTGAATGAATCATGGAGCTTATCAACACTTCCTTTGTGTCTCTAATGACTATTGTGAAACAAGTTAACAGCGAATTTTGGAGGGATGGGGCAGGAGGGTCATTGTTCTAAATGGCTCTTTATCAGGCTTGGCGCTTCCCCACCTACTTTTCTCCTGTCATGCACCACAGCCAAGGCCCTTTGTACCCTGCACTGGAAGTAGTGAAAAATAAAGAGACAAAGGGTTTTGAACCCAGCAAGGGCTCCACACATCACTGGGAAAGAGGAGAAAATGAAGGAAAGGAAGAAGGAAGGAGAGCTGGAGACAGGAAATGAGAATCATGGTGTCTCTGTAATTAGTGGGGACCGATCATTAGTGGGGATCTCTAGGCGCTGCATCTGGCCTCTACCCAATTGTCAATCAATAGGCCGGTTTCTGTTCTCACTGCGGAACATACATTATCTTCTTTAATTCTCATAGCCGCCTCCTGATGTGTGAATCTCTATTTTACAGGTGAGACTATAATCTCTAAAAAAAAAAACATAAGCACAACTTGCCCAGGACACTCAGCAAGCGACCAGAGCGACCAGGACTTGAACCCAAAAGTGGCTCATTCCAAAATCCAAGCTCTTTCCACCCTACTGCCCTGATTCTCTGTGGCAATGCCACTGGGCACTAGGGGAGAGCCATTATTAGCCATTAACTTTATTTTGAACTAACAAGCTAGTCACTTAGCGAGGCCCTAAAGAAATGGAACAAGGTAGCAGCACATTTTGATTGGCCTACGAATTGGGGGGAGGGGAGGTGCCGGGGAGGGCTCCGGAAGAGCAGAGGGGAAATAGCTCTAGATTATGGGATGCTAATTTAAGCTTTATTGGTTCTGGCGTTTGCTGGACCTCGGAGCACATGCAGGCTTTCCTCAGAAAACACACTGCTGCAGGTGCCTTAGCGTCACATTTAGGATGTGCTATCAAGGCTAGAATGGGCCAAAGCCCTCACCGCTGAGAGAGTGCACGTGTAGGAAAAGATTCGGGGTATATTTTTCATGAACTAGTTTGAGCTGGAGCTGGAGCTGGGCCAATTTAGCCATATTTTTAAAAATCTGCGTGCCACCTATAAATGCAAAGCAGAAGGAAAAAGATGTTTTGATCGAATGGTTCACACGAAGTGCCTCTTGAAGACATAGAGCAGTAAGGTGATCTCCATGGTCAAAATCAGGAGGAATGGGTACACCTGGGGCTCTGGTGGCCAAACCTGACACTCATTTTCTCTTTCAAATGGTAATTCTAAATAAATCCGTGTGGATACGCGTCCCAGAAATCTGAATCAGCTGCAGAGAATTGTTGGCTATAATATAATTGGAAGCTTGGTGAGCTGAACCAGCTATTTCGGAAACTTCTTTTGTTTTGTTTCACTAACATTGTTTTCAACAAAGAGGGAGACGTCCCTTGCATACTGACATATGGTACCTTCTATTTATAACAAGATTAACAATTCATTCACACCTTGATTGAATCCTGCTTTATTGAGATGTCACAACAGATTCTCACAGTCTGCAAAGGGAAAGACTTACAAATGATAATATTATGACAGGCAAGACACCTAAAAGTAAATGAATCATAATTGATGACAATTAGAAGGAGTTCAGCGCAAACACGGAATTGTGGCAGTGAGAGCATGCAGGATTCATCTCTTGCAAGGGGAGAATTGCCATGGAGAGGTTCTGCTGAATTTTTATTGAGAGCTTAAAGTCCATTCAAGCCTCTTTATAGCGTATTTTCTTACTAATGTATGAAGGGCCGTCAGGGTTTTAGGGCTTTTCTGTCTATTTTCTGCCCCACAGCTCCACGTGAGCCCCTTGTTTTAGAAGGAAAGACCTGATGGGTCCTTCTAGATGATCTGGCCAGAAACACAGTCATCACCTCGGACGCTTGCCTCTCTCTTTCCCCCACATCAACCAGCAAGATTTCTCAACGTCGCTTCCACAAGGTTTACTGACTCTCTTCATTTCTCACTACCCTCAGTCTCATTTCAAACTGAGCCAACATTGTTTTGCCTGAGAGCTATTGCTTTCCCTCTGGCCTGATGCCCACAATCAATTACCCAGAGTCATTTTTCTTAAGAAGTGCTTAAGATTCTTCTATGGCTCCCGATTGCTCTTAGCAAAAGGGTTTGATATCAAGGTCCTACAGTCCTGCCCATGAGGCAGCATTGTGTAGTGAGGACAGCAGGTTCCGGTGCAAGTCCTGGTTCTACCAGATGCATGACCTTAGGGAGGTCAGTTAGCTTCTCAGACCCTCAGTTTCATCATCTACAAAAGGAAGATCATAACAGTATCTACCATCTGAACACTACACATCAGTCACTTCTTTTTTTTTTTTTTAATGTTTTATTTATTTCTAGGAGAGAGAGAGAGACAGCGTGAACAGGGGAGGGTCAGAGAGAAAGGGAGTCACAGACCGAAACAGGCTCCAGGCTCCGAGCTGGCAGTCGGCACAGAGCCCGACGCGGGGCTCGAACCCACGAACCGCGAGATCATGACCTAAGCGAAAGTCGGACGCTTAACCGACTAAGCCACCCAGGCGCCCCTGGTCACTTCTTATTATTTACTTGTAAGTTACTTATCCTTTGCTAAGTGGAAACTGCTCTTCTCTTTTCTCATTGCCTCTCTCAGCACCTGGCAAACCCTCTCCTTGCAGACGCTTTGCTCTTAGCCCCACGGGCTGCTTCTCAGTGTCCCCTACCCTCCACTCCAGGACCTACACATGGGGTAGGCTGTTCCCTCTGACTGGAAATCCCCATCAGCCCTGACGCCGGTCCCGCCCTCCCACTCACGCTTCGGGGTAACTCCCAGCCATTTGTTTGGTCTCTGCTTTGCCGTCACCGTCTCAGGGAAGCCTTCTTGGATTGTCCCACCCCTTCCTGACAGCCGGGGCCGGATCGCTTCGCCAAACATTCACCTTACACTCTACACTTCCTTCTGCTGCCCTTAGCACAGCTGGAAGATCGTGTTCTGTTTTTCTGGTGACTGCTTATCTTCCCCTCCATACTCTGCAGAAGGCGGGACTGAGCATAAGGTGTTTATTATTGTGTCACCTGGACCTGAATCTGTTGGAGGAATGAGTCTAGTTCACACCAGTTCCCTCATTAACAGATAACGTTAGCTGACTTTCTGGGGTGGCCAGAACTGTAACTGAACTCAAGTCCGCCTGCCCAACGCTCAGCAAAGCCAATCACTGAGACATCAGGTCTGCAACAAGGAAAGAGTTTATTCTAGCAATTGCCAAACATGGAGATAAGAGGGTGAGCCTCAATTCTGTCTCCTTGAAGGAAGAGAAAACAAGTTTTTTATAATCATAAGGATTGAGATTATGTACATGTTGTCAAAAAAAGCAGGAATTTAAGACTATTCATGAGGAGAGACAGAGCATGCCCATTGAGTAAATGTACACGTAACATTCATCCCATGTTCATTTTGGGGTGGAAACAACATCAGAACAAGGTAAGACTTAGCCTTGGATGTCAGGAGGTAATCTTAGAACAGAAGAAGGGGCTGTGGGCATGCTTGGAGAGCCAGTATAAATTAGACAGGCTCTTGGGCTCGTTATCTTGGGTAAGGAATGCAGGACCTTGCTTGTTCATGGGCTCGAATCATATCAGTTGACCTTGAGTCCAGGCTTCTGCAGAGACAGCCGGTAAATTTGTTAGTGGGGTTAAAAAAGACACAATAGCTGATGAGGGAGAAACAGTTCACTGAAAAATATGCTTTAAACCTTCTGCTAGTTTTAACCTCATTAACCCTATGGGGCACAGCTTCAGAATAATGGCCCCCAAAGATGTCTTCCATCCAGAACCCTGGAATCTATGTATATGATCATTTATAAGGTGATGTGATGTGATGCAGTGAAGGGTCTTGAGACAAGGAGATTAGTCGGGACAACACATGGATTCAATATAACCGCAGGTCCTTCTAAAAGGAAGGCAAGATGGTCAGTGGCAGAGTGGCAGAGCACAAGAAAGATGGCCCCTGGCCATTGCTGGCTTTGCAGATGCAGAAAGGGGCCACGAGCCAAGGAGTGTGGGAGGCCACCAGAAGCTGGAAAGAACAAGGGAGCAGATTCTCTATTAGAGCCTCCAAAGCCTTGACTTTAGCCCTGTGAGACCCACTCCTGACTTTCAGAACTGTCAGATAATCAGTTGATTGTGTTTTAAGCCACCGAGTCAGTAATTTGTTACAGCCGCAATCGGAAGCTAATATGCTTACCCGAGGTCAAACGGCAATGGCAGAGCCAAGGCCAGAATCTGAGCATCCGGACTCCCCAGCCCTCTGTTCCTTCCACCACATTCCCTGCCTCTGCCTCCCAAGGCTTAGTTGGGTTTCCAATTTGCCTTCGTCTTCTTTTGCAGAGGAAGGAATCATTAGAGACGCAGCTAGCTCCGTGCATGCGAGAGCATGTGCACGAGGCCACGCCGCAGACATGAGCGTGCGAGGGAAGGTGTGCAGAACTGGAGCGAGCACCGGCCTCTTAATAGAATCCCGGGGGAGGGCCAGAAGTCCCGGAGGTCCTAGGCCAGCCCCCGCTCATCGCCTGCTCCTCCTGTCTGTGCGGCACAAAGCCTGACAAGGTCTTGCCCATGTTTCAAAGCGCTCCCTCTTTTCAGAGCTGTTTGTTATTGTCTCTGCCATCACAAGTTTAAAAAAGGAAAGTTAATTAAATATGGAACAAGACTGAGCAACATCTTTTAAACCATCATGTCATTAGAACTGGAATCCTTGGAGAGCTGCCTAAAAGGGGTTTGAGAACAATGACTGTTCAATCAGATATTTATGGGCACAGTTATGTAAACACACTCTTTATTGTCTATGTATATTTAATATAATTATCAGTTTTGTAGTTAGACTCTCCAGAGACCCAACAAATCACAGTGTTGCTTTGAAAATGTCAGCAGAAAAGACAATTATGTTGCTAGCAAATATTCATAAATTATATTAAAACGTCCTGTGGAAATGTCCCCTATGTTGCAGAATCCTTCGCAGTAATGGAACAGTCCTTTTATTTCTTTGATTTAAGGGTGGTTTTCGAAGCAAGAAGTTTCTTTGGGAAACTTAAGGCATGAACTGGCAGAGGAGCGGGCTGGTCTTGGAAACCAAGGGCATGCATATTCCAGAAAATTCAGACAGTCCAGTCATCATTTTCCTCTTGCCGGCTCTCTATGACCTGTGCGTCTGTGCACACATCCACGCTGCTAGCTAGATGTGGACACCTGCTCGCCTAACCGATGTGTGGATTCTATTTCTTAAAATACCCCATTAAAGAGAGAAAATACATTCAATCTGTTCACTCTTTTAACACCTACTTAGAGCCATAACTCTTTCCTATGGCATTTTTCTTTAGCAACTATTTATAGTATTTCCCATTTTTCCCCTCTTATCATTTTTCTCTCATTATGCACATGCAGAAATAAGTGGAGAGTTGGGGAACTGCTCAGTAAATTAAAATGTGCCAGGCTCTTGCTAAACCAATATGAGTGGCGCAGGTTGATAAACACCTAGTAGGCATCCACAAATCACTTCTATTGCAAGATATACAATCTGCAAATCAACATCTTAATTAGCAGCTAATGACATTTGGAAGGAAAGGTTAATGTTAAGCGCGCAAAAAGGAGGGTGGTTAGAAAAAAAATTAGATTGTCCTGCCTTCTTGTAAAAAATAAAAAAGGAAAGAAAAGATTATAGTGGGTGTTATAAATATACATGTGTTGGCAATTTGAAAGCATCTTAATTATATGAGGCCTGTATTGATATGCTACCTTTCATGGCAGGAACTGAAAGCGCTCTGCCTGTATCTCATTCAGCCTCAAAACACCCCTCCGAGGATGAGTATCTACAGGCAAACTGGAGTGAAGAGTTAAGGCAGTTATCTACATAATTCAAACCCAAACCCCTGTTAAGGAAGAGTACGTAGAGTTTCTGACCAGGTTGAGGGTTTCTCATTGGTTTTCTTTGTAGATCAAATCCCCCGGAAACTGGGTCCTCCTTGCACTGTCCTGTGTCTACCCAGACAGCCTCGGGGAGATAGGGCTCTGGGACCCGTCACCTCAGTTTAAAAGGCTGGCCCCTGCGGCATACTGAACACCATCTCTTTCTGTCTCCCACCGACGCCCTCCCTGTGGCCGCCCCCGCTGCACGCCTCCCAGCCTCCCGCCAGGCCAGCTTCCATACGGGATCCTGCCCACGGCCTGTATGTCTCTGCTCTCCCCATCCATCCGCCTTCCTGCTCATAGCTCCCCACCACCCCTTCCTTGCCCCTCCCTCACAGCGTCTCCTTAAGTCCATTCCTTTTGCAAACTTCCCTAGATTCAGAGCGAAAGCTCACCACCTTTTTTTTTCTTGTACCTTAGGTTGGTTAGCTGATCCTTTTCGCCGTATTTTGTTAGATATTATCTGTGTAGTTCCAATTACGACGCGGGAACTTCTGCTTGCTCTCCCCTCCTCAGTGTCCCGTGTATTTCAGGGTGTGGCTGGGGGGGGGGGACGTGTATTTCAGGGTGTGGCTGGGGGGGGGGGGCTTGTGCATCAAGCATCAGCCTCATCTCACTTGAGGAACTGACCCCAGCAGGGCACCATCAGTCTCCACAGGTGACCCCTGCCCTCCCCTTGGCCAATCTGCCTCCAATGGTGGATACCCTTTCCCTTAATTTCCCACACTAGCCCTTGCCCATCGCTCCCCACGGGCTAAAGGCAGGGAATGAGATTTTCCTATAGATTTGGGGGCAGAGAGGGCACTGAAGCCACAGTGTAGGCAGTGACCCATTCTCCAGGTTCACTAACGGTCCTGCCTGTGTTACAGCCAAAGGCCCTGCCTCAAGTGGGCCTTGAGGTCCGCAGGCCTCCCCACCACGGCCCTCAGCCTGCAGAACAAGGAGGGTATTTTTCTCCTGAGCCCTCTGTGAGCCCTGCACCCTGTGTCTTCATTTCCTGTCCCAGGCTACATCTCCTTCCAGAGTGATTCCCAGCGGACTGTCCATTTCTTTCAGGGGAAGTCCCAGCACAGCCTACAAGGACCTGCCCCCAGAGATAAGACCCAACTCTCAGTCATGAATACATTTCCCAAGCCTTCAGCTCAGCTCGGATTCTTCTCGCTCTCTAACCTGGAGGAAGGCCAGTCCCAGGCCTTCCTGCCTTCAGCCTTTCCTCGCCTCTGCACTGCGGCCCCAAACAGACTTTTCAAAGGAAAATACAAAACCCAAAAGAAAATACAACATAATACAAACAAGGAGGTCGACAATTCATAGTTGAGAAAGAGACATTTCCTTTCATAAAGACTGTGTCTACCTCACTGCCTCCTTTATCCCCAGTGCCTACCAGAACGTGGAGCACACCAGACACCCTCCCTGCCCATGTGTTGATGGGAAGGTTCTCTTAGCTGATGTCATGAGCAGCAGATGGAAAAGAGAAGCTACCTGTGTGCTAAGAGAGTTGCAGGTACACCTGAACTCTGTGGATAAGTTAGTTTTTGCAAATTGACATCACAGCAGCAATAATGGTATCTTGGACTTATATGGCATTTTCCTCCTAACAATCTATTTTCGTATCATTCTCCTGGCAATTCCCATAACCCAGCTATGACTACTTATTATTGCCCATATTTTATAGAAGCATAATTTTAGGTAAGTTATCCAGGACCACATAAGAAATCAGCAGAAGTGACGTTGTAGAAACGATTCCACAATACCACGTGATCTACTCCCCTGTTTCCTGCAGGCAATCAGCCAGGTTGGATTCAGTTATCAATATATTGCATCTTAATTATTTATTTTTATGTCCTTCTCCCCAACCCAACTTGGGGCTATGTTTAATTTATCTGCATCCTAAGGGCCCAGAAAAGACGGGGTAAACAAACATTCGATGAGATGTTTGTTGAATGAATGTTGAATGTTAATGTTCTTGCCTTTAAGTTCAATGAGGCCAGATCTCAGGCCGTGTGCATTTTCTTTTCATTAAAGGGATACTCCTGGGTTTGCTCTGTGCTCATTGTTCTATTTGCTGGCATTCTACCTACAGTTTCTCAGTGCCATCTTTACTGAGAAAGGTGGTCACATTTTAAGGTAGAAGTCAACAACCTATTTGGATATGAGTGCTAAGAGAATGATTGGTACCCTTTGGTACCATTTGCACACTCTAGGCATAGATGAGGGAGAGGGGAGGGGGAGGGAGAGGAGAAAGTCAAGGAACCAGACAGAGAAATAAAGGGACTGAGAAGACAGAGCAGTCACATCTGGTCAGCTGGGGCAGCATGCCACCATAATTACCTCTTGTACCTCATGGTCACACCTATCACATGGGTGCTCACCATGACCTTAAGAGATAAATGTCTCCCAGCTGGCTTAACCTAATGGCCCACAGGTGAATAATGGTTGGGTTTAATTAGGACTTGGATCTTTTTAGAGCTTCTTGGGAGGCTCATCAGATCAGTGCATTGTGGGAAGATGGATTGGTTCCTGGGATTGACCACTTATTTGTTTATTTCTTTCCACAAGCCATTTTTTGAGCTAAATTCTAAACAACTGCTATGCTGTTTTAGATGCTCTACCTTTTATAAATAATAATTTTGAAAGCCTGGAAATGTGAGGAAACTGTCTTGGGTGCAGATTTAAGGGTATGAGAAGAGAATCGAGGCAAAGCTAGACCCTTCTCCAGAACACCCAGGACTGAGCTAGGTGTCCCCTCAATATGTGCCACGGTGCCCAGTGTTTCTTGTGTTAACATACCATGTTAACTGCCTGTTGCTTGCTACCTCTCCAGCCTGCAGCTCCCAGGTCGGGGGTTCTTTCCCACTAGGGGCTCTTTGGTGCCCAGGACAATGCTTGGCCCTAAGTAGCAGGCAGCCAGAAACGGTGGAGTAAGTGAATCAATGGATAACTAATTGCAATAGCACAAGTTCAGTAGTGAGTTTCAACTATCTCAAAGAGAAAAACGCAGAGTGCCTACCGTCTGGTAGCTTCTCCATTAACATAAAGCATCTCAGTTTTCAGAATTCACAAGAAATAAGAGTGCCTGCTCTGTGCCAGCCATTTCTCGATTATTACTCAACCCTCACCACAACCATATGACGTATGTCTTCTCCCATCATGGCCTAATGAGGAAACTGAAGCATCGTGTGATCAAAGTTTCATAATGGCAGGACTTGAAACCAGATCTGCCCCAGCTTTGCCTTTCTCCCTCCATGAGGCTATTTTCTTGAGAAAATAACTGCCTCCTCCTCCTCTTCCACGACCTCCTCCTCCTCCTTCCTCCTCTTTCCTTTTTTTTTTTTTTTCTTCTCCTCCTTTTTAATTTTTGGGTTACTGGACATGCTGCCTTTTATGGAGGAAGTATATGTCTCTCAGGAATATCTTTACATCATAGACAAACAAATATAGAATAGTCACACTCGTCATGTGAAGGGTTGATAGCCTAGCCATATAGATATTTTTATCTTACGCTCTAAATAAATACAGTACTGATGGAAATAAGACAAGGAAAGAAGAAAATTCACTGCTCCAGGAAATATGTAATCCCCAGGCAAAAAGCAACAATTCAGGGAGACTGTCTGGGGGTCGATCATTCTGAGAATCAGTACATTTCTCAGAGTTTCTGGAGAAGAGAAAGAAAAGTGTTATATTACCTAATTCCTTTCTGCAGTTTCGACTGGACAGATTTCCTTACTTCCTGCCTGAAATGGTTATGAGGTGTTGCCATGAAGAATGAGAGATCCATGATGTCTCCCATGTAAGGACAGGGTCACAGGAGGGAGAGGTGAGGGGCTTTGCTCTGTGCTTTCATACCATATGTCACTGGTAAAGCACTCATGGATAAAAGGCTACTGTGTGTATAAAGTACTATCATTATTCCAGCAACAAAGTGCATAGCATTACATACACAGGATGCCTGAAAGACCTGAGACACTGGAATTTGTGGTGAAAAGTGACTTGCCAGTGCTTTGAAACCCAGTGAAAGGTTTGGAGATAATCTAAGGGAGATACTAGAAGACCTTGAAGGTGGCAGGAGGTGCAGAAGTGTGTGGGTGGGTATGCATATAAACTTCATATGCATGTGTATAAGTGTGTGCATGCATATGTGTATATGTGTGCATCTGTGTATCTATGTGTGTATGCATGCATATGTGTATGTATGTCTCTATGTGTACATGTGTAAGTAAACATTGTGCAAGTAAACATTGCATGTGTATGTGTCTGTGTGTGTGTGTTTCTGAGTGCGTGTGTGTTTATGTGTGTGTGCTCCTAAGACTAAATGCCACAGACTCTGAGACCAGACTTGTAGAGAGGAAGTTAAAGTGGAGGGTAGCATAACTTCTTCTGGAAATGCTAATGCCCCAGGGTGTTTAGGAAGGATGTAGTGACCCAGGGAAGGGATTGTGAAATGCGCCTTTGGCATTTAAATCTTCATTAGAAAAGTCAGTGAATTGTCCAGCTCTTTCTTTTTTTTTAAATGTTTTATTTATTTTTGAGAGAGAGATAGAGACAGCATGAGCAGGGGAGGGTGAGAGAGAGGGAGACACATAATCTGAAGACATGCTCCAAGCTCTGAGCTGTCAGCACAGAGCCCAACCCGGGGCTCGAACCCACAAACCGTGTGATCATGACCTGAGCCGAAGTCAGATGCTTAACAGACTGAGCCACCCAGGCACCCTTTGTCCAGCTCTTTCAAAGGGGAATGAAGTAAATGTTTCACCATGAATCCCTCATACAAAGCTAAAGATAGGGCTACTTTTGACCTAAATTATCCAGGTAATCTTTTTCAAGATCTTCCTTCTATCCCATGAAGAACTCGTTTGTGTTGTGGTTTCAGCCAGGAAACAAGATCAGTGATGAGAGAAAGTTTTATTTAAATGTGAACGATGTTGATAATCTTCGGTGGTAGTACAGCCATGTGTCCCACTGTAATTGCATCCCCAAAGGTATCAAGTAGAACGGTCCTTTGAAGCAGATGGAGAAAGAGAAGCAAGGTTGGTGTGGGATTACCATATTGTCCTCTGCTTGTACATTACCTCATGGGGTACCCAGCTCTTCCCAAGGGGCCCAAGTGTGAGTGAAGGGGGCCAAATCTCTTGGTTCTGTGTTAATAGACATGGTGCCAATTGGTGGTCCTCATGGATCTAATCATTCTTGTACCTTCTTTTCATGGATCTGATGCTTCTTCTATCATATCTTCTTTGATCTAAAAAGGCTACCTTCTGGAGTCTTATTCCCTTTCCATCCAAGAAAAAACAAACTCCATCCCACCTTATGTTTCAATTAATCATATTCAGGGCCATTCATCACCAAAACGGTGCAACGGGTAGTGTTTTCTTTTGCCACTACAAACCGTCTCCCACACAAATATGCCCTTCACTGAAAAATATTTGACACCAGAAGACAGGAGAGGAATGAAAGATGGAGGCCTTTCCAGAGGAAGACAACTAAACTTCAGCGGGATGCATGTGGCTACAAGATCATGTCACCTTTGCTTAGGCCCTGCTCTGCTACTACTTCATTTCAGAAATCTACAACTGGTCACTCACTTGTCTGAGCTTCAGGTTCTTCTAAGGTTGGACTCAATAACCTCTAGGTTATTGAGATTCTTTCTTGCTCCATAATTATTGAAATTACATAATTTTGCAGGCACACATGTGATGTGCAGAGCCAGCCTCATTTTGCCCTTATATGACTGGCTGAGACATTTCAAGTGGATAACAAAATAAAAAAATAAGGAAGGGGGAAGGCAGAATGGATTTGCACAAACTTCTCAGGTGTTTCTACCTTTTTAGCAATGTGACTTCCTAAGGAAAAGGCCTTGATAACACCCAAACTTCCCTCTTCCCACATAGGCCCGGCCTTACATATTTCAGATCTATAGGCTTGTTGCTTTTCATAAACTAACATTGTTATTCTCCAGATTCTCTTTGAGTATCTTTTGTGAATCACCAAAAAGAAAAGAGAGCTTCTTTTCTTGTTAAGGGTTGGACCCTAAGCTGCAAACCCATCTTAAGGTTAATGGAGCCCTTAGTACAAAGAATGGCAAAGAAGTCCCATGTGGTGTGCTTTTCCGCCCCACAGGAATGGGCTGGCCGAGTGGTGGGGGAAGATACACTCAGACCATGATTGAATAGCGATGTCTGCCATGGCCAGAGGAGTGACGGGCAGTGGTACGTGTGCCAGCTACATACCGTTTCTTCCCTGGGACGCAAAAGGAATAATTTAGTTCGGACTCAATATCAACATTTAGTTTTCCAGACTAAGAAAGGAGGAAGACATGTGGAAGGAAAAGAAAAGCATCAGAAAGAAGCTTCGCAAAGTAGAGCGGAATCAAAGGACCTGTATGATATTTGGTGACAGTGGGCAGAGGTCTGGGAAGTAGGCTGGAACCACCACTTCGAGCAAGATTTCCCATCAGGCCCTAGCCCAATGTTTGAAATAAGCTCCTCAACAAAAGACAGTGGAAGCCGAAAATAAGGAGTTAACTTAGGAATCTAAAAGCCTTGTTCACCTAGGACCAATGAACACGAGGTCTGTTGAAAGGACTGTCAATCTAAAGGAAGATGTCCCTCCACTAGAAGCACTGAAAGCTGGGGTTCCAGTGGAATTATAGGAGTTCAGCAGACATGGAGCCATCTTAGAAATGGCACTGCCATTGATGGGGGTGGATCATATGGTGGTGGTAGTAGTTGAAGCCAGGTACAGAGCAATGACTCTGGGGGTCCCAGCCTAATAAATGCACTCCCACTCAGGAGAGAGTAAATAAGCCACCAAAGGTCTGGCGAAGCCAGGAGGTAGATGTGGAGCTGTTACCCGTTGAGTGTCCCCTGAATCTTTGAGCGTCCCCAAGGCCACTCTGGAGGCTGGGAAAACCAGTACTTCAGCGCTAGCCAAGTCCCTCGTATTGACAATTCCACCCTTCTCCATTTGTTTAAGCATCTATGTTCATGTAGTTTCATTTTTTTTTTTAACCAGGAAAGAATCTATTTCACACACAAAGCCTTTTCAGTGCCTGTATTCTTCTCTTATAAAACTTTCTATGGGGCAGGGGCACCAAGATGGCTGGTCACTTCAGTGTCTTACTCTTAATTTTGACTCAGGTCATGATCCCAGGGTTGTGGAATAGAGCCCTGTGTGGGGCTCTGTACTGAGCATGGAGCCTGCTTAAGATTTTCTTTCTCTTCCTCTCTCTCTCTTTCCCTCTGCCCCTCTACCCACTTTCTCTCTTTCTCTAAAATAAAGAAAAATAGGTGGAGAAAATTTAGTTGGAGAAAATGTGACATCAAGGACTGCTTCTAGGTTAAGACATGTTGCCATCTACCCTTCCTTGAAGTCTGCCCCTAGTGGTGGCTACTTCCAGACTGACTCAGGAGATGTCTTCCATGTGTTTATCTTATAAGAAACGTGTAGGGGTCACAAGCAGGCCTTTTGGACCTTGCTGCAGACAATGGGGACACTGAGTAAGAAGGAGTACCATCAAGACTGAGTCCAGCCACCTTCATTCTAAAAAGACGTTCTAATTTTCCAAACTCCTGGCAGAAGACCTTGCCCAAGGAACAGTGTACAGTACACCTTTTCATTTCGGTGATGGCCCGTTTTGTAAAATCAAGATAGCGTTGTTGGCAGTGTTTAAAGTTAGCCTTAGCATGATTCAAAGCGTGATTTCATTTAGAAGGTATTGAGTGATTGCTATGTGCCAGGCATTTCACAAAGCTCTAGAGAACAAGAGATAAAAGACACAGTTCTCAGGAAGTTTCAGTTAATATATTTGTGTGTATTTGTTAATTCACTTAGCTAGGCTCTGCACTAGCTAATGGATGCACCACTGATGGAAGGCAATGAATGCAATACAGTCTTTCCCCTGAAGTCATTACAGACAGTTCACAGCCACAAATCACTCAGATCTGGTGGGGAGACAAAGAATAAGAACTTTAACTCCAGTAGCATATATGAAGGAGAACATTCAAGGCTACCAGGGGTGGTGAGCCTACAGGATGTTGAGGATGCTGATCCTTAAGAGCTCCGCATTGGGAAGAGGACTCTGGTGCATGGCTGGCTAAGTACCCTGGTTTCTAAAAGATGTCATTTCTCTCTCATTTTGGCTGCTCCTTTTCACTCAGTTAGTCTTTCTTTCCCTTCTCCTTGCATCCACTGAAGACATACACAATATCATCTGGAGGTGATTTCTACCCAGCCAGCCCACTGCTCTCAGGTGTCTGGAAGATTGAGTTTTGCAAAGAGTTGTTGGCGATTTTGTGATTATCTCTTACCCTGCTGCCTTTTGTTTTCCCCAGGCGTATCTCTACTCCGTTAGAAAGTGAAGGTACGGAGTTTGGAACTATATCTAATTTCCAAGGCAAGAGCTTGTGGAGGATTGCTCCTCACGACAGCTAATGAGTATTTGTCTGCGGCATCACTACAGAAAGCCCAAGTAGCTCGGAGTTTATAGAGGAAATTTCAATCAATCTAGGTTTCATTCTGGTTTTGGCTCTAAGAACAATGATCCCATTGGTCTGCTGTGCCTAACGACCAGAGTTTTATTTCTGTTGTTACTGCATTTGGACATTTCTTGGATGTTTGATACTGTAATCTGAGTGTTTTTATTGTGGCTGACAAATAGTTGTATTGGTCTATCTGGAAAAGTCTTCCCTATTTGAGGCTTTATTGTTTTTGAACCTCATGTTTCTACTGTGACCTAAATTGTTTCTTGAAACACAAGGAATTGGGACAGGAACTCATTTTACTTAGATTTAGGCGCATTTTTTGGACAGCGTTGTTTTCCAGAGACAGTTTCAATATGGAATATTGGGGATATTCAGATGATGGCCCAAATTTCCCTATAATGGGCATACAATCCATCTACTGCTTTCTGGTTTTAACATCCGTTGGATGAGCGAGTTTCAACGGTAGTTCTGCTCTATAGTCTTACAAAAGAACACCTGGGACAAATCCCCTCATAGTTAATACAACACATGTCAGCGTGGGGCCAGGGGTTGATGTGGGCGCGCCAGAGCAGTGATTACGTTAAAACACTGACTCACTACTTTTATGATGGGGGCAGCTGCTTTTGAGTTTCTGGTAGATGGCTACATGTTGTTTTGTTTCAGTAAATCAGACTGTAACCTGAGGAAGTTTCAACATGAATAAGGTAAAATATTGACCATTATTATACAAATGGGTGCTACTATATGAATAACATGTTAAGATAAAGTCTAAACTTCTACAGATAGGGGGAAAAAAGATTGAAAGGAAACAATTCAAACTATTGACCACAACGGGACAATGGATGATATATTCTCTACAATTTTCCATTTTCAAACCTTTTTTTTCATGGATGTAGGTCGTGTTTTTAGGATAACACATGAAAACATATTTATTAATTTATTTAGTTGGGCTTCATGCTAGGCACTGATAATAAAATGATAACAAAGCGGGATTTTTGCCCCAGAATTATTACAAATAAATAAACAAAGCGCTATAACAAAGTCCTAGAATTAATGTGTGAAAATGCTTGTGGGAGTTCAAGAAATAGAAAGATATAAGAGCTCTGCATATATTTTGCGACGTTTATCTCTAAGCATTTCATGTTTGGAATGCTATGGTGAAATGGAATTGTAATTTTTATTTCATTTTCTGATTATCCATTGCTAGCATATACAAATACAATTGGTTTTGCATATTGACCTTGAATCCTTTAACATTGATAAATTACCTTATTAGACCTAGGAGCTTTTTTATTTATTTATTTTTTTTTGTAAAGTCTTTAGGATTTCTACCTGCATGATCTTGAATCATCAAGTAAAGCTGTATTGCCTCCTTTCCAATATATATGTATATGAATGGCTAATGACTACATGAAAAGATGCTCAGAATTACTCATTACCAAAATGAGATGCTACTATGCAACCTTTAGAATGGCTAAAAAAATGAAAGTAGCAAATGTTGGTGAGGATATGGAGTTTTTGAAACTCTCATATGCTGTCAATGGGAATAGAAAATGTTACAATCATTTTTATAGCTCTTCATTTCTTATTTCAGTGTCTTAGAGTTCAAGTACAATGCTACACTGAAGTAGTGAGAGTGGACATCCCTGTTTGTTTCTGATCTTAGTGAAAAGCATTCAGTTTCTTATTATTTTTAACTTTTTAATGTTTTAAATGTTTGTTGATTTTTGAGAGAGAGACAGAGTGTGAGCAGGGGAGGGGCAGAGAGAGAGAGAGACAGAGAATCTGAAGCAGGCTTCAGGCTCTGAGCTGTCAGCACAGAGCCCGAGGTGGGGCTCAACCTCATAAACCACCAGATCATGACCTGAGCCGAAGTTGGATGCTTAACTGACTGAACCACGCAGGTGCCTCCAGTTTTTATCATGTAGTATGATGATAATGTTATTTGTGGAGTTTTTTTATGGATATTTCTTGTCAGTGTGAGAAGGTTTTATGGATATTTTTTGTCAATGTGAGGAAGCTTTCTGCTGTTACTAGTTTCTAGTTTTTACTGTGAACAGGTTTTAAAATTTATCTAATGCTTTCTGTGTATCAGGAAAACTATGTATTTTATTTTTTATCATTTTTTAATGAATGAATTACATTGATTGATTATTGAATGTTAAACCAGGCAGTAAATCCCATTTGTTCAAGAGGTATTCTCTTTTTGGGGCGCCTGGGTGGCTTAGTCGGTTAAGCGTCTGACTTTCGCTTAGGTCATGATCTCACAGTTCGTGGGTTCGAGCCCTGCGTCGGGCTCTGTGCTGACTGCCAGCTCAGAGCCTGGAGCCTGTTTCGGTCTGTGACTCCCTCTCTCTGACCCTCCCCTGCTCTCTCTCTCTCTCTCTCTCTCTCTCTCTCCTAGAAATAAATAAAACATTAAAAATTTTTTTTTAAAAAGAGGTATTCTCTTTTTATACTTTATGTATTTGACTTGGTACATTTCGCTAAGGAATTTTGTGTGTATGTTTTTGAGGAATATTTATTTGTAGTTTCTTTTTCTTGTAAAGATTTCCAGTCTTGTTTTAGTACTAGAGTAATATTGGGGAGAATATAGTTGCAACATTTTTTTGAAAGAGTTTATGTAAAATTTGTATTATTTCTTTCGATAATATTTAGTAGAACTTACAACTGACCTGGAGCTGTCTTTGTGGGAAGATTTTTATAATTTAAAAATTGTTTTAGACATAAGCATTCAGATTTTCTATTTCTTCTCGTCTGCATTTTGGAAATTTGTGCTTTTCAAGAAATGTATGCCTTTCAGCTACTTGGTTCTAATTACTTGTAGAATATTGTTCACGGCATTTCCTTCTTATCGTCTTAATGCTTGCAAGACTGGCAGTACTATCTCCTTTTTCACTGCTGCTATTGATATTTGTGTCTTCTCAGTTTTAAAAATATTATTAATTTGTTAATTATTTAAATAAACTGGCTTTTTGTTTTGTGGGTTTTTTTTCTGTTTTTTATTGCCATTGCTTTGGCTTTTTTTCACTTTCATCTTTATTATTTCTTCCTTCTATTTAATTTACATAAAATTTGCTCTTCCTTTTCTAGCTTCCTAAACTGGAAGCTTCAGTTTTTGATTTTATACTTTTCTTCTTTCCTACTGTAAGCATTTAAAGCTATAAACTTATCTCTAAGTAGCCCTTTTGATGCATTCGGCAAATGTTGATATGTTGTGTTTCATTATCATTTAGTGTGAAAATTTTTTAAGTTTATTTATTTATTTTAAGAGAGAGAGAGAACCCAAGCAGGGGAGGTGCAGAGGGAGGGAGAGAGAGAATCCCAAATAGGCTCCATACTGCCAGCACAGAACCCAATACAAGGCTTGAACTCATGAACTATGAGATCATGACTTGAGCAGAAATCGAGTCGAACGCTCAACCAACTGAGACACCCAGGTAACCCAAGTCTGAATTCTTTTAAAAATTTCATCATGATTTCTACTTTGCCCCATGGATTATTTAGAAGTGAATTATTTAATTTCAAATTTTTGGAGTTTTCTTGAAATCTTGTTGTTGTTGAGTTATAATTAAATTCATTGTAGTCAGAAAAGCACTCTGAAAGATTGCAATCTTTTGAAATATATTAAAACTTGTTTTCACATATTTCATATATAGTTATTTCATACATATTTCGTATATATTTAATCAGCATATATTTTATCTTTGTGAATATGTGCTATATGAATTTAAAAGAATGTATATTCTGAATTTGTTGGGTATAGTGTTCTATAAATCATAATCAGGAAAAAGTGGTTCATAATTTCATTTAGATCTTCTAGATCCTCAGTGATTTTTGTGGTTCTTTATTTGTTTCTTTGGTCTAGCTAGTCTATCAAATCACTGAGAAGTGTGTTAAAGTCTAACTGTATGGAGTTAGATGTGTCTATTTCTATTATGGATGTATCTATTTCTCTGTCAATTTTTACGTCACTATATTGAGGCTCCATTATTAGATTCATAAATATGTATAATGGTTATATTTTCTTGATATTTTGCTATTGTGAAGCTTCCTTCTTTATCTCTAAGAATATATCTTGCTGACATCTATTTTGTCTGCTATTAATATAGCCACTCTTATTTTCTTGTGCTTATTGTTACACGCAGTATCTTTTCAATCCATTTAATGTTAACCTTTTTATTCCTATATATTTAAAGACTATCTATTACAGACAGCATATAACTGGTTTTTGCCTTTTTATTCAATCTGACAATCATACTTTTTGATTGGAATATTTATCAATTTAAATTTGTCGCAGCTGTTGAAATAGTTGACTTCACATCTGCCATTTTGCTCTTTACTTTGTCTCATCTCATAAGTTTATTTGTTCACTTGTTCTTACTTGTCTCCTTTTTCTGTGTTAATCAAAGATAATTTTAATATTTTGTTTTAATTCCTCTGATAGCTTTCTAGCTATCAAGTTATTTCTTGCATTTTAGTAGCAATTGTTCTAGAGTTTACAATTTAAATCTTCAACTTTTCCCAATTTGTTTAGAGTTCTTGTTCTAATTACTTTAAGTAAAGCATAGTAACCTTGCAACAGCATATTTTAATTTCCCTGCCCCCTCACCATTTTTGGTGTTATTGTTGTCATATGAATATGACATTGATATATGTTATCAACTCAACAATTTTATCAATTGATAAAATTGATAATTTTATCAATTTTGCATAAATGGCTGTGTGTATTTCAATGAAATTAAGAGATGGAAAGAAAATGTGTGTGTGCATGTATGTACATATTTAGTTCTTGATTTATCCACACATTTTCCATTTCTTGTCCTTCTCACTTCTTCCTATAAATCTGAGTAACCAATTGATGACATTTTCCCTCCAGTCTCAAAATCTTCCTTTAGTATTTCTAATAGTATCATTCTGCTAACAATAAATTATCTTAGTTTTGTTTATCTGGCCCTGCTTTAATTTCTCTTTCATTTATGGGTGATAAATTCTTTGGATACATAATTCTTGGTTGCCAGTTTTTTGGTTTCTCTCTCTCTCTCTCTCCCTCTCTCTCTCTCTCCAGCAGTTGAAATATGCCACTCTAATTTGTTTGGGCTTCCATTATTTTGATGTGAAGTCAGCCATTAATCATGCCATTATTCTCCTACATGTAGGATGGTATCTTTCTCTGGCTGCTTTAAAGATTTTCTCTTTAATTTTACTTTCAGCCCTTTGACTATGACAGTTTATCCTTCCAGAGGTTGATAAATTTCCTGAAGTTGTTAGTTAATGTTTTCCATAAAATTTAGGAAGTTTTAGGCCACTTTTTCTTTAATATATTTTCTTGCTCCTTTCTATTCCCCTATCATTTCAATTACATTTATTTTTAATCTCTTGATAGCGTCCCATAAATCCCTGGTGCTCTGTTCATTATTTGTCAATTCTTTCTCTTTTTGTTCTTCAGATTGGGTGATTCCTATTAATCTCTTTTTTTTTTAATTCATTGATTCTTTCTTCTGACCCCACAATCTGCCTTTAAATCCATCCAGTGAGATTTTCATTTCAGTTATTGTGCTTTTGAGCTCTAGAATTTCCTTTTTTTATAGTTGTCATTTTTCTGTTGAGATTTCCTAACTGTTCATTCATTAAGGCCATTTAAGAAAAAAATTCTTTGACCATTTTATGATAACTAGCTGGAAATCTAATGGAGCCAACACCTGGGCCCAGCCAGAGTCTGTTTCTATTGACATTTTTGTTTCTACTGAGTATAGGTCAACTTTTTGTGTTTCTTTGCATGTTTAGTAATTTTTGCTTTAAAAGTGAACATTGTAGAAAACACAGTGTGACAACTTTGAATTCTGTTATATTATTCTGAGTGTTCTTGCTATTGCTGTTCTTGTTTCAACAAGCAGTTAATTTGCTTGGAATCAGATTGAAAATTCTGTCTCCCCTATGGTGTTTAGTTTTTGATATCTCCACTCAGTTCTTATGGCTTCCAGCTGCCAAATATTTAGATTTACCCTTACATTCAGAGAACTCACATGGCACAGCTCTACCTTTAAAGCATAACTTCCTTTCTGACCATTGTCTGTGTTTTTGAGGTCTTTGTCAAGATGGACAAGATTTTGCCACACAGAGGCATAAATTAGTGGTCAACCAGTGATTTGGGCAAAATGTATACTGAGGTTTTGGGGCTTCAATTCTTTTGCCATTCACTTGCTCACAGATTTCCCTCTTAAATTCCCCCTGAACTCTGTTCCCTGGCACCTTGAGCCTGTAATATGACTGATGCTCTACTTTGCCTGATCCAGGGGGGTGGGGGATATCTTCAGACAACATAACTACAAACTCCCAAATCTTACTCCTACCAGTTGCCCTTCGTAGGAAGTAAAGTCTCCTCTAGCTTTTGGCTGCTTTTGAATGTTTTCACATTCCTATAAATAATTTTAAAAAATTTTTTGTACACATTTTATAACTATCTTCTGTGGAAGGGCCCATGTAGCCACATTCCACCATCATTACTAGAAATCCTTGCATTTATATGTTTAATCTATCCCTTCTTTATGGTATGTAATGTAAACTCCATGAGGACAGGTGAATCCTTTGTTTATTTCTGTACATATAAGATTTAACACAGAATAAAATGCTTAATAAACATTCATTTATGAGTAAACAAAAATTGACTGCTACTGCAATCATACAATTGATTCCTCAGTTGTACATTCACAAATATTTGCTGCAGCGTTTCTCTAACTTTTCATAGTCTTAATCACAGGGTCTGTTGATTGAGGAACTAATCCTCTGGTTTTGATTTTGGTTTTCTTTGTTTGTTTTTAAAAAATTTTTTAATGTTTTATTTATTTCTGAGAGAGAGAGAGACAGCATGAACAGGAGAGGGTCAGAAAGAGAAGGAGACGCAGAATTGGAAACAGGCTCCAGGCTCTGAGCTGTCAGCACAGGGCCTGACATGGGGCTCAAACCCTCAGACTGTGAGATCATGACCTGAGCCGAAGTTGGATGTTTAACCGACTAAGTCACCCAGGCGCCCCTTGGTTTTGGTTTTAAATGGCTTTCTGATTACTTTCTGGAGCAGCAAGCACCACGTTTATTAAGTGGAGTTTTCTTGTATGATCAGTTAAGAGAACAAACTATAAGGAAATCAAGCTGCTTCAACTTCGAAATATATATATTGCCAGATGCAAGGTACTCTAGAATATCAATGGATGTGGCTCAACAACCACAGGGCATTTTGCTTCTCTCTTAAAGCTTGCTTTATCTCAGCCTCTGCACACTGTCACTTCCTTTAGTAAGAAGGAAGCCTCCCTTCCAGCTGCCACTTTATTATTTTTTTAATATAATTTACCGTCAAGTTGGCTAACATACAGCGTATATCGTGTGCTCTTGGTTACAGGGCTAGATTCCCATGGTTCATTGCTTACATACAACACCCAGTGCTCATCCCAACAAGTGTCCTCCTCAATGCCCATCACCCATTTTCCCCTCTCCCCCACCCCTTTCCCAATCAACCTTCAGTTTGTTCTCTGTACTTAAGAATCTCTTATGATTTGCCTCCCTCTCTGTTTGAAACTATCTTTTCCCCTTCCCTTCCCCCATGGTCTTCTGTTAAGTTTCTCAAGTTCCACATATGAGTGAAAACATGATATCTGTCTTTCTTTGATTGACTTATTTTGCTTAGCATAACACCCTCCAGTTCCATCCATGTTGTTGCAAATGGCAGGATTTCATTCTTTCTCATTGCCAAGTAGTATTCCATTGTGCATATAAACCACATCTGCTTGATCCATTCATCAGTTGATGGACACTCGAGTTCTTTCCATGATTTGGCTATTGTTGAAAGCACTGATATGAACATTGGGGTACATGTGCCCCTGTGCATCAGGACTCCTGTATCCTCTGGGTAAATTCCTAGCGGTGCTATTGCTGGATCATAAGGGAGTTCTATTTCTAATATATATTTTTTTATTTATTCTAGGAGAGACAGAGACAGTGTGAGCAGGGGAGGGTCAGAGAGAGAGGGAGTCACAGACCGAAACAGGCTCCAGGCTCCGAGCTGGCAGTCAGCACAGAGCCCGACGCGGGGCTCGAACCCACGAACCGCGAGATCATGACCCAAGTGAAAGTCGGACGCTTAACCGACTAAGCCACCCAGGCGCCCCCTATTTCTAATATTTTGAGGAACCTCCAGACTGTTTTCTAGAGCATCCAGCCTCCAATTTAGACAAGGAGCTCAAGTTGCAACCAATACCACGAGATCTAGGTACCAACAAACTGAGAGATCAAATGCATTTGACTTAGGTCAAGCGCTCATTAAACAAACAAACTAAAAACCAAAAATTAAACCAAAAACCTCCCTCTGTACAAACTAGTTGGTACCTCTTAGATTGCAGCTGGGTTGTTATGCTCCTCGTCGATGCTGTATTCCCATTTTGGACAAGAGACGATTATCTACCAAGTGTGTCATACCATTAGGGAGCCTGCAATTAGAAGCAGTGTATCTACATTAAATATAAGTAATTATTATTACAGTTTTGTACTTTTGGATGTGATTGCTATTTTGCTTTCTACTTTAAGGTATTCACATGAAGAGTTTTATATAGGTGTTACTGGCTGCATGTTGGGAATGTTATATATTTAAACAGTTTGCAGTTAATTAAGAGTATTGACTTGGAACTAAATCAGTGGTCTCACACAACATCTGTGCTCTCCTCCTATCTGTCTATGTATTTAGATGGCGTCTATCACTGTGGTATCTAAGTACTCAGAAAATCTAATTAGGCTAATTTCAATTTCCTCTGTGAGGGAGAAGGATCTACTTCTCTTCATCACCCTCTCTGCCAGAGCCTTCTTGAAGGGAGTCATTATTATTCCTCGAAGAGAAAGGCAGTTGGGAAAAAAAAAGCCTTAAGCAAAAAACAGCATTTCACACTTTACTTGAAAGTTGAGGTTTTGGCTTCTAGAAATGTCTTCAGCTTGTAAACAGCACCAGAAAGGCAAAAGGGTGGTCAGTGCAAAAGAATCTGTGAATGTGATAAAAAGGGAACATGGACCTCACCAGCTCTGTGTTAAAGAATTTGCTGGTAGATTATGCTTGATGGTGTACTCACTGTCTTGGGCCATCACCACCTGACAGATGCACCATTTTTATCTATAAAAGATGGGTAAAGGCAGTGTTCTCTTTCCAACAACGAACGAGTGTTGTTCTCCCATCTGTGGGTTTCTGTTAACATTCCGACATCTTTATTTCTGTGCTGAGGAAAGCTGCCTGATTTCATTGGTTTTCAATGCTTTGCCTGCAGCTAGAGGTATGGATAAGGCAGCAGCAAAATCATTATGAGCTCCATTTTGTGGTTTTCACACACATGGGCTACTCTTTAAGAGTGAGTCCAAAGGAATAAATTTGTGCACACGCAGAGAATTGCAGTCACAAAGCAGAGCTTGTTAGGCGGAAATGAGAGTGGACCCGAGATGACCAAACATATTTGCCTGAGCAGGATGGGAGGCTCTCCTGACGGAGTGTGAAGGAAAGGGAGGGAGGTACAACCACAGCACCACTTTGCCTCACTTCAGTCACGGTTCAAAACCAACATGGCTGGCTGTTCCCGTGTTTGTGATGCCAAAGTTGTCTTTTCATTCTTTGCTCGGAAATTTTGTTACTTAGAGTGTCCAAGAAAGGGATGGTGACACGTGGCTGGGAATGCTGAGATCAAGTTCACCGAAAAGAGCAAATTTTAAAATGTACTCCTTCCGGTAAGGAGAACTGAAAGATCAGTGGTGTGTGGAGAATTTGGTGTGAAGAGATTGACACCAGGATTAATTGGGAGGCAGCGCTTGGCCACGTGACTCACCTCTGAGCTCACCTCCACATTTGGAGAGACATCGTGGAGACGACTCTCTGGGATCACAGTGAAGCAAAAGTGGGTACCCGGCATTCGAGAGATTTTACAACCCAAGGGCAGGCCAGACTGTGACAAGAAAGTGATTGCTGACCTAAGTCAGTCCTGCACCCTAACAATTTCCATATAAAGTATACTACTTTAGATATCTACATATATCCTACAAAAGATGTATACTATTTCCGTAGTAGCTTTATGTTCAGTGACCTCAAACTAGCAGAGAAGCAAATGCCTATCAGCCGGTTAATGGAATAGAATAATATTCAGGAGTAAATAGTAGCAAACAACAGAGATGGATCTTAAACCGTTATAACATTATGCTGAACAACAGAAGCCAGATAAAAAGAGCACATACTCCTTGATGCCATGTATGTGAAGTTGCAGAAGAGGCAAAAGAATGCAGAGTGATAGAAGCCAGGAGAGTATTTGTATATACAGTCAGGGATAGGAAGGTTAATACAGAGAAGCATGAGAAAGCTTCGTGGGGTGATGGAAATGTGCTGTATGTTAATTGGGGTGTTTGTTACACAGCCATATGCAATCATCAAAACTCACGAAATGGTGCATTTACTGTATGTGCCTTTTAGGTAAATAAATTATATCTTAAAACACAAAGAAAAATATGCAAAAGGTACAAATTGGCTGCAAAATAAAGCACAAATACATTTTTAAATGAAATCTAACCCCAAATATTTCACGTCTCCTATTATTTGAACTGCACTCATTTTTCAAAAGTTTGATTTGGCATTCCAAATTCAGAAATGTTTCCTTCCTGTGATCACTCTTGTGGACTTAACATTTTCATGCAGAAATGGAATAGAAATGATGAAATGTGCTTCTTCTTATATATTTACCTTAACAGCTAAAGAAAACTAGGAACTGTCATAATTAAAGAGAAAGTATTTGAGTTTTTACATAGCTACATCTCTAGCTGACTTTGTTTCCATACAAAATTTAAGTGCTAGTAGTTGCCTTTGTATGTGAGGTTGTGAATGCATGTGTGCATGTGTACCAAGCAACACAGATAAACAAAAAAAGCAAAGAGGGGAAGCATCATTAGCATAATTTGAAGAACTAGACAGAATTATTTTAAGAATGTCAAATTATAATCATTTATGAAAAGAAGATATATTCTTGGTTATTTTCATATGTATTAATTGGCATTCAAGCCATCTGTATCACTTACGCATATATGTTTAATGGGCATCATAAATATCCCTCTGCCAACTAGGAAAGAGCCATATATCAGGAGAGATGACAATCTTGGGGCTATCATTCAATGACTTGGTATTAAAGGCTTAGCATTTTCCCGAGGTTATTAGAATTTTATTTTAAACTTCTTTTATAGTTGCATACAGTAGCATCTAAAACACATTGTTTTAATGGATTTTTAAAGCCCCTATGAAAAAAAATCACTGTAAATATAGCAAATGCCGATCTATGGTGAAGTTTATTTCATAAACTACAGTTAGCTTTTGAGCTTTTAATAGTACATTTTCTTTCTAGAATATGGGTCCAATTGTAATAGTCTTGAAAATGATAATGGGAAGAGTTATGAAGCCATTCAGCTCCCGCATCATAGCTTTTCCTACAATAGTTGTGCACACATTTCTTGGAATTCATGGAAGAGTTTCAGTTCTGATATTGAGGACTGCCAGCCCGCTTTCAGTCAGATAGCTGAGTCCAATAGGTTATGGTTGACTCTGCCTAACCAGAACTACCAAAAGCTGCCTTTAATTGAAATGTGCATGTTAAAAACAAAGCAGGATGTGATTTGGTTTGTTTCAGCTCAGCCTAGGAGTGGTGAGGAAGAACTCTGTGCTGGGCCTGGGACAAATTCTTGTGTGTCCTGTGTCAATGCCGCCAGGCTCTGGTATGGTCAGGGCCCCGTGATCTTGGTCTAGGACTGTTGAGGTACTGCCACTGTCACAGGCTTATTGATAGCCAATAAGACAGGGTCAGCCGTTGTCACAGCCAGAAATGAAAATTAATATCTCTTTAAGTAACATGAAAGCATAGATTTAATAACAGTCTCACCGTTGTCTGAAATATGCATATGCTTACCATTTGCAGATCAGTGAAGAGGGAACAGTTGCAGACCCCCCGTTTTAAGCAATGGGCAGAAAAAGGGGCCACCATTCCTTCTCCCAGATTATAGAACATCCACTGGTCCTGTTTACAGTGTCTAACATTCACCTTTGTCTCAAAGAGAGTTGGATTCTGTGTCTTTAAGAAAGAGGAGTGTTCAGATTTGGTGAGAAGAATAGATAAATGACCTCTCACTTCTGGTGTTGAACTCTTGAGTTCACTTAGGGGTTTGATGTGACTGGCTGAGCACTGGATTGCTTCTCAACCTTGCCTAGATGTCGGAGGCACCTGGGGAGCTTTTAAAAAATTACTGATGTCCAGGCCCCACCCCCAGAGAACTCATTTAATTGGTTCAGGGTGGAGCCTGGGCACCAGTAATTGTTTAAAAGCTCCCCAGGTGATCTTAATGTGTACCAGGGTTGAAAACTACTGGTTTACAGCAAAATAATCCTAGCCATATAGCAGTAGCAAAAAGGAGCCTGGAACTGAGTGTGGCAAAGAACAGGAAGTTTCACCGGGCTTCTATAACTCTAGCAGACACCCACAATGAGGTTTCTGAAGGTGCAAACATGAATTAGGGCTCTGCCCCGAGGGGCTCATAGACCATGAAGGAGGAAGACTCATAAGCTCATAATTGTAGTAGAGGGTGGCAAATGCCATCCAAGCAGAGGTGGGAAGTGATGCAAGGCTTTGTCCAGAAGTAAAAGGGAATACTGGGTATTATCCAAACAAAAGCTAAAAGAATTACCCTTACTTAACTGAATCTCGCCTTAAATATTTTGGTTCACTTTAATTGTTCATTTGATCTTCATTCTCAAAACTAGGTACAGACTTGTGGACTGCATGTGTGTGTTGCCCCCAAATCGGTATGTTGATACCCTAACCCCCAGTGGGATGATATCAGGAGTAGAACCTCTGGGAGATAATTAGGTTTACATGGAGTCATGAGATGGCGTTTCTATGATGGAAGTGTCCTAAGTGTCCTCATAAGAAAAGGAAGAAACTAACGCTCATTCTCTCTGTCATGTGGGCCACAGCCATCTACAAGCAGCAAGAGGGCCCTAGTCAGAGCCCCATCCTGCTGGCACACTGGTCTTGGACTTCCAGCCTCCAGAACTGTAGGCAAATAAATGTCTGTTATTTAAGCCACCCAGGCTATTGTATTTTGTTACAGCTAAGACGGGCCTAAAGTCACATTTGATAGAGGAGGATGTGGAAATACAGAGACGTTAAGGATCTGGCCTACAATCACAATGTCAGAGGCAGAGATGGTACTAATCCCAAAAGGCACTGGCTGCATGCTTCATACTGCATGGCCTCATTCAGTTCTCAATGCACAACCATATAAAACAGGGGTTAGTATAGGCTCAGTCTCATTAAATAACTCGCCTAAGAGCAAGTCGGTAATTAAGTGCTGAAGGGTTGTACTACTTTCCCACTGCTGCTGTAACAGATGACCACAAATGCATGGCTTACAACAACACAAATGCATTGTATTACAGTCCAGGAAGGTCAGAAGTCTAAACTGGGTTGGCAGGGCTGGCTCATTTTGGAGGCTGTTGGGGAGAATTTATTTCCTTGACTTTTCTAGCTTCTAGAGGCTGCCCACACTCCTTGGTTCATGATGTCCTCCTCCATCGGCAAAGCTGGCAGCACAGCATCTCCAAACCTCTCACCTCTCTCTGACCTCTGTTTCCATCATCACATCTTCTCTGACTTTCCTGCCCCTTCCCTTATAAAGACCCTTCTCATTAGATAGAGCCCACTTGGATAATTCAAAATGACCTTTGTATCTCAAGATTCTTACCTTAATCACATATGCAATGTTCCTTCTACCATGGAAGGGTAATACACTCACAGGTTCTAGAGATTAGGATGCATTTGTCTTTGGGAGGAGTGGAGGACCAGGGACGTGGGCAAAGTTCTGCCGGCTACACAGGGACAAACAAACCCAGGTCTAATTCTGAAGCCCTTTATCCCTGGATGATACTTCCTGCCCCACCTTTCCAACACACATGTGCTTGCGCTCGCGCGCACACACACACACACACACGAGTAGAAATGGGATCTGTTAACATCCTCAGAAGGGGATCTTTCCCCTTTCTAATATTGTTTGATTCCTTCAGACAAAAATTTCATGGCCTGAGTTGTTGGAGTTCTCCCAGTGTCCCTTTCCATCAAGAATGAGGGTACATATGGGGCACCTGGGTGGCTCAATTGGTTGAGCAGTTGACTTCAGCTCGGGTCATGATCTCACAGTTCATGTGTTCAAGCCCTGAGTTGGGCTCTGTGCTGACAGCTCAGAGCCTGGAGCCTGGGTTGGACTCTGTGTCTCTCTCTTCCTGCCCCTCCCTGCACTCTGTCTCTTTCTGTCTCTCAAATGCAAATAAACGTTTAAAAAGAAAAATGAATGAGAGCATATACAGGCGCCTGGGTGGCTCAGTTAAGTATCCGACTTCAGTTTGGGTCATGTTCTCACAGTTTGTAGGTTCGAGCCCTGCGTTGGGCTCTGTGCTGACAGCACACAACCTGTAGCCTGCTTCAAGTTCTGTGTTTCCCTCTTTCTCTGCCCCTCCCCCACTCACACTCTGTCTCCCTCTCTTTCTTTCTTTCTTTTTTTTTTTAATGTTTTATTTATTTCTAGGAGAGAGAGACAGCGTGAGCAGGGGAGGGTCAGAGAGAGGGGAGTCACAGACTGAAACAGGCTCCAGGCTCTGAGCTGGCAGTCAGCACAGAGCCCGACGCGGGGCTCGAACCCACGAACCGCGAGATCATGACCAAAGCGAAAGTCGGACGCTTAACCAGCTAAGCCACCCAGGCGCCCCTGTCTCTCTCTCTTTCAAAAATAAAGTAAAACATTGGAAAAAGAGAATGAGTGTACATACATTTTACGATAACTGAAAGTGTTTGGGAAGAAGCTGGACCTAACACACAAAGTGTGTAACTACAACTAAAGCAAAGTTTTGAGGTCTTTAAATGGTGATGGCTTGATCCATGGCCTTCATTAAAGCAAATACATATGTGTTCCTACTTATATTTATTGGGTGCTACTTGGGCTCAAGTTTTTCATTAATGACCCAGAGGGACTCTTCTTGCTGCGTGTCCCCCCAAAACTAAAGTTCAGAAACACCCTTTGCCCTTTAAGACTCTGTGACTATTTACATCTATGATCTTCTTCCTAAAGTTGAGGGTTTAAAACAAGAGGAGAGGCTGGAGACCAAACGTGCTCTCTAATGCCATTGAATCTTCTCACCCCAACTGCCTGAACCTCACTGAGAAGAAGCCAGACCTCTTTCAGCATCATGTGACTGCTTAAGTCAATGCAGAAGAAGCAGTTTTGCACTCTGCCAAAAAGGGAGTTACAATATTTATAAGAATGTTAAATACATTTTCCATGACTGTCAGTAATGCGTCCTTGGTCTTTCATAACGCAGTCCTTGAAGGGATGGATTTAGTTGAGAATACTTTAGACGATATTAAAAGTAACCTGAGTTTAATTTAGTACATGGGTAATATAATACTTGACAGCAGCCATTGTCCCAAGGATGATTAGAAACAAAGAGTGAGTGTGTTCACTGAAATGGTCTTATTGGTACTATAGTATAGTCTACTATGTTTCTGTTTCTCTGTTTTTTACTTTGTTTCTTTCAGGAGCTCAACATGGGGCGGGTGAGATTTGGGCTGGTCCACAGATGGCTCTCAGCCATGTTAAGTGGTAACAATGTGCAGGAAAGCAAGGCGTTAACAAGCACTTTAATTTTCATATATGTTTGGCTACATCAAGGCGGAGGTGTCTGGTGAAAAGGATTGGACAAACAAGGGCAGCATGTACAGCTGTGGAGGCTCCCGGGCCACAAAAATGGAGACAATATCTCTGGGTGAGGTCAGAGCCCCTGCCGGGGACGGGTATGAGCCTTGGACAGGTCTGCGTGGTCAAGGGAAGCATTCAGTTCTGTTTTTCAGCCTTGCCATTACTGCCCGAGCTAACTCAATCATCCCTCACACCACAGTTAATACTCCGCCTCTTCCCAAGATATTTGTGATCCCACCAAACTCAGGTCTTCTCTGGATATTCACCTGGTTGACTCTCTATTCATTTGCTAGGGTTGTTTAACAGAGTACAACACTGGATGACTTAAAAAATGGAAATTTACCTTCTCACAGTTTTGGAGGCTAGAAGTCTGAGATGAGGGTGTCAGAGGATTTGTTTCTTCTGAGGCCTCTCATTATGGGCTGGCACCTTCTCCCTATGCCCTCTCATGTTCTTCTCTTCATACGCGTTGATGTCCAAATTTTCTCTTTATATCAGGGCACCAGGTTGATTGCATGAGGGCCCACCCTAACAACCTCATTTTAACTTGACTACTTTAAAGACCCTATCTCCAAATCCAGTCACATTCTGAAATACTAGAGGTTAGAACGTCAGCATATGAATGGGGGCGGGGCAGGACACAGTTCAGCTCCTAAGACTCTCATAGAACTTCTCTCCTTCGGTCCTGTAATGTGGTTGCTTATTTTCTTGTTTCTCTATTAGGCAGCAAGCAAAGAAATGAGGAGGGAAGAAGGGAAAGACGGAGTAAGACAGGTTAGAGCAAACAAGCATGAAGCACTATTCAGAGGTTAAACAATCAGGCAACTGAACAAAAATAAAGACCAGTGAGCTATAAAATAAGAGACTGTGGAAATGCGTGTGACTGAGGAGAGGTCTTCAAACTTCTCAGGGCTACACAACTGGAGAAAAGATGTCTGCCAGGGCACATGGGCACCCTCTTAGAGAATGCTACTCATGGATCTGAAGGGGGCAGACTTCATCTGATTCTGGGGCGTGTGTTTGTGTCAGAATAGGCGTGCTCTGTTTTGCCTGAAGCAGTCACCCAAAAAAGGCATTCAGTAATGACAGGAGTGTTCCACTGTTCCCTAAGCTCCCCCACTCCTCATGCTTCCTGTCTTTGTTCTGTTCTCCCTGGGGGCCCTGCACAAAGCGGGACATTTTGTTGCTGCATCCAACTCTGCAGTCCTGTGATGTGGGTCCCTCCGAGTCACCCTGTTCAGCCGGGCAGTGTTTCAAGGGATCAGGAAACCGTTTTCCATCCCAGGAGCCAGCCTCAAAGTTAGAAAGTTCTGTGGTTTGGTTTGGATTTCGCTCATCCCTACAGAGAACTCGGTCTGCCAATCTCTACATACATGTCAGCATAAATAGCAACAGATGTACCTTCAACATGTAAAATCTCCATAAAATATAACAAACTCTGCTTTTCCATTTGGGATGAGTCATTAACCATATGTTTGTGATACTCTTTCATTTGCAGATCTGAGGCACACATTTTACCTTGCAGGAGACCGAGTGCTATTTCTTTTCAGAAGGTTCCTTCCTGTCTCCAGAATTGATTCAGCAATGCCTTGGTCTATTTCTGCGGGTATCTTGAATCAGCCCATGGAAAATGTATGGAATTTTCTTTACGTGAGCTGCATGGCGTGCCTGGGCTCTGCCCTTGGAACTATTCTTGGCCAGAATATTTGAAAACCCGCTCAAACTACAACTCATGTGACGGCTCAGTGGCTGGCTCCTTGCATGGAATATGCTGATTTCAGGGGAGCCTGTTTGGTTTGTGATACTTCAGAGAGAATCGTGGTATTTGGCGAGGCTGCAGGCAGGGAATACAGAAGTTGGGTAATTTTGTAGAGTGATAGGAGGGTCCTTTGTTTTGTGTCTTGTGTGAAGGAGTTGTATAAGTCTTTTCTGTACTTAGAATTCAGAAAGTAATCTGTCCTTGAGGAATTTTACCTCCTATGGAAGTTCATATTTTCTGAGAATTTAAATTTTTCTCTTCCAAAAGAAGGACTAAGCTTTTTATTATGAAAGATTTGGAAAACACACAAAATAAGGAATATAAAATAGTAGCATGATGAGCCCTCCTGTACTTATCACTCAGCTTCAACCATTGTTAACATTTTGCCACACTTCCTTTATTTATCCTGTTTTCTTTTTCCTTTTTCTTGTTTCTTCAAAGTACTTTTTAGAAAATTCTAACACTATAGATAACGCTTTCTGATCCTTATGCATAAGAGGCTTTATGCTTACACATCTCCAAATAAAGACATTTTCTTACAAATATAATAGTTTTATTGCAACCCACAAGATTTACAAAAATTCCTTATTATCCTCAAGTGCTAAGTCTATATTCAGATTTCCTGGATCATCTCAAAAACATCATTTTACAGTTGATTTGTCAAACCTGGATCTAATCGATGCTCACATGATGCATTTGGGTGTTTTCTCCCCTAAGTGTCTTTACTTTCAAATAGTCCCCTTGTCTCTGTTGGGGTGTCCCCCAAAGCAGACTTTGTGATAAGGACTTGGGTGCAGTTATTATATGTGAGAGGCAGTTCTAAGAAGCAAAAACGACAGAACAAGAAAAGTGAGACAGGAAATACCAAAGAGAGATGTATTGATGAGCAGGTTATCAGTGTGGGCAACTAGGGTTTAATTCTGCAGGGGATCCTCTGAGGAGCTTTGTGTCATGCATCCCAGAGTTGACTGACAGCAAGGTGGGTAAAATGGGGACGTTAGCCCTGACCTTCACTCTTTATTGGTCATTTCTTGGGTGGTCCGCTCATGGGCTGAGTGAGCTCCTGTGATACCAGAAGAATGTCTGAGACAGAAAGGGACAGAGCCACAGGTGACTCGGGTTGGTGCTACCAACATGAACAGGACTGGTCCCCTCTGGCTGTTGGGAACTCAAATATCGTGGGGTAAGAGTCAGCTGCATCTCTCCTCCCCTTCCTTTTTTCCTTCCTTCCTTCCCTCCTTCCTTCCTTCCCTCCTTCCCTCCTTCCTTCCTTCCTTCCTTCCCTCCTTCCCTCCTTCCCTCCTTCCTTCCTTCCTTCCTTCCTTCCTTCCTTCCTTCCTTCGTTCTTTCCTCCTTCCTTCCCTCCTTCCTTCCTTCCTTCCTTCCTTCCTTCCTTCCTTCCCTCCTTCCCTCCTTCCCTCCTTCCTTCTTCTTCTTCCTTCCTCCTTCCCTCCTTCCCTCCTTCCTTCCTTTCCTCTCCTTCCTTCCTTCCTTCCTTCCTTCCTTCCTTCCCTCCTTCCTTCCTTCCCTCCTTCCCTCCTTCCTTCCTTCCTTCCTTCCCTCCTTTCTTCCTTCCTTCCTTCCCTCCTTCCCCTTCTTCCCTCCTTCCCTTCCTTCCCTCCTTCCTTCCTTCCCTCCTTCCTCCTTCCCCTTCCTTCCTTCCTTTCCTTCCTTCCTTTCACCCTCCTCCTTCCTTCCTTCCTTCCCTCTTTCCCTCTTTCCCTCCTTCCCTCCTTCCCTCCTTCCTTCTCTTCCTCCTTCCTTCCTCCTTCCCTCCTTCCTTCCTTCCCTCCTTCCCTCCTTCCTTCCCTCCTTGCTTCCTTCCTTCCCTCCTTGCTTCCCTCCTCCCTTCCCTCCTTCCCTCCTTTCTTCCCTCCTTCCTTCCTTCCTTCCTTCCTTCCTTCCTCCTTCCTTCCCTCCTTCCCTCCTTCCCTCCTCCTTCTTCCTTCCTTCCTTCCTTCCCTCCTTCCCTCCCTCCTTTCTTCTTTCTCTCCTTCCATCCTTCTTTCTTTCTTCTATTCTTAATTTCTGTCCTTCTTTTAAATTTAAATTTTAGGTTTTATGACTTCTTTTGGTGCTATTGATTTCTTGCCTCCCCTGGAAAATGTCTCACATTCTGGATGGGACCTATTATTTCCTTGGCATCTTAAGCTTGTTCCTCTCTCCCCTATATTTCCTGTGCACAGGAAGTTAGACCTGAAGTCTTGATTAGAGTCGCTTTCAATTTGTTTCAGCAAAAGTACTTCATAGTTGGTGTCCTTTCTATAGATTTCATGGAGAAGTTCCTGAGTAGTTTATGTTAAAATAAAAAAGTGAGCCCTTACTTCAGCTTGGCGGTTCCTCACAGCAGAAGGCACCTTGGAGATTTCTAGTCCAGCTTTATTTTATGGGAAAGGGAACTGATGACCAGAAAGATCATTGGCCATCTCTACTGTCACATACTCTGTTCACATTTATTTTACATTTTTCATGTATTTAATAACCTCCTGCCATCTCTTTCTTGCCCTGGACATTCCGCTGAAACTTGCTCTTCTATTCTACCTACATCAATGGCCTCCCTGTTGTATAAACCCTATGGACTCCTCTCAGCTCTCATTCTATATACTGTCTCCACAGCATTTAATATTAATAACTGCACTATCCCTCTTAAAATACTTGCTTTGCTTGTCTTCTCTGATCTCACTCTCCAGTCTTTCCGATTAATCCCTCTTAATCACAGCCATTTGCCTCTAAAATGTAAGTATTTGCTAAGATTTAAGAGATACCTGCCAGATATACTACAATTTAAAGGAAAATTTCATACCAAATTAAAAGAGGATTCCAGGAGTTGATACATAATTCCTGTACCTATGAGAATGGCAGAGAATTAAGGGAAGTGGCTTGAAACAATTCTATTAGTTCATGATATGTTTCCCAACTTGGAGAAAAAGGAACAGCAATGTGAGTGGGACACAGAAAAGATGGGACCATATTACTGGGGGGTCCATTCCCTTCCTATGGATGAGCAGTGGGCACCAAACTAGCAGAATGCCTCAGTGTTCATAGACTGCATATCATTTTCTCAAGCCTAAGAGAATGATCTGGAGGCAAGATTAGTACAGATGAAAGATTTGAGATAATTTCCTGCAAAACAACATCACAACCCTAGATCAGCAGCAATAAACAACAGTTATTGAGTTGAGAAAATATCTGATCAACCAAATGGCATGTGTAGGTACTAGGTATCAGAAGAGCAAAAGTTTCTACTCACGCAGTAGTAGATGAACAAGCAGAAACCTGAGGGACCCCTTTCTTTACTTCTCTCTGCAAGTGCTGGCCCAGTGAAGAGGTTTCTACCAAGTTGTCTGTGGTCTTATCTCCTTCTCTAACTTCCTTGGGAAAATAAATGAATGAAGTGATACTTTAATCTATGACATTTAGCCCCTCAGACCAAATCCTATGGGATGAGAGTTGGCTTTCTCACTATTGATGATAGATTCAGAACTTCTATCTTCACTCACAGATGAGACTGCAGAATAAAAACTGAAGCTTGAGACCTAGAAAAATTATACAATGAAAAGGAAGAAAATTAGCCTAACATTCAAAGAGAGACAGAGACAGAGAGAAGAGATATGAGAGTTAAAAACATAATTTGAAGCCACTTATATGCTAGAAGACATAATGAAAAATACACGACTCCATCACACTCTTAAGAAAAGAGGAGTTAAATGACCTTGTTAAACAAGACCTGGGAGAAAAGAACAAAATCAAAAGGAAATTGCCACAGGTAAGTAAAACAAAGGAGAAGAATGTTATCACAGAATGAAAACTACAGTAGAAGAACGAAAACAGAACTCACGTTTAAAAAACTGAATCAGTAGAGAACTATCTTGAGGAAATCACTCAGAATGAAAAGGAAAGGACCAAGGAAAGAAAATAATCGGAGTGAAGATTGCTGCTATGGAAATCAAACAATGGGTGTTTAGTATGTAGCTTGAAGTAGTAAAAAATGATCAGCAAAAAAACACAAAAAGGGAAATATGCAGTTTGCAAAGGCTCACCATAATAGGCAAATGAATAAGAATTTGTCAGCCCCCCAAGGTTTCTCTGAGCAAAGACACAGAACTTTAAGAACAAAAAGAAAAATAATTCCACAGATCAGTATAAGACTGTTTAAGGCTTCAGTCACCCTGCCGGGCTTAAAACTCCATGGCTCTAATGTTAGACAGGTAGTGTATAACTTATAAGATTATCATAGAATGAAATGTGAAAAACACTTGCCAAACTATTTAGCCTGTTGTCTGGCATATAATAAGTACTTGGTAAATACCATCTATTATTACAAGCATTCAGAAAGAGGAAATATATAACCAACAATAGAAATCATCAAGCTAGTCCAAAATTCACATTAGCAGTATCAGAGAATTTCAGTAGGAAAACTTTGGCCCAGTATTCCTTAAATAGTCAAGTTGCTATTATAAAGGCAAAAGAAAGGCTAGTCAAAAGACCAAGAATTTGGGAAGTAAATCACCAATAAACAATTCATGGAAGGGGTCATTTGCAGAAGTATTCCAGCAATGGAAAAAATGAACCAAAAGGAATAGGGAAATTATGGGATTCAAGGGCCATTAGTGAATATGGATTAATTAATTCCTTTGTTCTTAATCCCTAAGAGATTCTGAGAAAGGCGTGGACCTTCTCAGGAAGGAAAAAAATATATATGTATACACACACACTACATATACATAGAAATGTATGTAGTATTTTAGGTTATTCAGAAACCTATGGGAATTAACCCACGGCCTGCTTTGGAATCGATAGACGACATATCTTATTTTAAAAATCAATCTAAATTTCAGTAAGTGTCATTGTTATGATTACAAACAAAAATTAAATGTTAAATTTGTGATGAAATATCTATCTATATAGAGATCTATTTATCTATATATGGTATAAAATAATATTTTAAATATAACAGATATGGACAAAATTTCACAGTAAACAACACACACATACATGCACACACAGACATAAGGAAGTGAAGGAGGTGAATGGCAGAAGGAAAAATGTGTGAATTGTGAAAATGTGTTTTTTCCATTTTTTTCAGAGAATAAATGAAAATATATGGCAGATTTGAAAGGTTTGAATGAGTATATAAAGACATAAAAGTAACAATTAAAAAACTGAAGACAAAACACACTTGAACTACAGATAATGTATTAAATACAGAATATTATGAATAAACAAAAATACAGTAAAAGCTAAAGAAGAAAAATCATAAAACAAATCACAGAAGCTATTGTAGTCTTGCTCTCACAAAACATAAAACACATCTTGAGAGGATTAAGTCAAGTAATTTAACTGTCTCTCCTACAAAATTTAAATCCTCTTTAATATAAAAGAAAAAAATTCAACAACTCAATGACAATATTAATGATGTGTCTTCCAATGAAAAATGATAAGATATGACATGAAGCAGGAAATTGTGACCCATAAAAACGTGAAAAAATCAATTATAGAAACAAATCTAAAAATGACAGAGTTGATGGAAACATCAAGAACAGATTTTAAAATCACAATTTTAAATATGTTTGAGGACTTTAAAAAGAGTATTACATAACGGAGAAAGAAATGGAACATATGGGGAAATTCTAGAGATTAAAAAATATAACATGTGAAGGGAAAGTTTCACTGGATAAAATTTATAGACACTATGTAATAACAGGTTAATCAGCTTGAAAGCATAGCAAAAGAAACTATGCAAAATGAAATACAGAGAAAAACAGACTGAGAAACTTAAAGCCTCAATGACTTGTGGAATAATTATTAAGTGACATAATATGCAAATAATTGGAGTCCCAGAAGAGAAGTAAGAAAAGGGCAGAAAATATATTTAAAGAAATAATGGCTGAAAAAGTTCCAAATTTAGTAAAAACTATAAATTCAAACAACCAAGAAATTCAAGGAACCCTAAGCAAGATAAATGTTAAGAAAAAAACTACATAAAGACACAAGATAAACAAGTTTCTGAAAACCCATTAATAAAAGGAAAAGTTTCAAAATATTCAGAAAAAAAGATACATACATAGGCAGGAACACACATAGGAAACACCATAGACCTTTGATTTTTTTTTTTTTTTTTACTGAATACTGGATCTTTATTTTTCTTCAAATTTGCAGTGTTTTAATTATACCAAGATGACAAGTCAAGTTTTGTAACCTAAAAATATTTTATTAAAACTATAGTAATACTTTCATAAGCTATACAAAAAAGATAATGAGACAAACATGTGTGTTTATAGAATTGCAGGTCAGTCATGCCAGATCCCTGGGGAAGGAATTCCTAGCATGATGTTATCTGTCTGGGAGCACACAGAGCAATCCTTGTTTACACACACACATTCATTTGCTTGTCCAACATGGTCAGCCCTTGCCCTCTTGATGGTTTCCTTCTGCTATGAATGTGCGTGTCCAGTTGTCTGCTTCCTCATCCACCAGCCATTGGAGGAGGACTAGGGCCATGCAGATGATTAATTCGACCCATTCTTCTTGGGGGGGTGGTTCCTGGTGGCCCTCTTCCATCATCATATCTGGAATCAGAAGAGTTTCTGTAGCCTCTTCTTTTTTTCACATCTTGCTGAAACAGAGTCTTGAAAAACAAAACCACGAACTCAGCTACTCCCCCAAAAGAAATCTGTTATCAAAGATAATCTCCATGGGGACTGACTCGGGTTGTCCAACACTTGTCCATTCAAGATGTCAACCATCTTCGCCCCTTGTTTCCCGCCTCCATAGCAACTCCATGGACCTTTGGTTAAAAACAATACAAACAGATGACAGTGAAATGACATATTTAAAGGACTAAAGAAAAATTTCATCAACCTAGAATTCTTTATCCAGCACAACTATTCTTTGAAAATGAAAGTGAAAAGATTACGTTTCCAGGTAATCACAAACTGAGAGAATTATTGATTGGAGCTATTCTCTACACTATGAGAAACGCCAAAGAAATTTCTTTATGCTTGAATAAGACAACAAACAGAAACTTGGATCGACATGAGGGAATAAAGAACTGAAGAGATAATCCATAAGTGGAAATATAGAATACTTTTTTCTTTTTTAAAACTTTCTTTAATAGGTAATTGACTTGTTGAATTAAAAAATATAATACCAATGAATTGTAATGTTTATAACATGAGGAAAAGTGAATTATATGAAAAAATGGCAAAAGGACGGGAAGAGAGAAATGAAAGTAAACCTGAAGTGTAATACTATTTAAAGATAGAGTATAAGTTAAAGGTGCATATTGGAAAGCCTAGACCAAACATAAAAAACAAAACAAAGATATATAGTCAACAAGTCAATAGTAGGGACAAAATGAATCCTAAAAGTAATCAATTAATCCAAAGAAGGCAGAGAAGGTAGGAAAGGAAAGAAACAATGAACCAACAAACAAATAGAAAACAACATATTTATGATTTCATTAACTGTAAATGAGCTAAACACTCCAATTAAAGGCAATATTGTCACTTAAATAAAAGTCCAAACTATATGTTATCTAAAAAACAAATCTTAAATATAAAGCCATGAACAACATGAAAGTAAAGGGATGAAAAATGACATACAATGAAACAACATTAAGAGAAAGTTGGACCGGCTATACTAATATCCGACAAAGTAGAATTCATAACAATAAATGCTATCAAAAATAAAGAGTGGTATTTCATAATGACAAAACAGTCAATTCAATAAGAAGATATAACAATCTTAACTGTGTACCCACCAAATAGCCAAGCCTCAATACATAAAGAAAAACTGATACAAATGAAAGGTGAAATAAACAAATTCAGTTATATTTAATTGCATCAATACTTCCAGTTCTTGATAGAATAGACAAAAAATAAGTAAAGATTAAAAATACCTAAAAAATGTTATCAACCATTGTGATGTAATTAATATTTATAGACTACTGCACGCAACAACAGTATAATGCATATACTGGAACATTCTCTAAGGTAGATCATATTCAGACAAATTAACAAGTTCTAACAAATATGAGAAAGATTGAAATCATACATATTATTCTCTCTGACTAGAATGGAATTAATGTAGAAAAAATAAGAAAAGGATATGTAGAAATTACCCAAATATTTGGAAATTAAGTAACACATTTATAAATCATTCATAATCAAAGAAGAATCACAAGGGAGTTTAGAAAAAAAATTTATAATTTTTTAAATGTTTATTTATTTTTGAGAGAGACAGAGCATGAGTTGGAGAGGAGCAGAAAGAGAGGAAGACGCAGAATCTGAAGTTGGCTCCAGGCTCTGGGCTGTCAGCATAGAGCTGGATTCAGGATTCAAACTCATGAACTGTGAGATCATAACCTGATCCGAGTCAGATGCTTAACTGAGCCACCCAGGCACCCTGAAAATATTTTTAACAGAATGGTGACAAAGTACATCATAATTTAGGCAATATGGCTAAACAGGGCTTACAGGGAAAGAAATTTAAAGTTAAGATTTTTTTATTAGAAAAGAAGGAACATTTAAAATCATTGACCTAGGCTTTCATTTTAGGAATCTAGGGAAAGAAGAGGAAATTACTTCTAAAGTAAGTACAAACAAGAAGATGATGAAGAATAGAAAGCAATGAAATAGGAACAAATAAACAAATTTTAAAAATCAATGAATCAAAACCTAATTTGTTGGCAACATCAATGAAATTGATTAACCTTTAGCTAAACTGATAAAAAAGAAGAAGAACACACAAATGATCAACATAAGTAATGTGAAAAGGGATATTATCACAGATCCTAAAAACATAAAAATAATAATAGAGGAATATTATGAACAACGTTATACTGATCAATTAGGCAACCTAGATAAACTGGACAATGTCTAATGATAGGTATTATACCAAAACTGATGCAAGAAGAAATAGAAAATTTGAATAGCCCCTTATTTATCAAAAACTTTGAATCTTTAATTCAAATTCTTCCTTAAAAGAAAACTTCAAGTCCAGATAATCTCATTGGTGACTTTTATTGAACATTTAAAGAATAAGTACTACTAATTTTATAAAATAATTTCTGACTCATTTGAAACACTGTCTTCAAATCTTTGCTGAAATGTCACTTTTTCCATTTAGATTGTATCCCATGCCCACCTCCTGGGGAAACACTAACTCTCTTCTTTGCTACATTTTCCTTCACAGTACTTGTCACCATGTACCCCACTACATACTTCACTTATTTGTCTTACTATCCCTCTCTCCACCATTAGAATGTAAGCTCCATTATGGTGGGAGTTTTTGTCCTAGAACACGGCTTGGCATATAGTAAGTGTTCAACAAATACATTCTTATGGAATGAATGAAATTAAATATTCAGTTAATTTGGAATTTATTTTGTAGTAAGTTATAAAGTAAGCACTCAGCTTACTTTAATACATCTATTCTCCTATTGAACTAAAATTGCCTTTAGCATATACTGACACTATATATCAGTGCTGTGTATTCTAATCTATTAATCAGTCTCTATTCCTTCACCAACATCACATCTCATGACTGGGATATATCTCAAAGAACTTCTCATAGTTCTACTTTGCTTGCTCTTGCCTTACTGCAGTGGCTAGGATCTCAACACAATGTTAAATACAAGTGATGAGAACAGATATTTTGCTGTGTCCCTAATATTAATATTAACTAATATTAATATCAGTTCATAATATTATAATGTTCCTAATATTAAAATTATCCAGATAATTTTTAAATATATTGTCTGTTAGATGTTTGTAATTCTTTGGGTTCAGGTTTAGAATTTCTATTTTATTTTTAGTTTGCCACAAGTTTCTATTATGAATAGGCATTGAATTTTGTCAGATTTTTAAAATATTTATTGAGAAAGGCAGGTGCCTATTTGTTTTTATTCATTTAAGGTGGTGATTACTTTTCAAATATTTAACCATCTTTGCATTCTTATGATAAACTTTACTTTGTTGATGATCTTTGAATATATTGTTGGATTCAATTTGATATGTTGTTGAAGATTTTTATACACATATTTATGAGATTGCCGGCCCATGGGCATATACATACATGTATTTGATTAAGTATCAACAGATCATTTTCCAGAATGTCTGCAATAGTTTTTATTATTATGAAAGATTTTTTTTCTATATTTTATATTTGGTTATTCATGGTATACAAAAAAATGCTACTGTCTTATAAATTGATCTCAAATTAGGCAACCTATATTTGTAAAGTCTATGGATTCTTTTTTTTCTTTTTAATAGAAGATCCTATCACATATAAATCATATATGCTTTTGTTTTTTTCTTTCCAGTTCTTACTGTTTTGATTTCTTTCCAACATTGGTAAGGACCAAATGTAGAAATAATATGTGATATTTTGGGCCAAAGTGGCTAAGAAACAGGTATGTTCCTTGTTTTTCCACCATTTAATGACAAAGGATTTTGAAATGGGAGTGCAAAGGCAGAGGAAGAAGAAGAAGAAGAAGAAGAAGAAGAAGAAGAAGAAGAAGAAGAAGAAGAAGAAGAAGAAGAAGAAGGAGGAGGAGGAGGAGGAGGAGGAGGAGGAGGAGGAGGAAGAAGAAGAAGATGGGGAGGAGGAGGAGGAGGAGGAGGAAGCTTTCATCTCTGAACTACTCTGCAAAGAGAATGCAGTCCTGTGAACCCAATTGGATTTTTTATGTTAAGCCACTGCATTCAGAAGTCATTTGTTCCAGAAGTCATTTGTTCCAGCAGCTAATGTTAGTATAACTAATACAAAGAAACTTGAAAATTGGAGATCCACACCTTCTTGTAGGCAATAGAACTCAATATTATAGAGATGTAAAATTTCCTTATGTCAATATATAATTTGAACACTACCATAGTCCCTGGTAGGCTATCTATGGGAACATGAGAAATTCTTCTAAGTTTTATCTATAACAATAAATATTTGAGACCAAAGATAAGAAAAACTAAACAATAAAGGTTATTGAAGAATTTGTCCCACAAGACATTGAGAAATAAATTAAAGCTACATATATATATGTAAGTACTATATATTTAAATATATAAAATTGTGCAAATACATATTTATGTATGTACACACACATTTTTTAAATATAATTTATTGTCATATTGGCTTACAAACAACACCCAGTGTTCATCCCAACAAGTGCCTTCCTCAATGCCCATCACTCATTTCCCCTCTCCCCCACCTCCCCATCTACCTTCAATTTGTTCTCTGTATTTAAAAGTCTCTTGTGGTTTGCCTCCCTTCCTCTCTGTAACTACTTTTTTCCCTTTCCCTTTCCCCATGGTCTTCTGTTAAGTTTCTCAAGATTCACATATGAGTGAAAACATATAATATCTGTCCTTCTCTGACTGACTTATTTCACTCAGCATACCTTCCAGTTTCATCCATGTTGCTGCAAATGGAATGATTTTATTCTTTCTCATTGCCAAGTAGTATTCCATTGTATATATAAACCACATCTTCTTTATCCATTCATCAGCTGATGGACACTTAGGATCTTTCCATAATTTGGCTATAAAAATTGGAGTACATGTATCCCTATGCATCAGCACTCCCGTATCACTTGGGTAAATTCCTAGTAACGCTATTGCTGGGTCATAGGGGAGTTCTGTTTTTAATTTTTTGAGGAAACTCCATACTGTTTTCCAGAGCAGCTGCACCAGTTTACATTCCCACCAACAGTGTACGAGGGTTCTCCACATCCTCGCCAACATCTGTAGTTTCTTAATTTGTTCATTTTAGCCACTTGACGGTAAACACACATTTGTAAATGTGATGTTGGTGATGGAATAGAGACTGATTAATAGATTAGAATACACAGCACTGATATATAGTGTCAGTATATGCTAAAGGCAATTTTAGTTCGGGGTGCCTGGGTGGCTTAGTCGGTTAAGAGTCCGACTTTCGCTTAGGTCATGATCTCGTGGTTCGTGGGTTCGAGCCCCGCATCAGGCTCTGTGCTGACTGCCAGCTCAGAGCCTGGAGCCTGTTTCAGTCTGTGACTCCCTCTCTCTCTGACCCTCCCCTGCTCACGCTGTCTCTCTCTCTCTCTCCTAGAAAAAAAAAAATTAAAAAAAAAATAAAGGCAATTTTAGTTCAATAAGAGAATAGATGTATTAAAGTAAGCTGAGTGTTTACTTTATAACTTACAACAAAATAAATTCCAAATTAACTGAATATTTAATTTCATTCATTCCATAAGAATGTATTTGTTGAACACTTACTATATGCCAAGCCGTGTTCTAGGACAAAAACTCCCACCATAATGGAGCTTACATTCTAACGGTGGAGAGAGGGACAGTAAGACATTTAAATAAGTGAAGTATGTAGTGGGGTACATGGTGACAAGTACTGTGAAGGAAAATGTAGCAAAAAAGAGAGTTAGTGTTTCCCCAGGAGGTGGGCATGGGATACAATCTAAATGGAAAAAGTGACATTTCAGCAAAGATTTGAAGACAGTGGGAGAGAGAGAAGTTGTACTTTCATTTAGTAATGAAATCATAGAATGAATGCATGAAAACTTAGGTGCCTGTTTCTATAAACTTGGAGTGGGAAAATTTTTTCAAAGCATGACACTGACGCTGGAAAGCATAAAGAAAGAGATGGACAGGTTTTATAACATATGTAAACAATGTTATAAATGTAAACAATCTTAAAAATAATAACAATCTGGGGTGGAAATAGCAACGTATTGTCATACCAAGGTTTTATATCTAGCAGGACCATGTAATTTATTGTCTAAACCAAGATGCTTTGGGAGTTAAAGGGATATCCTTTATATTTATGTCAGAATATAGAGAAATTAGAACTGTCTCAAACAGACTCAACTGGGTCCTTATAAATAAGACAAACATCTCAAGAGACCAAGGTGCATAAATGACTAAGTGCAAATGGCAGTAAACATGAAATTATGCTGGACCTCACTAATAGGAAAGGAAAAATAATTAAAACAACTATTGGCATTATATTTGGTGCTCATCTGTTTTAAAGATGAAAATATTGATAATGTTTCTGATGGGATCTCAAATCCTGGTGGGATCTCAAAATGGTGTCAATTTAGTTACAGACACTTGGGCAAAATATATGAAATTTTAAATGTCCTTATTTTGTAACTCTACATGTCAGATTACATGAATAAATTCTGAGAATATAATCAGACTAATAGATAAAGCTGTATGTAGTACCAGGGTGCTTAAAGCAGGGCTTTTCACAATGGCAAAACAACCGGAAACATCCCAACCATTCATCAACAAGGGTTTGTTTAAACCACTTGTGATGTCTTCATACATAAAAGATTATACAGCCAAATTAACTAAAGGAATGATAGCTTTTGTAAAAATCAAAACCCCAAATGTCCACATGATGGAAGTTTAATTATCTCTCACATGAAGTCCAGAATGAACTCTTTCTTTTCTCTTTCATCTCTGCTTGAAAACCAGCCAGGTCTTGCATCAGCCTATCTTTTACTCCTAAAACCTTGTTACAGTCAGATAATAGTAGCCATCATGTACTCATATTGACTCTTTCCAACAATTTCCCTGAGTTCACAGCCTTGGTATGGGGCGTGGTCGGCTTTCCAAGTCATTGAAGGCAATGGTTTTACTAAATGTTTTGCCAATGCATGATGGAGTCCTCAGCCTTCTGGACTGCTGCTTTCCTTGCCATTTGCCATCCCACTGCTAAGCCAGAGGATATGTAACTTAGGTTTTGGTTATGGAAGCACTCCACGTCAAAGCACCAATTTCTTTAAACCTTAAGGTAATGCTAGCTGCTATTGTCAACAACATAAAATACATATCATGGCTCAAATATGATAGAAATTTATTCTCACTCACTTGAAGTCTGATACAAGTGTTTCTGAATGGTGGGCTGCTCTCTTCTAAACAATATTTCAAGGATCCATACTCCTTTAAAGGTAACATTCCAAAGGTAACATGTATTGCTTCTGCTCACAATCTGTTAGCTAAATGCAGTCACAAAGTGCAGGCAGGCTGGGCAAGGTAATCTAGCTGAGTAACCAGGAAAAAGAGGAAACGGACGTGGTGACCAATGTGTTAGTCAGGGTAGGCTGACTAACAAATGCTTCGGTGACAACTCTAAACATCTCAGTGGCTTAATCAACAAAAAATGTATTTCTGGCCCCCACAAAGTCTGGATGATATTATGGGCAGCTCTCCTCCATGTGATGACTCAGCAATCCAACCACTCTCATCTGCAACCATCTTCTCAACACAAGGCATCTTCCATGACTGCTAAGAAGATGGGAAACTGGAGAATTGTCCACAGAAATTTCATTCTTTCCAGCCAAAAAACAGTGCTCATTGCTTCTACTCACAGTGAGTCCCATGGCCATGCTCACCTGTAGGAGGTGAGAAGTGGAGTCTTCTATATACTTAGAAGGAGAGAGGACCAGGTATTGATAAATGTGTGTAATATGTAACATAACCAGCCAGCTAATCTCTGTCACAGCTACATTAACATGACAATGTTTGTGGGTATTTATTTTCATGGATAGTCTTAAAATATTTGTGATGTGGAAATCTATAGAATGTACCGTAACAGCAATAACACTATACCACCATTTACAACTATATGCGTGTGCTTTAGATGAAGCCCAAACCACTTCAGTCTATGGAATCCACATGAAATTCACTCCAAACCTATTTCACATTCTCCCGTTCTCCTATTGTCTTGAGGGACTGTCCCCCTGAGATCCAGGCATCCATGGAATATAGGGGGTAGCAACTAATTGTTTTCTTCATTTCTTTTGGCCTGAAGCCCCTGCTGTGGCTGAAGTAGGTCAGAGAGTAATCTTTTCCTCTGCATTATTCCGGGTTTATATCCCAGCACTTCACCCCAGAAGTGGTGCAAACCTCTTTCCCTGATGTCTTCCGGAAAGCATCACCAGAGGCACTGGAGATTTGGGCAAAGAGCAAGGATTAAATTTCAGATCCACACAGAAGAAAAATCCACATGAATGTTAGATTTTCTTAACTCACCATTTTACAACTCCATCTCTGGTTTCTGAGTACCTGAGGTCCAGCCATGTATTTGGTCTGCTTGTCTCTTGTCAATCATGGCTTTCATGTCAACTGTTCTCTTTGAACAATAATATCAAGATCTTTTCCTAATTGTATTGTATTTGTTTATACTGTTGCCTCCAAAAGACAAATTCTGATTTCTTGAGATAACTAATTGTAAGTTATGAAGATAATATTAGGTATATATAGTTATAGTCAGTTAAGTAGTTATACCTGAATATGCATGTATGTACACGCACACACACACACACACACACACACACACACACTGAGAAAGAGAGAGGTTTCAAACCAGCACATTAGTAGCAGTATCTATATGGTTAGAGTGAAAAATGATTTTTGTCTTTTCAATTTTTCCATATGGTTTTTACCTTTCCTATAATGAGCAAGTATTAACTTTTTATTAAGAAAGAACAAAAACAATAAAAGCCATTTAAAAACTGTATTTTTCACCAGTCGTTGCCAAAGATCAGTTATTTTGTAAACTCCACGTCTGCTTTCCCGTTCTGAATCAGTCTTGCTAGGGACCTCATCACACAGACTGCCGGGTGTTACTAAGATTGTTAGCCTGACTCATGGTGAGGCCGTGGCCGTCAGTGGGGAGGTGCGCATGTGGGTGGGAGAAAGCAAGGTTAGCATCGCCTTTTGTTTCGCTCTGTCATACTACCCTTTAGGCCAGATCACATGGCACTAAGATCTATATTCCCTAGGGAAACTTTCTCCTGAATTTAAAGTCGGAGCTGAGTAGAGGGCAAAGGTGACACGAAACAGAGCTGAAATTTTTAATAGAAAATGCCTCATGGTGCTTGCAGAGAGGAAAAGAAGAGACAGAGATGATTGTGTATTTTAAGGTTGTTTGCAAATCAAACTCCTTTTCCCTCCTAGGTGTCTATGATATTTCCTTCTTTCTGAGGGAAAGAAATTCTAGAATATTTCTGATGGAGACTGATGGAGACAACTAGGTAGTGGTTTACTTAAAAGGTAATTGCTTTCTTTAGCTCAACCTGGTGAATTCTGTGCTTCTAAGATCTGAGGTGGAGTAAGATAGGAATGCAATGAATTTGTTCATTCAAAGTGTATTGAACACTTGCTCTGAAGGTCTGGCATTTGAATCAGTAAATAGTGACCCATGAATGCTGGCCAATATCTGCGTGAGATGGATGCGTTTAGGAGCTTGGCCAAGGAAACATCTCTGCCCCACATGAGAATTCATAATTATTAGGTATTTAATAAGTTACTGAGTAATGAACGTGTGTGTAAGAGGTCAAATAAAGGTGTGAGAGGTAGGGATCTTTGGAAGGCCTCTGATAAGGAGGCTTCAAAATGTAAAATATCTGATCTACAACTACCTTCCATCATCTCCGTCCCTCTGATCTGATGACTGATTTGCAAGGCTGTAACTCAGGAACCTGTGTAAGGAAGGTGCTCACATGCTTATAGCCCATATGTCAGTGCTTCTTCTCTGAATTTTCTCCAACACACTCACTGAATTCACCCTAAGCCTATCAGCCCCCCAGTTTCCTTGAGAGGTCAAGGTGTATACTGAGTCCCATGAAGGACAAGAGACAGTCAGCTGATGGGTGTCACAATCATTGTAATGCTTTCGGCACTGAGGAGCAGTCTACTTCATAATTATTCAAGAAAGTGTTTTAGAACAACTTGCCTTCTTTGGTCAAGATAGGCCATTTGTCACTCCAAGTTCAGTGGCTCCTGACAACAAACATTTAAATTTCTCTGAAATTGGTCCCCTTGCTTTGGTCCCCTTGCTCTGTCATCTTAACATGAGTCCTCCATGATCACCAAAGCCAGAAAGTGAGTGTTTGGAGAATTCATATGTACCTTCCTGTGCTCTGGCCCAGAAGTGACACATCGCTTCCACTGACCAGAGCAATCAAATGCCCAAATACCTAACTAATGAAGGTGTAAGATATGCGGTCAAACACCTGGAATATTTCAAAGTATTATCTCTGATCTTTGTTTGACTTTCTTTTTTTCTTCCCAAGGAATGATTTAATTGGGTTGGCATAGGTACCAATATGGAGATGTCTGTATAGAGCACTTGTAGTATGCAGAATTCCTATTGGTACCTCCAAGGTAGCCAACTTTCCTGTGCTCAGAACGTATGTGGTTATTTTGCCACTTAGTCTGCATCCTGGTTTCATTTCCCCAAGAGAAAATACCATAGCAACTAAAATTTTTGAAACTTGGTCAGGGCCCCTCTTCTTTAAAAAAAAAGGAAACTCAAAAACTGAGGCTTCATACATTTTCCTTCTAGTGCATCCACCACACTCTTCACAACATGCCCAGTGGCCCATGGCTCATGTCTGTACCACAGCCAAGGGTCTAATGCAAGAATGCCACCTCGTCACTAAGTATTGGCGGGATTATGGACCATGTACCAAGCTGGGCATATAGTGATAGAACTTTTACCCTCAGACTCTTTGGGTCTAGCAAGAAAAATCAGTTGATTACTCTAGCACCTCATCTAATAAACTATATAAGGAATCCTGAAGAGAATGTGGAAAGGGTAAACTAATTAAGATTAAGAAATCCAGAAAATGATCCTAGAGACAGTGGCATTTGAACTAGAAAATATGGGAAGAGTGAAGAGAAACTGAAACTAGAGCCTCTGAATTCCTGGAGCTGAAAGCATGTGTTGGGTAAGGAGTGGGGATGGGGGAGGAGTGGAAATGAGGCTGGACAAGTAGGCAGAGCTCTATCAGGAAGGTCCTTATGGCATTTCCCACAATGGAACCTTCCTGTACCTGGCCTATTTTCAACCTGACCTTGGAACGTGGAAGTAAAGACCCACCCAGCATCTCACTGGATCGATTCTTCCCAAATGTCAGGATCTCCTTAATGTAGTCATGATCAGAACCCCAAAGACCAGCTAAAACCTCATTTGCTTCCTCTGGTCTGGAGCCAGCTGGCAAAGTAATGAGCAAATAAAATCAATACAGTACAACTGGTGGCTGGTCACCCAGACATTCCTGTGGACACTTACGTTTGTGCCCAAGACTATGGTTGTGGCTTATAGCATCCCCTCCCCCATCACCCATGCATCTGGTTCCTTCCAGAAGAGTGGACTGCAGGAGTGGCAACCCGCCAGGCTTTTCACCTCTTTGCTCTCCTAGACTGCATAACCCCATGCTGCTCCCAAGTCTCCCCAGCCTGGGCATTCAGGGCTTGGCAAGAACATGGAATTAAATACGTGGCAGATGTGCTCAGGGTCAAGGGGCTCTCATTCTTTCGCTGATTTGCAGTTTCTCTGACAGTCTTATTTTGTGCAGGTCCTCTGATTATTTCCTATCCCATCACACTATGAGGTCTGGAGGTCTGTGAATTTAGCTTTGAGCATATGACCAAACTCAGCAAGCCAGGCAGTGTCAGGGACCCTAGAGCTAGTCTACAAAAGAGACTGAGTAAAATGGCATCAGTAGCTGGTGATGGCAGAAACCAGTCACAAGAGAGTATATCTCAGGAGGTGACAGACAATGATAGGTGTTGTAAAGTCTTAATGTCAACCAGTATCTTGGCAGTTGAAGTTCAGTTCGCCTAGAGTAAGAGGACATTATCAACTTTGCTCACGCTCTGAGGAATAGATGTGTCTGTTACCAATCCAAGGAGCCCCGAACACTATGGTAATAAATGTTACACCACCTAACAATAATGGCCATGACTCTGAGAGGAATTGTTTGGGGAACAAGTCATATCAGACTGACTTTTAAATAGCTTGTCCCCTTTCGACCTCTGGTTTTTCAGCTGGGCAACCATTCCTGGCTTAAATGCCACTCTCTATCCCCTAAGGGTATATTATATTTAGGTTTCTATGTGTTTGGGGAAAGCATATGCTTTCTTGCCAGATCTGGAGCACTTCCTCAATTTTGATAAGATGGACAGTGACTGAAATATTTGTGTACAGTAATTCTGCACAGAGGAATCTCTGTGCAGGGACTTAGATTGTTAATGTCTTTAGAAGCTACTTCTCAGCTCCTTTCTCGAGATGGTGACCACAATGGCATTTGCAGGAAGTGATGCTCCTGTGGTCTGACAGCTGTATATAGATTTAAAATTAGGGCGCCACGGCCGCCTGGTTAGCTCAGTTGATGGAGTGTCTGACTCTCAATCTAAGCTCAGGTCTTGATCTCAGGATTGCGAGTTTAAGTTCCACATTGGGCTCCAGTTTGGATGTGAAGCTTATTTAAGAAACGAAAAAAATTAAAAATTAAAAAAATTAAAAAATAATAAAATTAAGGTGCCAAAGAATTGTTGTTTGTTTTCTATTCAGTTGGGCAAAGAACACATTTTAACAAGGCAGTTGTTGGCAGTCGTTAATAAAAGGGGATTACCATTTGTGGTGGACTGAGTGAGGCCCCCAAAGATATCCACATCATAATCCCTGGAACTCATGATTATTACCTCATATGGCAGGAGGAACTTGGCAGATGTGATTAAATGGAGAACCTTGAAAGGAGATGGGCTACCCTGCCTTATGCAGATGGGTCTGAAATGACATCACAAAGGTCCTAGTAAAAGGAAGGCAGCGGGAGATTTGACTACAGAAGAGAAGACAATGTGACCGCGGAGGCAGTGTTTGGAGTGATGTGGCCATGAGCCAAAGATCACTTAGGGCCAAAAGAAGCTACAAGAGGCAAGAAACAGATTCTCCCTCTAGAACCTCCAGAAGACATCAACCCTAAGGTCAAGGTTGACACTAGTAACTGTAAGAGAATAAATTTGTGTTGTTTTAAGCCACTATCATTGTGACTATCTGTTATAGCAGCCATAGGAAACTGATACACTATCTTATACCAATGGTCTGCTTTAAAGAATGAAGCCTCCACTATGTAGTTATAACCTCTATGGTTTTTTTTAATAAATTACTTATTTTTTAATTGAAGTAGCTGTGTGGGTAGCTATCCATCAGATTTGCTTCCTCCAAAATCTAGTTGGCTTGGTATAACCAAATTCTTTTTTAACTTTTTTAATGTTTATTTATTTATTTTGAGGAATGGAGGGGCAGAGAGAGAGAGAGAGAGAGAGAGAGAGAGAGAGAGAGAGAATCCCTAGCAGACTCCATGCTGTCAGCACAGAGCCGGATGCAGGGCTCAATTCCACCAACGATGCGATCATGAAATGAGCCAAAATCAAGAGCCAGACACTTAACTGATTGAGTCACCCAGGTGCCCCCATAACAAAAATTTTTAAAGAGCCTGTGGCAAATGAGCCTCTGGAAGATCAGAAAGTCTTGTGCAAGACAGAAGTGTTTCTGCCACTCACTCCTAGAGGTTTTGACCATTCAGGGTGGCCATGCTGTGCCCAGAGGCCATGTGTACTGCCATACTGTGCAAGCACTGGGCACAATGCATGAGCCATCTGGGAGTCAGTGCTGCTGGGGTCGGGACACCAGTGATGGAAGGACCATGATAGACCTGTTACAGACCCCTCCACTGCCATCCTGAGGTTGAACAAGAAGCCGCCTTTTCCTGCTTTCACACATATTCTTTAGACTTTTTCTTTGGTGCTATACTCATCTTCAATTCAAAACTGCCCTCAAAATTCGCTTAGTTCTGATTGTGTCTTTGTAAACATGCTGGGAGTGGGGACATACAGTGTGATTTGCCTCGGCCCACATACCCCAGGGATATTCTTGGATCCTCCGTTCTTGGAGTGGACACAAATTGTTTTTAGTTACGTAGGACCAGGAGAATTTGCGAAGTTATCAACAAGAGCATAGGGTCAGAGAGAAAGAATGAAGCTAATACAGGGAGCTTTAGAAATGTAATCTCATTTAATTTTCACAATTACCCATAAATTAAGGATACTATGTCAAATTCACAGATAAGCTGAGGACCAGGAAGACTTAAATTACTTGTTCAAAGTTACCCACTTAAAGTGGCAGAGCTGGGCTCCAAATCCAGACTGGCTTGGTTCCAAGGCTCTTGTTTTTCACTACACAATCCTGAAGGCAGCACAGGTTCCTGAACAGAATGTTCTGGGCATCCCAGCCTCTTAGCTTTCACCAAAGAGCCCAGCGGAGAGGAGAGGAAATCCATTCAGAATGCTATTCTCAAGTGGCCAGAAGAAATAGTCTTGTTTGGAAGACAGAGCCTTTTCTTTAAAACTGTACCCTCTACTCAGCTCATCACTGCAGGAGAACATGACTTCTTCCCTGTGGCATTATTCCTGGGAGTCCCTGTGGCGTTGCTCCGGTAATAACTCTGCCACCGAGATATGCGATCTCTAGCAGTTGTCCTCGAGCATCAGTGCTGTTCCATTTTCCATTTTGCCCCTCCCCCAATCCGGTTGTCCTCTGCTTCTATCCCCGCCCCCCCCACCCCCCAACCTGCTCCAGAAGGAGAAAGGCAGTGCCCAGAGCTCTCCAGGAGAGCTTCATTCCGGGAGCAGAATGAAGTCCATGTCTCTTGGGGAAAGATTTGTTTTCTGTCACCTTGGTGACGTGGATGACCGAAGGTGAATATCCAAGGACATCTCAGAAGCTGGTTGACAGTGGCGCAGGAAAGGAACAAAGCCTGGGCTGAGTTTATGAAAGTTTTCCACTAAAGTCAGCAACAGCACAAATTCAAACCAGGCACAAGGCGCTGGAGTCTCCATATGAGTTGTTCATCAAAGGGCTAAAAGAAAGGAAATCTGAGCCGGAGCAGGGTCTGGCCTAAAAGCTTTCAAGTGATTCCTTTCCGTAAGGAAACTATTTCCTTTGTCTGTACATGTTCAGGAAAACTGCCTTTTTGGAACCTGCTTCCCTCTTAATTCAGGTCACAGTTCTTTTGACTAATTAAAAAAAAGTCATGATATGGAAATGTCCACTGTTCTTTACACACCCACATACACACACACACACATACACACACACAGTTACAAATACATGGGTCCACTTGTTCATTTTGGAATACTGTGACTTTGGTACTTAATCTGGGCTTACTTAAAGTCAGTTTGATAAGGAAGGGCAGTGAAGGAGGGAGCACCCTGGGTATTCAGATTATCTGTGACCATACACACTGAAAATCGGAGCAATCCTGTGCCATTGCGATACCTCTTATATCCTTTAGAAAAATAGTGAGCCCGGAGCTCAAGTCCACATGTATCTGCACAGGGAAGAGACTGTTTAGCTAGGATTGCACTGATTAAGAGCCAAAAGAAAGAACCAAACCCCACCAGCAAAGGAGCCTTGGCTGCTGCCTCACCACAGGCTTCCTTTCTTTCAGCACTTTGTTCAGACAAAGGGCCCCCAAGTTCTCCATGTCTCATTCGAAGTAAGTCCAGAGGGGTCTTCCCTCTGACTCTTAAGACACCCCCCTGGGTGGTGGGCTAACAGTCAGGGGCTTGCTGGCATGTCTTCTGACTGTGCCTTCGCTTAATTGCATTATTCTCTCTTCTGGTTTTTGTTTCTTTCTTTTTTTTCCCTCCCAGTTTCAAATTTCCTTGTTTTCTCTGCAGTCTAATCAAATTCTTAGAAATTAGAGCTGGAAAGGCCTCTTAAACTCGTCTCCACCCCTTGCCAGGGCATGATTGTTCCCTATGGTTAATTTTCCATAGCTCCAGCCAGGCCTCCTAGAAGGAGTGCCTCCATGGTGGGGTTCCCACCACTTCCCCTTGGGAGACACCCCCTCACCTCATAGACTTGACCGTAAGGAATACTTTCCGAATACCTAGCTGGCAAGTTTCCTTTCTTTTGGTTCCTGCAACTCCTCTGAGGCCTCCTCCCCTGGTGGTGGGGTTGGGTTCCTGCGTCCACTGCACCCCCTGCAGGAGATACTTTTTTGATCTCCGCATAGAGAAAGGCTTTTTTAAAGTAGTTTCTCTTTGGGGGAAATGAGAATTTGATTTCTGAATACCTGGGGACCGAAATTATAAGGTCCTCAATTTAGGAGGCATTCACATATATTTGGAGTAGAGAAACTCTATAAATGAGAGAAAGTCCAAATGCTGCCCCTTGACTGTCTTTATTTGCATTAACCAGCTACTGGAAAATAAATAGTATGGACAGTCCTCCTTTCTGTTTATTAACAAAGTGATTGGCTTTATCACAGGGTGACTAGGTGCTTCTGTCTGTTTACCAGAAACTAGTCCTTCTAGTGTTGGGGAGGGGGGTGTCCATAAGCCTTATCAGCAGAAAGGATGCCAAACAGTGCTCCTTGTAGACATGATAGAGTGTTCTGGTTGATGACCTGCTCTCAGACATGACCAAACCCTTAGTGAACTGTGGTTCCCAGTCAGCCTTTCTCCATGAAATCTTAATGTTTTAATGTTTATTTATTTTTTTTTGGGGGGGGGGGAGGAGAGAGGAAGAGCAGAGAGAGAAGGAGACACAGACTCCGAAGCAGTCTCCAGGCTCTGAGCTTTCAGCACAGAGCCCAGTGCAGGACTTGAACCCACAAACCATAAGATCATGACGTGAGCCAAAGTTGAACGCTCAGCCAATTGGGCCACCCAGGCGCCCATCTCTGTGAAACTTTAGATTCAGGAAACTTTCAAACAGATCTTGGAGTTTTAGAATAAAGAAAGCTTCTTAAGATGAATTAATAAATACGAAAAGAGATTGATGACTATTTCTGAAAGCCTACTTGAGTAATGCAGGAACCAAGTCAGGGCTTCGACAGAGCACAACATTATTGGAAAACTGAGAGATCTGCCTAATTACAAATTTACAGTTTCCTTCCTTATTGCATTGAGGAAAAATGCATTCATTAATGAAAAGTTTTGTGCAGGTTCCTTTATTTCTATCACACTACACGTGGCGGTTGTGTGATTATAACCTGCCTTTCTTTGGGTCTCCTTGGGGTAATTGCCAAAAACCTAATAAAGTTTGGGGAGCCCGAAAAATTGCCCAGCTGAATGGAGATATCGTTTTGGGTGAAAACAGCATTAACACAATAAAATCATCTTCCTTTGTAAGTTATGGCTCTTCCCTTTTTTTGCTTCATGCTTTAGTTTTACACATTTTGCTTAGCAGTTACTCTCATTTTGAAAACATCCCTTTCTCGGTTGCTTGGCCCTGACCAGCCCAGGTGGGAAAAAATTTTGCTTTTAAATATCTTGTTACACCAACGGTTCTTTTCCCCTTAGCAATAATTTTCATCTTCAAACTCATTTTGGGCGTCAGAGTGATTCCCAGTAAGGGATCCCCAAACACCTAGAGGTCCTGAAGGTAGTAATGGGAGTCTATATATTTTACATATTTCAAAAAGCCTAATGGAAATCACATATTTACTCAGAATAAGGCTGCAGAAGAAATCAGTAAAATATCTTCGATTTGGTTAGAAAGCAACTAGAAATACAACAAGTCTGTGTGTTAAGAACAGGCAATTTGTGTGGCTGGGAAAGAGGCTGTTGCCATCACAGGGACTTGTGGGTAGGACTTGTAGAACTCCAGGTGTTACTCTAGCCTCATTACTTTGTTTGGCAGATTAACATTTTTGGAGCAAATAGTCTGAAGGGGGAGGAGGGGGGAGGAGCAATTTCTAAAGGGAGTTTGAGGAGAAGAAAGTCAAGAATCGTCACTCTACAGTGCTCCTTAAGTGACGGCTCAGTCTTCTTGGCCAGGCACCTTTGCCTCTGATGCCTTTCCAGAAGAAAGGGAAGTTTTACCAAGAATCCAGTGACCCTGGGATTTGTTGGGGCATCTTGTGCAATTTCTCCCTTGCCTTCCTCCCTCTGATTGCACAGGAATGTGTTGCAGATTCCAGGGAATGGCTAGTTCTAGTCCTGCTCATGGTGGCCTCCACCGGTGCCTTGTTTTTCCTCTCTAGGAACTAAGAGAACATGGCATCATCTATTTCTCCAGTCGTCACGGAAGAGGGAGAGTCACCCAGGTATTTTCAATGTTTGAATTCTTTGGAGTATGATGCTTTGTAAATACAAGTTATTATTATCCTATAAACCCTCAAAAAAGCAAGAACCCAAAGACAGATCCAAATAAGAAGATATTGTGCACACAGATATACATACGTTTGTGTATTTATACACACATCTACGCATATGTATGTATATCTTACACACAGGTGTACATACATAGGTCTTACATATACTTGTATATAGACACATAGACACATACACTCTTTCCCTCTTTTTAGTCGGATTTATTAATAATTAGTGTTCCATTAGAAAATGAGTTTTACGTGAACGCCGCAGTCCTGGAAGCATTTCAGCGGCAGATCATATTTTACGGTTGGGGCTTCACAAGTCACTGCGGAGCACAATGCCATCTCCATATTCATATTTCAGATCTGTCAAGACACCCGGATAGTTCATGTGATCACATGGATTTCCATTCCGGGCCTTGAGAGACAAGGAGCATGGCCATCACAGAGAGCCGGGGCAATTAGACTGACTCAGCGCTGGGGTCTCAGCGGATGTCCTCTGGGTTACCATGGGGGACGCGGGCTGGTATGAGGTTTAATCAGACACTAACAGCACCTTGCTGGGAACTTCATGGTTGATAAAGGCAGCCGCATCAGACCAAGTAGCTCCTACTTTTTAAAGAGAAAGCAGCCTCTTTTGAAATGTTAAAAAGGCAGGCTTTGTTGCACCATGCAAGACTCGAGAATCTGGAGGAGTCGAGGTTTGTTTCCTCCCTCGGGCTCCAGCTTTTTTCCTGGGTTTTGATAATAAAGTGAAAGATGCCCTTTAGGCTACATTTTTAAAGGATCCTCCTTGAGCCCACAGCCTGTTCTTCCCTGTGAGTCCCCCTGCTGGGCCCACTGTTAGGTGAGTCTCACTATTACCCCTGTTTTTGTCACACTGCTTTGTGCACCACATTGGTCACAACCAGGATCTTGTGCCACTGAATACCTGGATGCCTGTGTCAAGAAAGAAAGAAAAAGAGAGAAACAGACAGAATGAAAGAAAAAGAAAGAGAAAGAAAGAAAGAAAGAAAGAAAGAAAGAAAGAAAGAAAGAAAGAGAGAAAGGGAGGGAGGGAGGAAGGAAAGAAGAAAAGGAAAATAGTGTCCAAACAGAGCCCAAGTACACATGAATGGGGCCTCTTGTGAGGTCTCGAACTGCTCTTGTCTCTGAGAAAGAAAAGTTATTCTTTGCCTTAGAGTTTCAATTTTCCTTAACTCCTTTCAAATAGTTTTTATTCCCCACAGAGGTGGGTGGTTGATGGCCCTATTAAGAAGCCCTAAATATGCCTACATGTAGACTGACCACATCATTTACGGTTAAAACCAGGACCCTTTAAAGAGTAAAAGGGGGTTTTATAAATAATCCCCCAGGGACAAGAGGCATAGCCCAGGACTGCCACATGCAAGTTGGGACATGGGGCCCCTCAGTCCCCCGGCAGATGTCACAGGCCCTGGCAGAGTTCACATGGCCCCACACAGGGCCTCTGTCCTAACCTCGGATGCTTGTCTTCTCTTGGAGAGTCACAAGCTAAGAGAGTCCACTTAGCAAAATCACGTAGGAACCCCAACGACAGAGATGAGGGACTTACAGGTGAGAACATAAAGAGATACATCGGCATTTCTTTCACAACTGAGAGCTCGGTCTTCTTTTCCAGAATTGCTTAACCCTCGTGGTAGGTCTTTACCTACCCCTCTTTCCTGCTCTTTTTTCTCTTCTTCCTCCCTCTCTTTCCTAACTCAGACACGCAGCAGACCCATTTTGAATGGGTTACGGAAGGTGTCCATCCCCAACATCTCGCTCCTCCATAGCTCCCAGGGGCCTTCACAGACACATTTCGCTTGTCCCTACCCACTGCCGGCTCAGGGTTTGAGCCCCCTGCCTTCTCATCCGATTCTTCCAGAGCTGCTGACCCCCAGTGACCGTGCTGGGACCCACGCAGGAAATAGTCACCGCCCACCTGCTGACCATTCTGAAGACCCGAAGCACCTTGGGGCCCATGGGGGTCAGGAAGGGAACGGGGTGCGACACCTTGGCCACTCGCCACAGTTCCATTACCTCATCCTTACAGCCTTTGCTGCAGCCCTGGCCCCGAGAAGGGAAAGGTGCCAAAATCCCTTCTCAAAAGCTCTTAGATACTGTGACAGGGTTGGGTTTTTCCCTCTCCACATTTTAATTCCACTAAATTACTGTATTCCCTTTCAAATGGGGTCAAGAGGAAGAAGAGTTAAAGAAGAAGGGCAACAGGAAATCCGAGGCGCTTCTGAGGAATATTCCTGGGGCAAAACAACAGGGTGACAGCTATTTTGAGGCAAAAGGGAGAAGGAGCAGGAGACTGGGGACACGAGTGGGATAATGAAATGTTGGTGACAAAAAGGTCCAGGAATGTGATCAAGTGTCAGAGGGCCCTTGAAGGAAAGAATTCCCTGTTTACTCCCTGCGAGTCTTTTAAAGCCAGTTCTTAAACACTAAAGCAAAACTTTGTGTCTGTTGTCACAATTTCTCTCCAGCGTGAAACAGGACGGTATTTAAGCCTTCATTGACACATCTGTAATGCCCCAAAGAGAAAGGGGTTAATGGAAAAGGTTGCAAACCTTCCGGTACACGGGGCTTGAAGCAGGCGTCAGTGCGCGCCCCTGCGTCTGTGTGTGTGTGTGTGTTCATTCCTGGGCTTTTCTTTCCAGAAGATGTTGACGGTGGCTGCACTGTATCTTAACTGTCAAGCTATTTTTTCCTTGCTAGCTTTCATTTGTGTTTTTCTTCACCTTTTGGAGACCCCTTACCTCTCCTCTCTTAAATCTACACTCACCACAGAGCAGACATAATCCCAGATTTTCAGTAAATCAACACTATTTGCTCCCCACTGACTGAGAGAATTTGATACTGACAGACTGTTATACCTAAAAGAAAAATACTGCTATGGTTCCTCTCCCATTCTGCCTGGAAGGGAACACGGGGAGGAGTGTGTGTGGTATCCATTATAAATTAGGTAACCCGGGCCCCGTTATTCTTAACGTGTATTTCATGAAAGTGGGTGCATATGTTACCCTACCCTTGTCCACATCTTTGACCAAACAAACCCCCGTACCTGGAGTACTTCCAAATGCAATGGAGTCCCTTCAGTAAGGGCACACGGGGGATTTATTCAGACCGCGGCAAGAGTAGAGTCCACTGCCCGAGGTGACGCACGCCCCACCGTGCGAGGGACAGAGGCTGCCATGTGGGGACCCTGAACGCTACACGTTGACGATTCTGGGCTCTGTCTTAGGGAAGCACATTCTGGGGAAGGGGATGAAAGAACAGTTTTCTTTGTTATTCATCCCTGAGTCTATGATGGGCACGGTGGCAGGATTTAGATAGGCTGTGTATTCCTGGGTCGGAATTACTGAACAGGAGTGGCTTGAAGGTTTCTGACCCTCTCAACTTAGACATCAGGTCCTGAGCTCAGGCTTAAAGTTAAAACTGACTCCATGTTGGATATGACTTCTGCCAATCTGCCCCGGCCCGCCCCAGGGAAGGATCCAACAGCTGAATGCTCATGCTAGAGGCAGTGTGGTACCAGGTAGGTACTATGTAGGCTCCAGAGCGGGCAAGATGCCTCAGGGCATAGTAACTGGCAGCCACAGTCTTGATGATCCTAGTCATCACCATGACCAATGGGCAAGGGAGACCGAGTTACTGTTTATGGCTTGGAAGAGCATGGATAAGAGATTATAAACTGTTTGAGGACAGTTTTTCCAAGGAACAAACACCAGTAGCAATATGTACTCTGAAGGTATATGCAGGAAGGGGAAGAGGTTTTACCATCCATCGATTATACCTATGAAATGATACAAACCTGCCCCACCCAGAAACTCACGAACCATATTCATTTATTAAAGGCAATGAGAACTCTTTCAACATAAAGCTAAATGTAGCTTTTCCCATTTTTATATGGTCTGAGAACTTCCTATTCCTTATCCTTCAGAATTCCTATTCATACCTCACAGGACCACTTCGGGAATGGCTGGCTCAGGCATCCTTCTGTTCCTGGTGCTTATCACTGCCCAGCACTGAGAAAGTGCCATATTTCACAAATATGGATTCAGCCCCAGACATTGGTCTAGGTCCTGGGGACATGGAGGTGACCTGAATAGGCAATTCCTGCCCAGACGAATCTGCCATTCTAGGCTGTTCAAAGCTCAGTATGATCAGTGAAGGTTCAACACTGGCCCAATTCATTAGGGTCACGACGAATGAGCCGGAACCAGCCTGGGCCAAGCAGATGAACTGCCTGTGGATGTGACCCAGGGTGGGAGTCCCTGGCCACCCCCACAGGGTTCTTTGGGTAGGATGTGGCCAGCCTCTGCCATGTTGGGTTCTGAGACATTGCTACATTCAGCAGCAAGTACCCCACCAGACTGCTTTGCAGGGCATCAAGCTTTTGTCTGTCAATCCCAGCTCTGTGGCTGCCACAGCGTGTGAGTCAGGAGGTAAAATCACTCATTTTCACTTTACCTCGGTTTCCTAACATGTAGCAAATAGGGATGATTAATAATATTCATCTCCCATTTCATATCCCCTTTGGGAGATGCCAACCTCTCTGTAACACATAATATAGTGCCTGGGCCCTCTGGGCATTCCAGACTATTTAAATTATTTCATAAAAGCAGAATTCCATTCCTCCTATTTCATCCTTTTCAGCCTCTCTATGTATTTTTTTTTTCCATAGGCAATGTTTCTCTTCTGGTTTCTGTTTTGTTTTCTGAGGGCAACGTCTGATGAAAGAAAACAATCACCTCTTCCTCTGTGAAGTTAAAAATCCCCCAACTTCTCCTTTGGTGCCCAGCCATCCCACTGCGTGTCAGCATGCATCTGTCTCCTTCACTCATTTTCCTTGGACCCTCTCTGTGTTTTTAGTAATTGATTAGGGGCCCTGCAGAGGTCTCCTCCACACCCTGTGGTCTGTTTCATTTGTGATGACCACACCTCCCTCACAACCCACTGAGATGTCAAAAGCTGCTATTCAGAGACTGGCTGATCAATTGAAGTAGGTTTTGGCTGGGAAGAGTCCCATCTCTTTGCCTTTCCTCCCCAGCGCCTAGATCTTCCTGAGATCCTCCTGATCTTGGGAACCTGGCAAGCAGAGAGCTCAGACTCAAAAAGTGCTGGGACAGTGATGTGGGGGTTGCCTTTCTGTGCGGGAGGCAAGTCTCCGTCCCAGCTCCCAGCATGTGTAACCTTGCTGCAACCTTGCTGAGCAATTCTGAGCATGTGTCAGTCACAGATCAGCTCTTATCTCCCTCGTGTCCCTATCTTGCTCCTCTGGTTAGGGACCTAGGTTCCTAGGACCTGGGACTCAGCCTCTGGGTTGAAGCTTGCTGTTTTGCATAACCCCACCCACCCCACCCCTTCCACTACATCGACCAGGGGTGTTAATGATCACTAACAATTCCTAGATCCTCTTACTTCCAGTCATCACTGTCACACATCAGTCAGTGCATTACTTGTCCGTGTTCTTGGAGGCAGGCCCAAGAGATGGCAGAGAGAGAGAGAGAGAGAGAGGGAGAGAGAGAGAGAGAACAGTGACTCTGAGAATGTGAGAGAGCTAGCCCATTTAGGAAGCTACTGTGAATGGACCCTTGGGGGATGGTGCGCTTCTATAAGTTTTAGGTAAGCTCCTCTAAGATGCCAGATGGTTGTCTTGTGCCACGTACTGAATGCCAGACACTCAGACATTGTGTGGTGACACAAATGAGTGCATGTAAAGCTGGTGAGATTTTAAATAACGTCTGTGGATTCTACAAATGTCAGTTTCCTGCTTTTGATGTTCGACTACAGTCATGTAAGATGTTACCAATGGGGGAAACTGGGTGAAGGGTCCATAGGACCTTTCTGTATCCACTTGATGACTTCCTGTGAGTCTATAATTATTTCAAAAGAAGCAGTTTTAAATATTGTGCAGTGAGAATAAGCAAACATTCTATTCCCAGAAAAGTATTTTAAAATTCAGGGCCTCCTTGTGGATCCTATGCACTCTTTAGCTCCAGTAAGACTGTAACAGCCAAGGTTTTCTCAATAAACATTGAGGAAGCACTAAGGTGGCAGGTGCGGAGGATCTATTTTTAGCATGGTTTCACACAAATGACAGAAAATAGATGCTGGACAAATGATTGAGTGAATGTGAGAAGAAAGGAAGACCCCATCACCCCAACTGGATGGCAGGGGAGTCACATTATTCTCGCCACACACCGGCTTAATGGTTTGGAATGGAATGTGGAACCCCAACATGTACAGCAGTTGGCACATTTGGTCATAAAACAGGCCTTTTGACAATACATTGACCACGATTATAATGACAATGGCTGTCTTCCAGTGCTGGGACCCCAAGAGTCAGTATTTTCATTTTGATAGTCTCACACTGAAAGGCAGGTAAGAATTTGACAATGAAGGCAGTGGGACCACCAGAGCCTCCACACACAAAGCCACTTTGAACCTTTGTAAGCATGTGGCTGTCCCTGAGAGCTGCAGCAGGCCTACAAGACCAGTTCTTCAGTACCGGAAATGGATTGATTTCACTGGAGTAAAATAAAGAACATGAGTTTGGGGAAAACCAAACATCGAGACGATCCAGCCACTTGAGCTCTTTAAGGAACTTGAGTTCCAGTCTTCCAACCTGCTCTTTCATCCTCCCTCTGGATGGTAGGTAGGCAAGCCCACCTGCCCTAACCAGGCCCATTGACTCAATCTCCCCCGGATGGGAGGGGTTGCTGACCACCCTTGACAAAGTAGAGGGGAACAAGCCATGGTGGGTACAAAGTGACTGTCTCCCCTGTATTCCAGAATGAAGTCTGGATGCTGCATGCTGCATGCTATAGTTCTGCATGCTGTCATCAAACAATTCAAGAGATCTGACACATGGGAGAATGGTAAAGCTTCCTCTGTGCAGCTCCAGAAAGCAGATAGGACAGAATGGTCAAAGTTGGAAAGCCTTCTCTGGACAGAGCTTTTGTACTAACTATTCGATGTCTCACAAAACAGAATGAATGGCCTATTCAAGAGGGAATGTGTTTGCCATTCTGGCGACATCCCCGAAAAAGGTGGATGGTCACTTAAGTGACATGGGATAAAAGTGTTTACTTCACAGGATAGAGACTTGAGGCAGAAGATCTGTCCTGACCTTCCCAAGTCCAAGTTCACATGCTTCTGCCAAGTTCAGCAGGGACTCCTGAGGAATTTGTGAGGCCCTAGCAGAGCCCAGTAAATGCAAGGAACAAATGTTTCCCCACCATGTCCATTCCTATCTCCCCACCAGGGCTCAGGACAATTGTCCTGGCAGCCACTGGTTTCTGCATTTCAGCTCTGACTTGTATGGACTGCACCCTCTTGTTGAGCAGAGGTAAGAGCGAGGGAGTGGAGGTGAGTGAGAGGGAAACTGCAGGTCAGTCTTCCATGAGCGCTCTCTAGGAATTGTGATCCTTTCCCACTGGTCAGGTGGGTGGGAGATCACACACAGATCACCATTTGCTCAAAGGAACCCATCAAATCCCACAGCATAACAAAAGCATTCAAATGTTCTCAGGAAATGAATTCCAACTCCGAATTCTAGCTCATTATATCATGAAAGCTTACTTCAGAAACCAGGTCAGATTCTAAATTGGAAGGACACTCATAATCTCTGAGCACCTACTATGTTCCCTGTGCAGTAGCTTGTGGTTTTGCATCCTTGATACAGAGATATGGAGAACTGCCTTAAAGTCTAACAGTAATGATGGGGGTAGGGGGTAGAGGAGGAGTGGGGAGGCTTTGATTTTAATGTAATAGCTTCAACATTGTGCAATAACTGGTGAATCACTGTTCCTGGACGTCCAACTTTTCCTCGTACAAGTGGATAAAGATTTAAGAGGGAAGTGACTGGGAAACTTGTGTTTGGGTTAATGTAAATAAGACACAAGGTTTTCATGCCCTTCTGCTTTCACTGGGGACTCATTTCCCTAATACAGTCTCGTTGTAAAACAATCCACTCCCGAGGAGGTCAACAGTGAAAAGTTTGTCTTCTGAAATTAGTAATCAAAGAGTGAAAATAATTAATAGAGAAAACAGCACAGTTCCACACTGCGTTCCCATGTAGATGTCTATAGAACAATAAATCAGTGGGGGAAAGAAACAATATAGGCATTTACAATTAGGCCTCATGCATAATGCCCTGGAAGGAGGATTTGTGTTAAAAAAGACAACATCTGCCGCAAGTTGGTTTATAAATAATACAGCTAGATATTCAGGTAATGACATGACAGACGGTCTCTTGTGTCCTTGTCCTTTTGTGTCCAGTGCTGAATGTGTTTACATCCCGCAGCTTATGACATACATGCCTGGCCTGTTTGTGCTCGGGCCAGGAGCCTCTTTCTCTCTTCTCTAGTTAAATGCTTCTTTGCCCAAACCATAGCATTCCACATCGACGACCCAGATATCCAGAGAAATCTGCTCCATTTGGTTTTAATTGATCCCTTACTGTGAGAAGGTAAGCGCCTGAAAGGAGTGTGATCAGATGCACACTCAGCACTCTCATCCATGAACCAATTTCTTTTGTGTTGACACCCAGGCTTGACAAAAAGAGTGATTGTTAAGGTCAAGTGCATGAAAGCTAATTCTAAACAATGATGGATGAGCTAAGGTCTGGACTCTATCTTATCTAGGATGTTCTGCTAAAAGGTTGGGTATTTCTCCCCCATTTTGAAAAGTCTCCTAATTCTTAAATTAATGAAGTTATCATAGACCCACTATTTGTGGGGGATCTTTTCCTTTCTTTTATTATTCAGCTCTTCGCCACTCTGCTGACAGCGGTGTGAGTGATGGCCTTCAAGCAGATGATTCTTCTTTGCCATGAAGGAACTGATAAATACTGCCTGTCTCTGCAATAAATTGTGCATGAAATAGTCCACTCTGGTAATCTGCAGAGTTATGGTAAGGGAAATGGCATTGTGAGGAAATGCAGCAAAACTGCAATTAACTGAAACCCAATTGAATGGAATCCTCAAATAACCTGAACCATGTTTTTATTTATTACTGTTTGTGTCTATTTATGTTCTACATTGGGAAACAAAGTCATAGCAAAATAAGATGCTGTTGAGGGCCTAATCAAAAAGTTCATTTTCACAGTATTTAATGTAATGAGTAGACATTTATTTCAACCTTTGCTACCTGCTAGGGCTTCAGTGCTGTGGTGTAAGATTTCTTATTTATAATGATGGCCCAGGGACCAAGCAACACCCAAAATTCTTAAGTAAAACTAAACATAAGCTTACCAATGTTCACATCCTACAAGGCAAAAGCTAATTTATATATGATATACATGTTTTTCTGCAATGAAGATTAAAATAAAAGATTGAAAAATAAGATATTTTAAGTTCTAAATCTCAAGCTCTGGTTTGGATATTAAAGATTTTTACTGTACTTAGAAATGCACAACACATTTCAAAACTAAATTTAAATAAGTCATCAGGTCAGTTTTGGTTAGTTTTTGGTTTTTTGGATGGATGCTATAAATTGCACTCTTTTCTTTCGGGGGGGAGCTTTTATTTATTTGTTTGTTTTTTTATTATTTCTCTATTTTTATTTTTATTGGAATTCCAGTATAGCTAACATACTGGAGTGTGTGCAATATAGTGACTCAACAATTCAGTACATTACTCAGTGCTCACCATAATGAGTGCATTCTTAATCTCCTTCACCTCTTTCATCTATCCCCTTACCTACCTCCTCTCTGGTAACCATCTGTTTGTTCTCTATAGTTAAGAGTCTGGTTTTTGGTTTGTCTTTTTCTCTTTGTTTGGTTGTTTTGTTTCTTAAAATCCATGTGTGAGTGAAATCATATGGTATTTGTCTTTCTCTGGCTACCTTATTTCACTTAGCATGATTCTCTCTAGCTCTACCCATGTTGTTGCAAATAGCAAGATTTCACTCTTTCCTTAATAGCTGAATAATATTCCACTATCCATATATACCATCTCTTTATCCATTCATCTCTCAGTGGACACTTGGGCTGCTTCCACAATTTGGCTGTTGTAAATAATGCTTCAGTAAACATAAGGATGCATATACCTTTTCAAATTAGTGTTTTCATGTTTTTTTTGGTAAACACCACTGGCTCATATGGTAGTTCTATTTTTATTTATTTTTTTAATGTTTGCTTGTTCATTTAGAGAGAGCAAGCAGGGGAGGGGCAGAGAAAGAAGGAAAGAGAATCTCAAGCAGACTCCATCCGGAGTGTGGAGCCCAGTGTGGGACTCAGTCTCACGACCCTGAGGTCATGGCCTGAGCCAAAATCATGAGTCAGACACTTAACCGAATGAATGTTAACCAGGCGCCCCTGTTTTTAATTTTTTGAGGAAACTCCATGCTGTTTTCCACAGTGGCTGCACTGGTTTGCATTTCCACCAATAGCACACTGTTTTCTTGAAACAGTGATGGTGCCTTTTCTGAAATATACACATACTCTTTAAGTGTTTTTCTCTAGGACTATGGCAATGTACAAACGCTGCTTGGCTTGTGAACTGACTGGGTGTGTTCTCTGCCATTTCCACATATTGACCTAACATGTACCAGGAACCTAGCTATAAACCCAAATATTTTGTGTCTTTCCCATGGATCTCTATTAACATGTATTCTGATATTAGTCATTCACAACAGAGTATAAATTTAAATCAATGTGTTAACTCTTTGGGGGATGTTCCCAGTGTGAGAAATGTCTCAAATAGTGAAATAAAATGTGTTTTTCATTATTAAACCAGCATCAGGGAGTAGGTAATGTGTTGGAGATCAAGAACCTCTCAGCACCATGCTGTTGTTGGCATAGGAAGAGACTTGGAAATTATCCACTAACCCATTCCAGTTATTTAGGCTCAACTTATATTAAGGCTCTGCTTTATGTCAAGCATCACACTGTTTCCTCAAATCTGCTATCTCATTTTATCCTAAAAAACCCTATGAAGTTAGGATGATTATCATTATTCCATAGATAAGGTCATTGAGATCTAAAGAATATTAACTTTGGGGCTTAAGATCATATAACTAGTATATGGCAGAGCTGGTGTTTATAAACAAGTTTTTGGCTTCCAAAGTAAAGGTTGGTCAGCTACATGACTAATTGGGAAACATATTAAAAAGAACAGGAGGGCACGTGGGTGGCTCTGTCAGCTGAGCATCCAACTCTTGATTTTGGCTCAAGTCATGATCTCAGGGTCATGGTATCGAGCCCTGTGTTGGGCTCTATGCTGAGCATGGAGCCTGGATGGAATTCTCTCTCTCTCTCTCTCTCTCTCTCTCTCTCTCTCTGTCCCTCTCCTCCACTTGTGCATGTTCTTTCTCTCTAAAATAAAAAAATAAAATTAATTAAATTAAAATTTAAGAATTATAGGAAACATAAAACTTGCCACTAGTGTTCAAAATGATGAAATTCTTGGGAGAAGAGAGAAAAAAGAAATCTTTGTGTTATTAGCTTTTGCAATAGTAATGCTATAACAAACCCCTCAAAACCCAGTGGATTAAAACAACCTTTAGGTTATCTGTGGATCAGCTGGAAGTTGGCTGATCCAGGCTGATCTCAGTTGAGCTTAGCATCAGACATCAGTTTGGATTCAGGTCTGTTTTACGTGTCTTTCATCTTCCTTGGACCAGTGGGCTAGCCAGCATTCTCTTATCATGGCAATGGCAGAAGCCTACAAGAGTAAGATTGGCCACATAAGGATAATTAACATCTCCATTTGTGTCACTTCTGATACCATTCTATTGACCAACTCAAACTCAACATTCAGGTAATCGTTAGTGGAAGGAACCCATCTCAAGTCCTTCAAAAGTGTCATTCAATCATGCCACTGATCATAGCAAGTCTGAAATTCTACAGGGAAATGGCATTGGGTGCCCTTTCCCTAGAGGTAAGAAATGTTCCTTGGTCTGGCCCCAATTGTGTTCTCTATACATCTATCTTGTATCTACTGTTCTCCGCCACTTGATTCCAGCTTCTGGAAGGTCTTTCCTTTCCAAATATCCTCTTTGACCACTTCCAATGTAGCCAGTAGAAAATATGTTTGTTTTGAAGTCTGAGCAGCTTTCTCGGACTCCTTCCTATCTCTAGAAACTTTGGCAGCCCATAAGACTGTTTATAGCTTCAAAAATCTCAGTCTTGTTACACATCCAACTGCATTTTTGACAATACAGATCTCTCAAAAGCCATGTGAGTTTTCCATGTATTTGATTCTAGTCAACTCCATGTGTTAAAACCACATGCTTCCAACCCATGCTTCTCCAAATATAAAGTCTCACCTGTGAGTAGTTCAGTCTCATCATACTTCTATGGGCCTATGCCCTAATCTTTCTACAAGATTCTTTGTTTAACCCAGATAATACATGAAGCACTATATTTTTTTGTTGTCAGTAAAACAAAGAGGTGTTATAATCATCCCTCTGTTTTGGCCTTTATATTAAGAATATATCTTTCTGTTAGCACATGGATTTGACTTTTTTTTTTTTTTACAGAATATATCATACTGGTCACATCTTTGATTTGGTGAGATCTCATTTTATTTCCAACATTGGGATTTCTGGACTTTCTATATACCTTCAAAATGCTGCTTGCAAAAATAACCAGTTCATTTCTGAGTTCTCTGTCTCTTGACTTCTCAAATGTTGTAGTAAGTGGCTACAGCTCAACTTTCAACATTGTGTCACAGGTCTGCTCCCTCAAATCCACAAATTAATTACATGCACCATATACATTCCAGATTATTATAGGCAACACCAAACTGGTGTTTGCCATTATGTAACATGGGTTCTCACTTTTCCAACTCTTCTGTCAGGTTGATTCTTTTTGCCACTTGATTCTAGCCGCACTAATTGTGTATCAATCACTGTCTTATTCCCAAGACCCTGCCACATATTTTAGGTTTCTGTTATGGGAATAACCCATTTCCAATACAAACCTTCACATTTATCATTTACCTATCATGATGTTCCATGACAAGTCATCTCACAATTTATCAGCTTTTAAAAACCATAATATGTTAGTGTTTATGCATCTGTGGGTGGCCTGTGGGCAGGCTAATCCATGCTGGGCTCAGCTGGGCTCAACTCCAAGCTGCAGGTTAAGTCCAGATCTGCTCTAGGTGCCTCTCACCCTCTTTTGATCAGCGGGTCAGCCAGGTCATGCTCTTCTTACAGTGATGGAAAAAACCCAAACATTTCTTTGGTGATGGTAGAAGCCCTGGAACATTTGCAGTCTTTACTTGCATCCTGTCTCTTAACATCACGTTGATCAAAGCAAGTAAGAGATTAGACCCTCTGTTAGTTAGCTTTCTACTGCTGCCATAACAAATTACCACAAACTTAGTGGCTTAAAAAAACACAAATTTATAATCTCACAGTTCTGTAGGTCCAAAGTCAGACACAAGTCTCAAAGGACTAAAATCAAGATGTCAGCAGGGCCATGCTCATTACTAGAAAGAAGTACTTGGAAAGAATCTCTTTTCCAAGTTCATTCAGGCTGTTGGACAAATTCAGGTCCCTGTGGTTGCAGGACTGAGGTCCCTGTTTCCCTTCTGGCCATCAGTCAAGGATCCACCTTTGCCCTTAGATTCCGCCCACATTTCTTCTGCTGCTTATCTATTCCTCCACCCCTCCCACACCCCGTCCCATCCATCTTCAAAGTCAACAAGGGTATATCAAGTCCTTGTCATACTTGATGTCTCTCCAAAGCCCCCTGGTGCTGCACCGCTTCTGCCACACCTGTCTGATTGACTTCAGCCAGACATATAATTCATTTTTAAGGGCTTTTGTGATTAAATTAAGCCCACCTGGATAATCTAGAATATTCTTCTTGATTTCAGATCTGTAACCTCAATTCCACCTGCAAAATTCCTTTACAGCTGTGCCTAGATTTGTATAATTGAATAGTCAGTGGACAGAAACCTTGAGTTTTGTCTACTGAAGACCCCAAGTCAAGGGACATGGATATGTACTCTGCTTACCATGATATGGCAGCCAGCATCAGTGGGGGAAATTATAGTCTTTCCAAAAAGAAGACAGAAAGACTGAGAATATTGAAAAATCAAAACCAGGGGTCAGCAAAACTTTTCGGTTAGGGGATAACTGGTAAATATTTTAGGCTTTATGAAATATATGGTCTCTGTTATAACAATTTACTTCTGCCATTGTAACTCAAATGCAACCACAGGCAATTCATAAACAAATGGGTATGAATAAACCTTTACAATAAAACTTTACAAAAACAGGCAGTGGGCTGAATTTGGCCCACAGACTATAGTTTGCCAACCCCAGATAAAAACTGCCACAGTTCCCCACTAGACTCCTTCTAAAATAAGAGGCCTGTGATAAGTCATGTCTTGGAATATCAAGTGGGCCCCAAGATAACAAAACCAAACAAACATTAGTTCCTTATCACAGGAACTGATTTTACCCTGAACAACTTTTTGTCTAAAAGCTTCTTTCAAATTGGCATGTTCTACCATGTAAGGTAAGGTTTATGGACTGGACTATTGCACTGATTATCTGTCAGTTGGCCACACTGTGCAAGATTGCACCAAGTGTTTGTGGGCAAATTACACACTGACTGTCCAGGAAAGTCTTTGAACATCATACACACCTTGGTGCCTGAGGCAAGAGCAGCCCAAGGTGGCAAAGTCACTTGGGATATGTTGGTTGCTTGCCTATGTAAGGATTGTCCCTATTCCCCATAGTAATGGTTCTAGCAGAGACATACTACTCTACTGGAAATTTCTATCACATCCTCTTGGGAATGAGAAGGGCATTCTGAAATCTGGAAATGCTTGCTTTGTGGAAAGACACTTGTCAGAAACTCTGAGTCTTCCAGAATTTAGTTCAGTTCATCCTGATAAACACCGAACATCTACTAAGTGTCCAACACTAGGGTAATGAATAAAAATGACCACCAAGTCCTTCCTGTGGCATATTGACTGTAATGGCAGCCACACTGGTTCCTGGTGATGCTCTGGCAGGCTGAACAGGGTCTCTTTGCATTAATCTTCCTAATTTTTTGACTTTCTTGAGCATTTTCTTGTGGAGCATTAAGCATTTCCTTTGTAACAGCTGATTAAAAGGTTGCTATTACTGAAGAAAACAGATTTAAAAACAAAAGTAGTTAGTAGCTTTTATCCATCATCAAGGAATTAACCAATTGGCAACAAGTGGGACAGCTCAATTCCTTTAGCTATCTGAGGCCTAAATAACTTAATTGGGGAAGCATGTTAAAAGGAATGGAATGGCATTCATTATGGATTAAGTTAATACATTTCAGGCCCATCACATGGCTTAATTTAACAAATTCCACATCTTACTGTTTGGCAGGAAATGGCATCTCATGAACATCATTACCAGTCTGTCAGCTAGTTGAAAAGACTGGCTCCATCTGAAAACTGTTAATCTTAATAACAGTGTGCTTTGTCTTAGTGAAATCCTCTGGTGTGCTTGGGAAGCTTGGGACTCTACTGCCAGCCTCCTGGAGGCCCTCCCTTCCCGCCATGCTCCTCAAAGCGAGGAAGAAAGAAGTAACACTCACACTTTCCAGTAAAACCCATCTGAAATGGAGTGGGGTCAGTCCACTGTTGGGAAAACTGGATGTATCCTCCCACGATTACCTCTAAATTTTAAACAGAAATCATTGAATTATAACATGCACATATTTCTATGTCATTAGATCAATTATACTCCTGATATAGGAAGGGGAAAATGAAGAACTTGGTGAAAAAATCATACAAAATGCTACTTTTTATTATTGGCCATCTACTGTGGTTGCAGGAAATCTCTGTGCATTAACTCATTGACTCTTCAAAGTAAATGTGCAAAGTCAGTGTTGCTACTCCTAGTTTGCTGGTAAGGAAGTTGAATCTCAATAAAGGTAAATAATTGGGCAGTGGGTGGGTGGTCACGTCTGTTAGAGGCAGGATTTCAACCAAATCTTATTGATTTCAGTCCTTCAGATTTATAACTTCCACTCCACCACATTGCCTCTGGAGAAAAATTGGGGCTTTACTCACAATGCTTGAAGTGATCAATCTTCCTTCAACACTCCAGCCAAAACATGTCATTTCCAACTTGCATGGATGGTATTTGGTGAAGACACTTATCAAGAAGGGATTCTTTCCACTTTGCTCCTCCCCTCTGTAGGACAATACGCATGAAGAATTCACACATTTTCTCCAAGTCTCAGATGAGCTACAAATGAGAATAGAAGCAGGCTGCAGCTTTCCATTTCCTATAAACCACGGGTCACAGGACTTCCTGGCCTAGCATGGGACAGCCATCACAAAAGGAGAAAGAAGCTAAAATTCATCTGTTTATAGCTTCTCTTACTCTGCCTTCATGACTCCTGTATCAGCTTAACAGTGCCATGTAAAACAACCACAGCATCTTGGCAGCCACAGCAAGAAGTGTTTATTTCCCATTCACGCATCTGCAGTCATTTTGGGTGGCTCTGATTCAGGCAGTGGCTCCGGGTTTGAGCCGATGCTGAGCAGACCCTGGCTGAGCTCCGAGTCTGGGCCCTGGTATGGATCAGAGAGTGTACTGGATTGTGTTCATTTCACCTTGCCTTAGGTAGGTTTCTGGTCTGCTCTGTATACCTCTGGCTATTCTGGGACCAATAGGGTATTTCTTCTCTTGGAGATGGACTGAGTACAAAAGAGGCAAGAGAAAGAAAGCATTGCTCTTAAGAATCATAAGAGACTGTCAATTCCACCTATATGTCTTGGCACCATCCCATGTCTTGGATATAACATCTCACTGACTTGAAAAGGAAATTACAGTTCTACTAGCAATGAAGAAGCAAAGAAGGGAGATTCAGCACAGGGAGGATAGGAATAACCTATGCAATACAGTTTTCTAGCAATCAATTCTTCCACTTACTTATAAAGTCAGTACTTGCACAGGCAGAGGGGAACCCCCCACCCCAAGCTCTTTGAACACCAGCCAGGACTATGTACACACTAACTGGCTTGGTGAGTACAGTGAACACCATGTCAATCATGTTAAGCTACAAGACAAGGTCATCCCTCTTATTATCATGGAGTGGCTTTAGAGTTCAGCACTATCCACAAGTGAGGGTGGGAGTTGATGGGCTCAGAAGCCTGGTCTCTAGGGATGACTGTGGGCCTTTTCCAGGAGGACTGGCCTAGAGCAGATTATTTCACCGTGGTCGTCAACATTGTTATATAGAATACAGTCCTTACAGGACTTTCCAAGAGATGCAGTTCACTCTCAGATAATGCCTATGTCTCACTTTTATCACCATGGCCAATGGCTATCTTTTACTCATTGATTCAGCATTTATAGAACTTCAACTATGTTCCACACACTGCCTTAGAATTTGGAAGTAGAAAGCTGCCAATTCATAGCTCAAGCCCACTGGGAGATAACCATCTAGCTGACAAGGCAAACATGTAAAAGAACAATAATAATTTTTAAAAGAACTAATAATTATTGATCACTGATTGCATGCTAGACATTATTGTGTGTTCTTTTTTCATGTATTAAATGACTGAATGCTAACAACTCTACAACGTACGTAATGCTATTACCTTTTAAAAAAACAGATGAGATAAGCGGAATGTTAGAAATAAAATGGATGAACATATGGGAAGGGGGGAAGAGAGAGGGAAACAAACAACAAGAGACTTAATGATAGAGAACAAACTGAGGGTTGCTGGAGGGAGGTGGGTACGGGATTGGCTAGATGGGTGATGGGTACTAAGGAGGGCCCTTGTAGTGATGAGCACCCAGTGTTGTATGTAAATGATGAATCAGTGAATTTTACTCCTGAAGCCAACATTGTATTGTATGTTAACTAACTAAAATTTAAACGGAAAAAAAAAAAAAAAGAAACAGATGAGAAACTAAGACAGATAAAGTAATTTGTCTCCAGTCACAGAGTCATTAAATGGTAGAGCCAATATTTGAACCCAGGACATCTGCATCAGGTTTTGTCTATCAGTATGATGAACTTCCATCAAAAACTGACAGGTGCTAAGAGATTTAAGGTTTGAATATCTGGTGCCCTTTGTAGCAGAAAGAGGGGAGAGCACCTCACTCTCCACAGAAAGTTTTCATGATGAAAATAGCCCTGGGATTGGGTGAGGAAGGACAGGGTTGGCACATAGAAAAGTGAGAGAAGAGCATTTCAGTCAGTACGGGCCATGCATGGAAGCCCGAGAAAGCAGAATTTAGAGTTCACTGTGGTAGGAGTTGAGGATAACGGGGCTACTTTTCCTTGGCAAGATGAACTGGTTTGAAATGAGCTTCCTCTCCTTCATGATTATAATCATTTTTTGAAAAGAAAGCTCAAGAGCTGGAAAGCTGGAGAAAGAAGAAAATCAAAATATACAGATAATACTCGAGCATAATGGTCTACCCATAAATGAATAACTGAATATATGTGGGAAATATTTTTTCACTTCTGTGGAAACATGCCCAAATTCAGCCTGTCTTGTGATGGCTGAGATGAGTTGTAGCCAAGGATGGGCCTTTGCCAACCATTTAGATGCAATCGAATGCAAATTTATCTGTGATTGAACAAAACAGAATAAATAAAATAACTAAGCCCATTAGAAGGCACTTTCAAGAGATTGAATCATTAAAGGACAGTGCTGAGTTGACTGAAAAGTAGAGAAAATCATCCAAAATTAGTTTCCACTTAGATAGGGATTGACTAAATAATTTAGCTTCCTGGGAGGTGACTTCATTCATTCATTTAACAAATATGTATTTTTAAAAAATCTATTGAGTACTTACTCTGACTTGGGCTCTATTCCAGCCTCTGGGTATACAATGGCCCACAAGTGTAGACCAGGAACCACTCCTGTGGAACTTCCATCTAATAGAGGGGACAGAACAGAGTAAGAAAGTGCTTGGTCTGGCACCCACCAGTGAGTGGCCTGGATTCCACACACAGGCTTATAAAGTATGCATCTTCCGAGAGACAGATTTCTTGAGCTGTTGAATGGGAGAATATTTATTTGCATTAGAGCATTCCATGCACTTTGAGCATTTGTGCATGGGGTGGGTGGGGAGGTCTCTGCACTATAAAGCCTCACATTCATTCTCTGCTCCTCTGTTGGTGGCCACATGGGGTCTGGACTACCGAGGACCAGGTTCACAAAATGGTTTTGCCAGCTCTGGCAGTCAGCAAACCAGTCTTAGAGTAGGAAGGGACCAAAATACCTTTTCATGAGATTCATTTCCAGATTTGGGGCTGATTAAGATATGGACACAGAAGCTAGGCAGATGGGAAATACATATCGGCTGTGTCTCCGCAAAGGTCATTTCAGAGATTCTAGAACTTACACAGTTGAATGGAAAAAAATACCATAGAGCCATACTTTTATTTTGAAAAGTCCTTGCTATTTACGCAGAGCTGTGTTGCAGGACTATAGGAGAGGTGTGCTCACCAATCAGAAGCTGGGTACCAGGAATTATGCAGGTGCTCCACACAGATTCCCACTGGATCCCATTCTGCATACCCACACTTACCCTCCTTGCTCACACATCACACCTTGTTCACACATCACACTTAGGCTACTTGAACCTGCTTTGCTCATATTCATGACATCCTCCCAATGACCAAGGGACACAAGTATAAAGCCTCTTGCCTTTGAGGACAATTCTGAGCTGTAATTTAGGCTCTGGGGATATCAGGATGAAATCTGACTCTGTGAATCTCTGGCTGAGATCACACATTGCTTGGTTTCTTCCCCTTCCCTAACTTGGCCCTGAATCCAATACCAGGTTTCCTGAGGAGGCATCCCTAATACATTAGTGTGTACAAATCTACATCTCAGGGTCTGCTTCTGGGGAACCCAACCTAACACACTGGACAGCCTTGACATGTTCTTTTATTCAACAATATCAGACTTTCTTTTATGTATAAAAGTATAAACCAAGGCTGTTTCTCAGAATTGCCTTCAGAGATGGGGAGTTCTCTGATTCTCAAGTAAAGGAAGGTGGCTTGTAACATTCAGGAAAGGATTTTTTTGCGACCAGTCGGAGAAGATGGGGGAGACCTGCTAGTCTTGAGATAACAATCTTTAAAAGACTTTTTAAAGTTTATTTATTTGAGAAAGAGAGAAAGAGACAGACAGAGAGAGAGAGAGAGAAAGAGAGAGAGAGAGAAAGGGGGAGGGGAAGAGGGAGAGAGGGAGAGAAAGAAAACACGAAGCAGGCTCCACCTGGTCAGAGTGGAGCCCAATGAGGGGCTCAAACTCATGAACTGTGAGATCATGACCCAAGCCAAAGTCAAGAGTCAGACACTTAACCTACTGAGCCACACAGGCACCCCTCTTCCAAAGACGTTTTTAGGAAGGGAATGTTAATTTCAAATAGTCAAGAGACAGGCACAGTATTTGGGCAGTGAAATATTAAGTACCTATCACTGCACTTTTAACCTTCTTACCTATTTGTTAACTAGGGTGATGCTGAACCGTCACAGAGGGCAATCCGTGTCTGTATTGGTCTACCAAAGGATGGGATGTGGTCCCAGTAACTTTTGGGAGTGCGTACATTCAGGCAGCAAGTCTCCAGAATCCCAAAATTGGCCTTCGGCTCGTATTCTGATTTTGGTGCTTTTCTAGACTCTGAGCAAAGTGGTGAACAGCTTAGAGCACAACCCTGCCCTCATAAATCATTAGATTTAAACGGTTCTGTCTTGGATGTCTCCTCTTTCTTATGAGTAGAATTTGTGGGAAGGAATGCTGGTAAGAGCAGCAGGTGGCATGGGGCAAGGGTGCATAAGAGCACATAAGCAACAGGGAGAACAGTAAGGGAAAGAAGAAGAAAAAACCTAAACTCGAGTTGTATGTATATTGCTTCTCCGCCAGACGCACGCCACGAACTCCCCGTATTAACTGCAAACCTGCTTGGAGATGAACAACATATGCAACAGGTCAGCCAGGAAGAGCCACTGAAGTTACATGGTGACTCACCAGGCTCCAAGGCACAGCAATAAAGTAGGTCATGAGCTGCTCCCCTCTTTTGAGGATGGTGCTGTATTTCTTGGTTTTATGAGAAAACTCCCTGTGATTCCAGGCTCCACAGCCTTGCAGTACTGGTCATTCCTTCAAAGCGATTTCTTTCCTCCCCTAAAAGGTTCTCCGCAGCTGTCTGGCACAGAGCTATGTGCGACTGAAAGCAGACAGCTACCTGGTTTCCATCACGGCGGCTAAGAGAGCTAATAGGCTCAGGCACGGGATTACACATCATCCCCAACATTCCGGGTAATTTGTAAAGGAGACACCACTTGACTCCAGCCTGCTTGGGATGTGTCACAGGAAGATTTCAACTTGCAGAAACAGAGGTTGGTGAACAGATCATCCTGAGGTTGAGCAACTTTTGCAGAATTGTGTTATGGGAGCCGAAAAAAACACTGAGTTGTAACACACCCTCTTAAGCATCTAATCGTTTTCTCAGGACTCTGGGATGAGGCAAGAACGAGCTACCCTGACAGCCAGCTGACTTGCCTGAGCAAGTAGCTCTCGGGCTGGCCCTGGGTGAAGCAGGCAGGGGGGGGAGGGGGGGGGCTGCAGACACCCAGGCTTGGTGTTTGGTTGCCAGACTCTTCCAGGCAACCAAATGGGGATAGCAATACTTACACACCAGGTGGAAACAGAAGGGACTGAGTTTTCAGTGGAAATGGTAAAGTTTTTGTGCTCTTCATTAAGAACCTTTGTGAAAACAAGGCATTTAGAGTCTCAGCTGCTCTCAGATGTGCCTCTAAAACCCCATGGCCGAGAGAGCCCAATGCCTAATGGAATCCATGCCCCGCCCTTCTCCCCTGAGTCCCTCATTCCTCCATAGTCTCAGTTCATGGGATGTTTATTAGATTTCCAAATCCATGAAGATGAACTTCTCTTCCTACTCTAAATTGGGAAAAGCCAGGAGATTAGGGAAAGTTAATGATATTAATGAATATTATCATTATTAATAACACTTATTAAGCACCAACTATTCACCATCCATTGCACTATATGCTTTCTTTCTTTCTTTCTTTTTTTTTTCATTTAATCAACACAGCAAGCTTAAGAAGGAGGGAGCTGTTAGCATTATCTCCATTTTACGGAGGAGGAGACAGGTTAGGTGATGGTAAAACACTCACCCAATGTTCAGACACAGCTTATAAATAGCTGAGTGAAATTCAAAGCCTGTCTGATTTCAGAGCCCAGATTCTTAACCACTACACTGGTTTCCTTTTCACACCTCCCACACCTCAGCCACATTCCTGCATCCAAACAGCCCCCAGCCATTCCTAGCAGACTGTCACACTAACTGCATTTAGGACAAGCACTGTCTGTGACTGGGCTATCACAAGTGTGTTTGTTTAGGACACTTTGGGTCTCCTCTGTAGATGCATCCTCCTCTCCTTTCCTCTTTAAGCATGCAGGTCCCTTCCTCCTTCCAAGTATGGAAATTCTACAGGTATTTTCACCTTGCTATGAATTTAAGTCCTCTCTTCCAGGACCAACATCTTATGGAATGAAGGACTTTCCCCTCTTAAAGAGCTTGTGACAGACCTCAGCAGGGAGGTAGTTTGGAAAAGGGACATTTACTCCAGCTCCTGGATGGAAATGACTACACCTCTGAATCCCTCCCTGAGTCAAGTTTACACCTGGGCACACAGTAGGTTGCTTGGGTGAGACTAGGAGGCAGGAATGGGTGTTTGCCCAAAACCAGTCCAGGATTTCTCAGTCTGGGGTAGGTCAAGCAACCCAAAACCCTCAGACCATGGTCACTTCACCATTAAGGGGCTTAACTGGGGCTGTAGATTGGAAAGAAGTCAGAGCTCCCAAACTCTGAGAGGGCCAAAGTGGGCCTGACCTAAGAGAGTTCTTTACCTCCAGAATAATTCTATAGCTGTGGGAACATACCACACTCCCAAAAAAGATCCCCTAAAAACTTGGATTTCTCTTGGAAAAAGTAGGTATAGTAGTTAAAGGAAACACTTTGGAGTTAGACCAGTATTGGGATCCCAGCTTTGCATGAGAGCTGTGCAGCCTTAAGTAGGCCAGTTCCCCCCCTGAGCTCCAAATTCCTATATCAGTGGGAAGCCTGAGGGGAAGAAATACAAGTAAAAGTGGGCAAATTTTAAGTGTGCGGTGAATATTAGCTATTATTATTTATATGATGATTGTTAGGTAAAACACTTATTACAAGTGCTCAAAAATATTAACTCATTTAAGATGTAATTTTTATATATATTATGCCGGGTGAAATAAGGCAGTCAGAGAAGGACAGATACATGTTTTCACTCATGTGTGGATCTTGAGATACTTAACAAAAGACCATGGGGGAAGAGAGGAGGAAAACCACAGAGGGTGACAAACCACAAGAGACTCTTTTTTTTTTTAATGTTTTATTTATTTCTAGGAGACAGAGAGAGACAGCGTGAGCAGGGGAGGGTCAGAGAGAGAGGGATTCACAAACTGAAACAGGCTCCAGGCTCCGAGCTGGCAGTCAGCACAGAGCCCGACGCGGGGCTCGAAACCACGAACCGCGAGATCATGACCTAAGCGAAAGTCGGACGCTTAACCGACTAAGCCACCCAGGCGCCCCAACACAAGAGACTCTTAAATACAGAGAACACACTGAAGGTGGATGGGGGGTGAGGGAGAGGGAAATGGGTGATGGGCATTGAGGAGGACACTTGTTGGGATGAGCACTGGGTGTTGCATGTAAGTCAATTTGACAATAAATATATTTTAAAAAACAATTATTATACAAAATTCTTAGCATCAAACTCATTTCAAGCTATTCAGAGTGGCAAGTCATTATTACTATTACTATTACTATTATTATCATCATCATCATCATCATCATCATCATCATCATCATCTCCAGGAGCTTGGAGAATTCCAATATCGTGGACAATAATGGATTTTGTAGCTGATGGTCTGGGGCTTACAAACTTTTCAAACTTTTTTGAAAAGTTTTTTCAAACTTTCAAATGTGTTAGAAAATAACATGGAGCCAGGAACATGGCATGGGCTTGATGACCTGTGTCAGACAATTTCCTTAATTAAGCAACTGTGGGGGTTGGGGGAAATGGGGAATAAAGAGGTCAGATCTGAGAAGTCCAGTTAGGCAAATAGTACTGCTCTGGAACACAAGCATAAAGGAAACAAGTATTTATTAAGATTTCACCATGTGCTTTCACATAGTCTTGCTCATTCAATCCTCCTAGTGATCCTTGAGAGAGGTAACAATTTCTTTCTTATAAATGATTGAGCAGGAGTGCCTGGGTGGCTCAGTCAATTGAAACTATTCAAAGTCCCACTTTTGACTTTGGCTCAGGTCATGATCTCACAGTTCATGGGCTGAGCCCTATGTTGTGCTCTGTGCTGACAGCGTGGAGTCTTCTTGGGATTCTCTCCCTCTCTCCCTCTCTCTGTCTCTGCCTCTCCCCATGCTGGCATGCTCTCTCTCTCTCAAAATAAATAAATAAACATTAAAAAAAAAAAAAAGTTTGAACAGACTCTTGGAGAAGCTGACTAACACAGTGGGACAGGTGAATGCCAAAACCAGGAGTAGAGCCCAGGACTGTGTGACTTCTGTCTGTTATCCTCTGATGCAGGTGGTATGGTCATTAAGCAAGATATAACAAAAGAGATGCTCATCGAAAAAGAAAATTCATTGGTGTCAAGTTCTCGTACCTTTTTATTGGATATTTTCTGAAGGTGAGTTCAATGTGCGTATTTGGTAAGGCAGCTTTCAGTTTCCACTCTCGGGGCTGCTCCATCATCTCCTGTCCCCTGATATTCCTGCCCACTCCTTGGACAGGGGACCAGCGTTTGGCCTTAAGGAAGGGTTGTGGACTTTTGTGGCCATTAGCTGTTAGAGGCCAAGGCAATACGATGGATGATGTCTCTATTTGTCTCTTTTGATTTTTTTTCCTGCGGAAAAGGCTCATTTGAACTGAAGGTGATGGCAGAGTATTAGGAAGAAATCGGCCCAAAGCTAACATGTTATCTGATGATGCAGACTCATTTATTAACTATGCCCATCTTTACTGAAAAACCAGACGAAAAAAGCAAATGAAGGAGGACATTTTTAAACAGGCCTTCAAGAATAGGATTGTGGATTTCCTTCTCCTTTCCTTTTCTTCACAACTATATTCAATGCAGTAGCAAAGCCAGCCAAAAATTAGCTTTTTCCATGTTTCCTGTGCTATATATTGTTTTGGTTTCACTTTCTCTTCTCTTGCCACTTTTGAGAATATTTGTTTTGTAAAGGCCCAGTTCTCTGACACAGACCAAGCTTTCTCCCAGAATTCACATATCCTTAGCTTCACAGAAGACCAACTCACGCTTCTCAAGGCCCAGATTTCCAGATCCTTGTGACAGAGAGAAAGAGAGACAGACAGACAGACAAACAGACAGACAGAATGAGTTTCCTCTGCATCTGTAGGGGTTAGGCTCCCTATGTTATCAGGGGAGGGGAGACTTCTATTGTAACCTACAGTCACTAGTTTGTGGGAATCATCATATGTTTTTTCTTCATTTCAGAGTCCATCCATCAATTTGCAAATAGGAAGGTAGTGTTTACTACTAAACCGCAGCTTTCCTTGGGTCACTAGCTCAACAAAGCAATGGCCTGAAATGAGCAAGGTGTGTAAAGACCAGCTCTTCCCATCTGAGTTCTGAGATGTAAGGCAAGTCTTATTTTTGTAACCTACCTTCTGTTAAACCTCTTTTACTCTCCTTCCCCTGTCCTAATGTGTATCCTTTGGTGCTCTTATTGCTTGCATATATCATTCCCGTAAGCATTGTTCCTAGTGAATGGTTTGAGGAACATTCTTTCTCTCATTCATATGTATACACAAATATACACATATGCTACTATATGCTATATACAGTATATATACATATGCTTTGCTGCTACATATACAAATATATACATATATACACAATATGTGTATATATATATATATATATATATATATATATATATATATGGATATATGTACACACACACACACACATACATAACACATGTCATGTGTTGGCCTCTGTGACAGGAGCTGTGGGTCTTGAGAAAGACAAACTAGTCTCAAGATTCTCCCAGGCTAGCAGAAGAGAAAGACATACATACAGAAATTAATTGTAAATGCTAATAAATAAAGTAACACCAAAAGACTCAGTGGCGTTGGGCTTTTTTAAGGCTTAATGAACTAAGAAAGGCCCAATGAACAAACTCCCTCTTAGGTATCAATCAATCAATTAAGAATTACCCATTCAAGGGTTAGGGACATGATCTTTGCCAGTTCTCTTGAATGCTGCACGGTGGTTGATTTCATGGTTGTCCAGCATTTCTGGGAATAATTGCAATATAGAAATGAACTTATTAGATATTTGATATCAAGAATATTAGTTACCAAAACCACTGTGTTACTGCTATACCAAGAAACTAGTAGGTAGACTGTCTGTCTATGGAGAATTTCTAGGCACCTGCTGTTTGCAGAACTTCCATCATCTTGCAGACGCTGACCATCAATTCCTTTCCCTGAACAGAAGTTCAATGCCTTGGTGTCCAGTTGTCTCTAAGTTCAGTCCTTGAGCCTGTTTGGGGGATTCTACAAAATTGCTTTATCTGTTTCATAGCCATGTGACTCTTTTCAGCAAAATGCAGCATTATCTTGTGGGCCAGGGTGTGTTTTTTCATGGATGTTGTTTATATCAGATTCCATTTCTTTCATTTAAAAATATACACCAGATTTTTAGCAAGACTGCTTTTCTTTTCTGTTTGGTTTATTCTATTTAACTAACATGCCGCAGGCATACTGCATGCCAGGCATTATATTAAATGCCATTCCACAGAATGTTTCATGCACTCCTCTCCTTATTTCTATGAAAAAGATTTTCGTATCTTCATTTGTCGGCTGGGGATACTGAAACCCACAACGATGAAGTCTCTTGCATGAGGTTCACAGGTCAAAGGTGGCAGAGTTAGAACTAGCACCCTGGCTGGCTGATTCCCAGTCCAGTGTATTCTTAGCTACACCACAGCACCCTGTACTTCGTGCTAACATTTGAATTTCCCCAGAAACGCAGTGGGTAGACCTACAGCTTCACTTTCTGTGCGATAGCCTATTTCTAGCATTGAGTGGTGACACCTCCAGCTCCTATTAAGTCATCGGCTAGGACAGGACAGGCAGGAAGATGATCCTTGAAAGAATTCAAACCTTGCTCTCTCTGTCTCGCTTTATTTGCAAATGACTTTTCTCCAGCAGTTGGCTTTCAAGTAGCACACTGGACTTATAACTTCTTGAGCTCAGAGATGCTCTCCTGAGGACATGTTCTTTATTTTAATTGAAGTCTTCATCATTGGCTGACTTCCAAGTGGTCTACCAGATGTCTTTTTCTTTGCTATAGCTGAAGCAGATTATGATGTTGCAGTTCATTTTTCCAATTTGCTGTACTTTGCTGGCAGCCTGATTTCTTTAGCAAACCACACTTGAGAGGCCAAAATCATGGAGCAGGCAGCAACAAGTGAACCTTCAGAATGTTTTCTTAGATACTCTGAGGCTAATTAAACACACATACACACGTGCACACAAACACACAGACTCTTCCATCTTTTGCTTTAGAGGTTAAGCCTGAATTTTGCTAATTTTTCACATACATGTAACTTTCTCAGGATGCTCAGCCCCAAAATTAATCCTCAAGGGACTAACTAATCCCCCAACTGGGATCTTAAAGAAATCTCCTTTCTCAGAAATCTTTCATTTTCTTTTAGGAAGCTTGAAGAAAAATACCCACTGCCTTTCCCTGTTCTTTTCTTTAGTCCTGTCTTTTATGTTCTGAGATGCTTCATACTGCAGAATGAATTGTGTATTGTGTGTATGTAGGATCAGGGGAATGGCTTAAAGTTCATTCTACTCTTTGAAGCAAATGCAGAGTTAGTTAATGCTTACTTGTGACTGTAGCATCTAGAACAGTTTCTGGTACTTAGTTGGGGCTAAAAAAAATATTTATTGAATCCACCAACTCAAAGTCAAGCATCAACTGGTTGACTAAGGCAATTTGGAAACTTTCGTCATTTCTTATTTTTCACACTGACTTTCACAATCAATGTGACCTTTACCCCTAACTTAAGTGGCATATGATGAGGGGTTTCATTTTACTTTCCGGTTCCATAGAAGAGCAAACCAATTAAACATATAATAAAACAGATGGGAATTTGGGCTTTATAGAAATCTGAGGGTCTGAGAGCCTCCTGGGACCTGCCACTGAGTGAGAACTGGAAATCTCCATCTCTTAGCCAAATTTTGCTAGCCTCAGGTGACGGTGTTAACACAGTGTTAGGCTGCCTTTTCAACAAAACACAAACAAAACCAAACAGAAGAAAAACAATCAAACCAACCCCCCACTGCCCACAGGCTGACTGAAGCAGCGGGATTGTTGTGTTGAGGAAGGGGCCAGAACAGGAGGAGGTGGCACTTTCCTAACAAACTGTGTTGTTTGAACAATTTTATTTAGTTTGGAAAAAAAAGGTCCCTCGTACTGAAGATTTATTTGGAAGTTCTGAGCAGATTAACTTTTGGTAAGAGTCAGAACTAAAAACTTTATTGGGAATGCTGTGTACACTCCAAAGACCAACAAGAGACTTTAAGTGAGATGTGATTAGTATGAAGAAAGTTACATTTATTGTACTCTTATGTATAATTGATCACATGAAAGGCCTTTTGTAACTATAAAAGAGACAGTCCATTAAATTGTTTCACCCTGAGGATTATACAAATTTGTCGATATCAGACTGGATCACCAGCCTATTGGTTTCACAGCAATGGTAAATCATTAAGATGCTTATTTTTACTCATATATCTTTCTTGCGGTTTATTATTAACCAAATAGCTCCTCCCAGTTTTAGCTTTATTTTCAAGCATCTGAATCAATCGTTCTGCCTCTTCACCACCAGCCAATGATCAAACTAGTTCCTCATAGCTTCACAGGTCACATTTGAGGGACTTTAAGCAGAAAAAAAATATTTGGCAAGAATATAATGCTGCATTATTTAGTCATGGACAGGGAGTCTGTAAAGAAAGTCAGATGCCATCTTATCTTTTGATGTGAGAGGCCATGACATCCTCGACATTGTTTTGTGCAAATTAGTTGAGCTCATTTCCCAGCATTCCGTTACCCAGATAAGAATGTGCTCAGAGAGTTAAAATTTAAGTTATGAACATTACCTGAACATGTGGGTTGAGCAAATTGGCTCCTATGCTTATGCTAGAAAAGGTTGTTGAGGTCAATTGCCATTCCTTCTTCATCTCGGGTAGCTCAATAGCTCACAGAAAAACATACGTTTGAACCCCTCCCATAGATGTTTCAGGAGGGTACAGCTGCAAATCACAGCCTGTATCACAGAGTGAGACTGAATCCAATTTATCATCAGCTGTTCTCTTTTTTTACAGTTTTCATTTGGAGAAATACGCGTGGCAGATCTCAGTCATTAGAAATGGGGGTAGTTGATATCAGATGGCTATGTTGACATGTAGAACTTCTCCAATTAGGCCTCTCACATTTCTTTTTGTCCTCGTAAGGAGTACTCAGCCTCGTGTTTTTTGAGTATTGCAGAAACTTTGGGACATGCTTGCCTCCAGGGATGCCTCCAGTATCTACAATTCCCTTTGTCCCCAAAGCAATCCATGCATTATGCCAATTTTTGCTTTGTCCCAGGTCAGTTTCGCTTAGAATTTTAACTGGAGAGGTCGAAAAGCGTGTGTGTATGTACAAATCTAGGGTTCTGTATTTGGTTGAGAGAGAGAGATAGAGAGACAAAGAGACAGAGGGAGAGACAGAGGGAGAGAGCAGGTGAAGTAAAGGTAGAGAGATTGAGAGAGAGATGGAGAAAGAGGGGGAGGTTGTACTAAATAAATGGTATTCAGTTTTAAATGAAGTCTCTCAATTAGCACTGAACATTTTTTTTAAAACAATCAAGATATTAAAGCTAGAAAGAAGTTAATGAGCCTTTGGAGAAAGTAACTTCTAAAGATCATTTTGTGCTTGGGATGGTAATTGCTTTATGACATTTTGATGTCATTACAACATGAAATTAGGAGGGCAAAATGTTTCCAGAGTGTTTCTTTGACTATCCTGTTAGGAAGCTATTAAACGGCAAGATTATACTGGCAAAATGATTTCAGCGTGTGCCTTTGGATACCTGCTTTGCAAACCATCGTGAGCTGAGGCCACAATGTAAAATGATTCCAGCGTGTGTCTCTGAAAAGGCGCCCACTCCAGTGCTGTTATGTTCAAATGGCAGTGGAAGATTAAACTTGGAAGCAAGAACGTGTTGGGGGTGGGGGAGAAATTGGTGTAGATTAGTCTCAATTATGATGTCAAAATGAAATGAGACAATCGTAAGCGTTAGGATTGAACTTCAACCCCCTAGAACCAAGCCCTGTCTGAGCCATGACGTTCCTGAGATGCTGAAACTTTCTACTTCTTCTCACTGTAACAGTGAAGCCCTTTGTTGAAGGACTAAAGCTGCCTTATATCACAAGAAGTTGCCAAACAGTATGGCTTAGGGTAAGGAGGAAGGTCAGTTTATAGCTGGAATTCTAAAACTGCACACATACAAGAAAAAATGAAAAGCAAAACTTCAAACCTCAAGAAGAAATTCCTCTGCCATTGTACCCAGAAATTATAAGTAACAATCTACAAAAGAGTCTGCCTTTAAAAAAGAAAAGTCTGAAATATACCCAAGAATCACAACCAGGCACACACCAATATTCTGTTTTCCTCATAATCTCTCCTTTTTTCCCCAGATGTTGTCTCCTGCTGTGCAATCTTCACATCCAAAGAGGCACTAGGAAGTGAACATCTGGGATGCTCCATTATTGGAGTTAGTGCTCAGAGAAAAAGAGGGCTGAAATAACTAATGTTCTTTTCTGTCAGTCCATAAAACCATACTTACTTTTCAGATGTTCACCAGTAGGTCAGGGTCTTATAAAATGTATCGTAACGTAAAAGTCTCTTGGTCCGCATCTTTCGTGCTTAGCAGTGGGTTAATTTGAACTAAGGGTAATGTTTTGTGTGTATAGTCAGTATATTTGTGGGTATGGATATGTATGTGTGCTTCTGTGTATGTGTGCTACCATGGCTTCAAAACTATGATTGTTCTAATTATAGTTGTTAATGGTAAGAAAATGTATAGCCTGTACTCAGTACTCGAGTAGCCTGCGCTCAGAAATAAAGAAATAAGAAATTGGTTGAGATTGATATCACCCATCACAAACACAGTGGGAAAGTTGGTTCTCACAGGCCCCTGACAGCAGAGTGCCAATGGAACCATTAGGCATCATGCCCACCTTCTCTTCTCATGATACCACATTTCCCCCAAACCCTCTCTTCCTTTCATAATTACGTAAAGAAGTGTGAAATCTCCAACAAACAAAAGAGAGATGACCTAGGGACAGATCTCCTTGACAGTGGGCCCATGATCTTTCTACATCAAAGACATTGGAGATAAGGCAGTCTAAACAATTTTCTGTTTCCCTCTCCAAAATCCCTGCCTTTACCCAATTCTTTGTTTTAAAACCAAATGATTGTGGTTTGATATTAGCTGAACATTGATCAGAATAAAGAGAGAGAAGGAACCCTATCCAATTTCAATGATATTATTTGGGATTTGTCTATGGGAAGCATCTTGGAGATTTGCTTTTATTTGGGGAAAATGCCCATGTTTATGGAGTTTCCTCTGACTGCATAAACCTTGCTCCATGATGCCATCATAGCTCTCAGTGAAGTTTGAATTTCAGCTATTTATGTATTTTATAAGCTCTTTGGAGAAAGTGATGCCATAACTACTTAGTATTATTATTAAGCTTATTATATGCATATGCACTGCCACTTAGTTTTGAAGAGTAAATATTTGTGCTAATTATATCAGTGTCATCCGCTGTGCTAATTATATCAATATCAACATGTTGATATTAATATAATTAATTAGCACAAAGATTTACTCTTCAAAAATACATGGCAGTGCCTCTGATTCATTTGCCATGAGGGGAGCATGAGTGAAGTACAATTCCATAACACTATATTTAGGCTCTGATATGCAATCAGCTTTAATAATTACCTAATACTGTAGGTGGCCTTAGACAAACGAAATGGGAATTGGATGCAAAGATGGAAATATCTGAGTTGCTTTCTCCCAACATTCTACTCGGTCATTAACCAACTATCCAAGTACAAAGCTGCTCCTAATTAACCCTGAAGAACCGGACAGAAAGGTAGGTGGAATGAATTAAACTGTTAAAACATAGAGAGAAAATAATTGTCCTGACTTAATTGTTATTATTAAACAATACTGGGCTTGGTACATTTTAAATGGAAAAACCACCCAGCAATAAGAATCAGAAAGGGGAAAAGAAAGAGCATGAGTCATAAGCCACCAGAGCAGTGAGAAGATTCTAATTGGAGGCTGTGCATTTATGTAAAAAGTTTTTGGTAATCACATTAGTGACAAAGACATTATAATAAGAATTAACATCTATTGTTTTTATTCTATGCCAGAAATACTTTGAAGTGTTTTCTGTGTATTATTTCATTCAATGAACTCAACTCCATAAAGAACAATCACCCTTGTTTCATAGAAGAGGAAACTGAGGCTCAAGAAATGCAAATAATCTGGCCCTGTCACCATAGCTGGTGAGGAAGTGTGTCCAGACTGGTGCCCAGCCCTAGCCCCACAAATCTCTTCTGTGTTCCTAATGGACACACAACTAATTACCCAGGAAGAGGTGGCCCAGGAGCATTTGAAGGATAGCTCCTTACACTTATTTTACTGAGACTGGGAAGAGAAGATGCCTTGAAGCATATGCTTCCCAAGAAGACTGTACCCGGGCTGTCTAGAACAAAGCACAAGTCCCAACTACCTCTTGACCAAGAAGTTAGCAAACACAAGGGTTAAGTACAACCAATTCTATTTTTCCTGGATTCATAAGCCAATATACAGACTTCCAGGTGGTATTTCAAATGCCAACCCCCTACATTTTTAACAAGGTCCTGATGATGGGCCAATTTAGAAAAATAGATTTTTATAATCAGATCTTTGGGACACCCTCATCCCAATACAAATGGGGACAAAATTGAAACCCAAATTTGGTGACAGATCAAGGCCAAAGATTCCAGAATGAGCAAAGAAAAAAAAAAGCCAGAGCTTTGGACCCCCACTTCTGTGTCCTCTCTGCCAGGCCACATGGCCTCTGTTGACCCTCCTCTGCAGGATTGGTCCAATGTTGTTGAAGTCTCCCCCAAATTTATGAACAAACCTCAGAAATGCTCTTATGTTCTTCAATCAAACAATGAGAAGAAAGAAATGAAGAATTATTGCATTTAAGTGCAAGCATCACTACTCCTGCCATTTATTCATCAATTTGGCCACCATTTTCTAAATCTTTGAATGACTCATTCATTACCTCAGAAATCTCCTTGAGTGAACAAAAAAAATCAGTTGATATCGTTCCATATAAACAAGTTTCTACCTTCGCTGGTGATGTTACTTTTTGCTCTTTTAAATTTTTGAGTATCATCTATTGCCATTTCAGCCAACCTTGATGAGAGACCACTCCAGAGACGGCAGAAACACAAGGGAGGCAGAAGGCAGAAGACATGGAGAGGACACAGATCCAGGAGTAACATTCTACTTTTCCATGACTGTTCCTCTGTCCTCTCTTGTTCTTTTCCCAGGCCAGTCATTAAAGACTTGGCCCTTGATGCCTTTGCATGCAGGTAATGTCCCTTCTCTAGAAATGAAATGATGCCTACTTCATTATGACACAATTCCTTTCTTCTCCCATGCCTCCTCCCACGGTGGCTTTAGTTTTCTCTTCTCAGAGCCTCACACCTTTCATCTCACATCTGACATGTCCCCTCCCACCTCTTCTCCTGCCTTAAGGCTTCTGTCTCCACCCTGTCCAGGTTCTGACATTCAAGAACAGTCCTGTTGGCTCTGAATGTTCCTCCCCCACGTCCCTTCATTCCTTGCTCACTTTTCTTTATTTCACGACAGATTTTCTCAGCATTTAGAGGGCACTGCCTTCAACGAGGCCCTTGTAAGTATTATAACACATTGAATCTGTGTTTTTGTTTCTTTCCCCATGGAATTCACAGGGCTCATGGTCATCGTCAGAGTCAGCACTTAAGAGAGCTTTTCATCTTCCAAGAACTCTTGAATTAGTGGACTTGAATATGAGGCTCTTCTGGTCAGGTAGCTAAGTGCATTAATTAAGCTCCATATGCTTTGTTTCAGGAGAGGGTCACAGACAGATTTATCATTTCCTTTGATTTACTTCAACCAGTTTTCTCCTTCTTTCTTCAAAAGCTATACCCCACAACAGACATTTTGTGGGGTTTTTTGGTGGGGGGAGAGGGGCGGGGGGGCAGGGCCCATCAAAAAATTACATTCTTCTGGTGGAAAAGACTTTGTTTCATGCCTTGACTCCTATAATGTCTGTAATTCAGTCCTAAAGAGAAATAAAACTTTTGAGAGCCTCCAATGACCCAACATTTGGCTTTTCTCTCTACATCTTTCTTGTCACTGACTTTCGCTGGAGCAAATTCAGCTCCTCCTTTGTCCTATTTCTGCAGAGATTACATCCTTACATCCTGCCTCCATCTATTTGTCCCTGTTCCAAGCCTCTTTCTGTTTCTTCCAGTGGGTCCTGGTCTTCTGCTTGGGATCTTGGATTAGACAAAAAGTGCCCTTAGAAAGCAGCTCCTCAATGTCCTACGACAGCACAAACTATGCCTCAGAGAAGCACAAGTAGGCTCCTGTCCCATCCTCTGTCTCTCCTTCTCCCCACTGTGACCCGAACACCCCATTCCCTCCTTGGCTTGCTCCCTTCCTTTTCTTTCTCCTCTTCCTGTATTTTCTTTCTTCCTTGCATTCCCCCTTCTTCTCTATTTTCATTTTTCTCTCTATTTCTTCCTTCCTGTCTTCCTTCTTCCTTTCCTTCTGAAAGAGAGTGTCTCACCTGTTCAGTAACTTGTGACTACAGACAGAAAATGGTCAGAGTGGGTTTTGAACACCAAACTGAGAAACTCAAAGTCCTTTCGTGTTCCAATTTTGAAAGAAGCTGGTGTGGTAATTTCTAAAAGGCTTGGATCTTTGATAAACAGTTGATTGTCTTATACATTCCCAGAGAAAATCATGCACCCTCCCTACATTCCATTTCCCTCATATGTAAAGCAGAGGGGTTAGTTTAAGCTCAGAAGATCTTCTAGTTTAATTGAAACCTGTAGGCATCAGAATTAGAATGTGAGCCTCAGACTGTGTATCCTTAATAAGAGGATAATAATAACTGCCCCCTAAGTTTGGGGTGATAATTAAATTAGACAATGTACATAAGGCCCAGCATGGGTTTCTTACACATAGTCAGAACATAATAAGAGGTAGCTATCATGTATATATTGTGAAACTATAAAGGCCAAGCACTGTGCTAGGTACTCAAACCTCCAATTCTTCATTTAGACCAGCAGGGAGAGAAGGGGTCACCCACAATGTCATTTACATTCTATGTAAATAATATCATAACCCCCCAAAATATTCCTGAGATGCCTTTCAGCATAAGTAACTGAAGGCAAAGAGGATATTTTGGGGCTAGAATCTTCCCATGCCTTACAAATAATGCTTATAGGCAGTTACCAAAGGGACCCTGCTCATAATATCCTTTCCTGGAAAAGCATCCAAGGTTGGACAATTTCCACAAATAGGACCAGGAAAATTCCCATGGTGCTGGAGCACTTGTTTCCCGGGGGTTAGTGGGTCAACGACTGCTCCCTTTTCCCAGTGGAAAAGTGCAAGTTATCCCACGGGCCACAGTGCTGAAGGAGCATTGATGTGGTGTGTGGGAAAGAGCACAGATTGGATGAGAAGACCTGGATTCTCCTCCCAGCTCTGCCACCAGCCTGGTTAGATTCTGGGAAAACCACTTCACCTGCCTGGCTAGATGGCTCATTCACACTCTCATGCCCTAGAACACCTGGAGAATTCCAAAGGCAATACCAATTCCTGGGGTCCTCCGCAAAGGTCCTAATTCAATGACTCTGGACTGGAACCCAGACATCAGTAGTTTTGGAAAGCCTGCCAGGTGATTCTAATATGCAGCCACGGTTGAAGCCACTTGATTAGACTATAATTCCATAACCTAGATTAATCTAAATCACTATCGTCTAAATACCTACAGCATTGAAAATAAAACCTGGGTAGTATAATGTACTAGGTTGTAATGGAATGTTCTTTTTCATAAGGCCTGCCCAGTTTCCTTCCTTGGTAGAGAAGTCGCATTGATTCATGCATCTGATAAGTCATTCTTATGTGCCTACTATGTTCAAGGTGTTTGGAAATGCCACCAAACTGCTTGATTCATACAGACTCAATTGCTTAGAAAAGCACAAATTTCCCCTTATCCAATTCACTTAATCCTCTGGGAAATGGTCAGAAGCTCAAAGTACTTTTCCATCTGGAAAAATCACTGGGGAGAAGGCCTGTGCTGCTGTAGCTGACAAAAAATTTGGCTGGCCTCCTGTCTTTGCTGATAGCTACTCAGAGACTGGGTGAGGATCATCCTCTGTTTGTGCCCTGAGCTTTATCCTTTCTGCCTCAGGTTGCCCTCACAGTTCCAGAAGATGATGGAAACTATAATCAGAGAGCTAGGAAAGAGTGAAGCAAAGCTAGAGATTGGCCCTTAGCTTTGCTGTTGACTGAGACAGAAGGCAGAACACTGAGGTACTCAAAAGATTTGTATCTGCATAAGATGTCAAGATGCCTTTTTCAAAGATGTTTAATCTAAATCCAAATATCTACTTATAGCCTACCTCTTTCCAGAAAAGATTGAGGCAAAGGATCAAAATTTGGCTAGACACCAAAGCAGGTTTCCCTCAGATAGAAGCCAGGTTGGTAAGCCACCCCTTATAACTTTTCTGGAAGAGTAGCACCACTGTCTCCATCTGTTAAATTTCTGTGTCCCATTCTAGACTCTCTGTTTATGTTGTTAATTTTCCATTCAGGAACTTTCAAACAACCAGACTTTCTTGAGAGCTAGTGAATATTATTGTGAGGGAGCTACACATATTCTTTGAATGAGGAACAGACATTTATGGTCAAGTCAGAATATGAAGAACACGAAATGAGTGAAGAGGGAAGTGGCCTCAGAAAACCACTTTGTCTTTATACCCCAAGTTTAAACAGGCCCTCCTCAGTAAATCAACTATAATTGATGGCAAGGAATTTCAAACATTATTTTTACATGAAAGCAAACACAAATATATGTTAAGTAAAATGCAAAAGTTCCATATATTATTAAGACAAATCCCAACATTTCAAATGCATTTCTTGCCTCAGTTCTGGGATCAGCACCATCAAGTGAGGATATAGATGACCTCTAAGGCCCCTTCCGGGATTGTTACCATGGTGCTGGGCACTTTTCCATATTTGATTGTCCTCCATGATATCAGACTTCTTTTTTTTTTAAGCTTTTTTTTTATGTCTTTATTTTTATTTTTGAGAGACAGAGACAGAGAGCCAGCAGGGGAGGGGCAGAGAGAGAGGGAGACACAGAATCTGAAGCAGCTCCAGGCTCTGAGCTGTCAGCACAGAGCCCGATGTGGGGCTCAAACCCACGGACAGTGAGATCATGACCTGAGCCAAAGTCAGACACTTAACCAAGATACCCAGGCACCCCAAGATATCAGACTTCTATATGTGATCGGTCTGGTGCTCATTTGTAAAAATAATTTCTTTTATTTTAAGTTTACTTATTTATTCTGAGAGAGAGAGTGTGTGTGTGTGCATGTACGTGGTGGGGAGAGCCAGAGAGACAGGGAGAAAGAGAATCCCAAGCAGGCTCCACACTAAGTGCAGAGCCTGATGAAGGGCTTGATCTTACAACTGTGAGATCATGACCTGAGCCAAAATTAAGGGTCAGTTGCTCAACTGACTGAGCCACCAAGGCACCCCAGTCTGATGTTGATTTGAATAATAAAGTCTATATTGACTTGGCTTCCTTGTGGTTGGGAATGTGAGAAGTTCTAGTATTATCAACCTCTGTGTGTGTGTTGGTCTTATTTCACTAATTGAATTAATCTCTTCTGGAGAGCAAAATCCATAACTTTTGGGTCCCTAGTAGTAGAACCAAATATTTGTTTCATGAATGAACTCTGGGTCTTGACTGCTCTCTAGGAGAAATGAAAAGAGGTCCCTACAAAGAGTACCACTTTATCAATTCAGTCAGTATCAGAGCATCATTTCAATTCCTGTCTGCCTAAACCACTTCTGCTTCAGAATGATGGAGAAACTGTACTTGCAGGCATTTATCTGGATAATGGATAAGAGAGATGGTAAAAACTTGGGACATTTTGGGAAAAGAGTGCTTTCTGAAAGAATCAGTAATTTTTAGGAGAACATCACCTCAAATATTTCCATGTTAAGTACTGTCAGATTTTACTGTACTTTATTTTTCTAACTTAACAAAAAAGGGCCATCTCCATCCACAAGTCAATGAATGATGTCTTCTCACTGAGTTATTTTGAAAAGTCCCAGGGAAATTATTTTGAAAAAGACTCAAAATAATCAATAAAGGAAAGGCTCTGTTTCTGTTGTAAATCTGATCCAAATCTTGTTACTGTGTTTTCCCACCGACATTGTTCTGTCTTATGGAAATCCCTCCTCTAGCACTCAGTTACTTTACACACCTTCTCTGTTTAGGGGAAACAGGAATAATATTGTTCACCTAGCCTTTGGTGCATTCTTCTTCTTCTTCTTCTTCTTCTTCTTCTTCTTCTTCTTCTTCTTCTTCTTCTTCTTTTTTGGCGCATTCTTCTCATGAGACTGAAGGAGGTAGGGCTTGTTGAATGTGTCCCTTTAAAATACAGAAATGCTTCACTTGGCATTTCTGCTCTTCTGTCTCAAGGTCACTGACATAGAGGGCTTGATTGGGAGCAGCAGCTTTAAGGGAGGGAAGAAGTGCATCTTGTGCTACTCTGGGCCTCTCCTCTCTCCACCCGTTGCATTCAGTGACATGGGATATGCCCAAATCTCTTTTCTTGACCAGGTTTGTCCTGAGCGTACGTACCACCATCTGAGTCTAGAAGAAAAGACTTCCATGGTTTCCTGATAATCTGCCCTCTGGAGCTCTCAAGCTCCCAGTGTCCTGACAGACTGTTCTCTGATGGCAGAAGATTCCTATTTTGCCCCTTCTCTCTGCATGTGTGCAAAGATGTTCCCTATTCTTTATCTCCTAGGAACAAGCTTGGCATTTAGAAATGAGCCCCTTCTTGCTAAGGACAGGCTTAGGAAGCTACCTGTCCCCCAAGAGTCAGAAAAACCAAAAGAACCACTCAGTAAACACCATTGCAAAGTAGGAAAGGGCAGCAGCCTTGGTAGCGCTCAAATGCTCTGAGCTGGGTCAGCTGATGGGACTCTCAGCCAATACCAGATGACGGGGAGTTTTATGACAGTGACCTGGAGACTAAAGCAGATGAAGCTATCAGCTCATAGCACCAGTGCTAAGCTCCAGGCAGGAGAATCGCAGCTCTGGGTCTTTCTGACTGCCTCTAGAATGCCATTGACCAACAAGAAGGTTGTCCGCTAACAGGGAACAAGAGGTCAGTGACTAGACAGCGTGGATGGACTACCAGTCATTTCCATCTGGCACTGGTGTGTCCTGCTGCAATGTTAGTGAAGTATGCCTTTGATTTTTGAATCCTCCATGTCTAAGACTAAGTAAAAAGTTAGAGCTTTGAATGACTGTAGGAGAGACTAGAGTGCTGGTGACATTTCCTGTGCTGATTTCCTTCCTGAGCAAAGGTTCAAAGTACAAACCTAATGCCCTGTCTTTGACAGGCTCACGGCTCCTGAAGGTTTGGAGCCCTATCGGGGACTGGAACATAATTGGCCCTCCTTTTCATCCACTTTCTGACTCAAGTTAATCATGGTTTCATTAACCTCAGCAAATGGGTTGATTAAAATTGGTTAATTAGATTTGGTTAAAATGGGTAAATTAAACCGATTTCGCTAGTAGCTTTTCCTACCATACCAGATTTTGGCATTAGAAACCAGTACCTATAAGTCTCCATCAAATTAGAAGATGGGGTTTCCACTGAGGCAGGCACAGGTCCTAAATGTGATGCAGTCAATTTTCCAGGTGTTCTCTTGAGGAGCAATGGGCTAACATGACCTAATGGTCTCTAGGCCTGGACATGCTGTTCGCAGAGCAGCCTTTTGAAAGTGTGCCTTTCCATGTCTTTTATCGTATCATTTTACGGTGTTGTTCATCTGGGGCAAGAATCTGTCTACACACAGGGCTGCTTCCAAATGGTACCTAAGCTAGCCGTTCACAAGTACTCAGCAAGAGGCTTACTTACCCCTCCAGATCAGCCCAACCTCAGAACAGACTGCTGCTGCACGAGCCAAGTGGAAGCTCATGTTTTAAGCAGTGCTAATTGGAAGTGAACATCTTATAAATAATCCATGCCCACAATCTTTGACGTGCATATACATTCAGCAAACCAAACCAAACCAAACAGATTATATTCAGAGCGGTTCAAGAGGAAGGCCTGTGACATTCGTGGCCTTTCAGTGCCCATACAGAGAAAGGGATGCACAGAGATGCTGGGGTGCTGTTCGCCTCCCCTCCTTCAATTATACACCCTGTATTCACTGAGTTATGTGTTCTAATAAAATAGGTAGAATTCAGGTATAGGTATCTTCTCTCTCTCTCTCTCAAAAGTGAACAGGATGAGGAAAAGAGAACTGAGGTTTCATGGGTTTTGGGGGGCCAAGGCAGGTCTGAGTAATTGGAACCAATTAACTTAAGTGAAAATTTCTGAAGCTGTATTTCATGTGAGTGTTTGGCATTTTCAGGAGAAGGCTGTAATTATGTTGCTTGGAAAAATAATTGGTGGTTTGGAGCCACACAGATGTACAGTGCCCCTGAAAAGAGATGCATTTTCTGAGAGTGATAGGAAATGTGGTGATTCTTAGGACCCATTCCCCAAATTCCTTTTATACTTATTTTGTCTCTTGCATCTGTTCCCTCAAAACCACAAGAGCTTAGCATAGTTCTGCAGTGCTGTTCAGGGAGTGAGGTGGGGGAGTTGGAGCTGAATTTTCCATATTCATGCCCTCAAATAGACCCTCAGAGATCCCCTGTGGGAGGGAAAGGGAAACTCAAGCCCGGTACAATAACATACGCTTCTGGGGTCTCCACGCTCCTCAAATCTATTTTTAAAAGCATGCTTTAGTAAATTATATATAACATATAGCCCATCATGAATGTATGTGTACAAAATGATGAAATGGAATCACTTCAGATTGTGAATGTCATTCAGTTCCTTCCTTCAAAGGTGAGCCACACAGCCTTGCCTCAAGATTGGGCTCCTGTGGTGTGCAGGTCACCACCACTTGTCTTCCCATGGGCTTTTCTTTTTTCTTTTCCAGAGCCATGGCATGGCCCTTGGGGACCCTGGAGACCACCATGTTAGTAACTGATGCCTTGTCTGCATTCCACGGCATCGGGAAGCCATGGGTAAGTAGAAACTACCCTTGTCAGCCCATTCATGAAACCGTGGGTCTGATCTCTCTCAACTCCTAGTCTTGAGGGTGAGGAATGCATTGGACAGTTTGAAATTGAATTCCTCAAAGTCATGCTGGAGTTTGTAGCAAAACAACAACACCAAAAAGACAACACAGAAAGGTGTTTCATGCCTGGTCCCCCAGCACCCCATAGAAAGGAAAGTGGATGCTTCTCTCAGCCACCACATTTATTTCATCTTCCTGAAGGTCTGGCAGTTTCCCTTTAGGAACCTCCTTTTGAACTGGGCTGCCACCTCTATACGAGCCTTTGGTTATTTGAGGGCCGCTATACTGGACAAAGTCACAGAGTTTTCTTCATCCACTTCTCCCTGGCCGGCCCACAGAGGCAACCCATGTCCAGTGCCTCATCCAAGCCACAGGGACAGAAACCAGCAAGTAAAGTGAGATTTCCACATGCAGACATTTATCAGGAACTGAGCAAGGAGGCTGTGAAATACTAACATCTATAAGGACGAGTTGATGAGTTCAGAAAGAGCCCTTAAAGCTCTTCCAAACCTGGAAACTTCCTAAGCAGTGTCCAGTGTGAAGTCAGCCTGAACTGAAATGTTGGAGAGGAAGCGGCATGTCTGTCCCCCTTTCTCGTACAGAGCGCTTCGCAGAGGATAAAGAGATGGGGCTGCAAGGCAGAGAGGGAGCCTCCCGACTGATGATCGGGACTTTGCGAAGGTTGCAGCATGGCCATGGCCATTCCCTGCACAGTCTTCTTGGGCTGGAACAGCCTGAAACCGCACTGCTAGTGCCTAGCTGGCCAGGAGGCATGGAAGGAAGTCAAGTGAATCAAGTAGGTAGTATTCCTTAGCTCAACAAGGCTATCAGCATTTGCTTGCTGGCCACTAGACAACAAAATACCATAAGGCAAAATCATGAAGTAAAAGAAAATGTATGCGTTGTGAAACCAAATGAAATACTCTGGGCTAAGTTCCAGAGCATAGTCTTGCATTCTTCTTTTGGGGGGAAAAGAGGGCTAAATTTCATTAGCTAAAATCCTTTAAAGCATCATTTATATGCAGTTTTTGGAAATGAAGAATTTGCCTTTTAATGACAAATCTGCACTTCATCGTAAAGATGGAACATGACATCCTTGGCTTGGTTATTCTCTGGAGAAGTAGGTCCTTGTTTGTACAGTATGTTTAGAATAGAGCAGAGGCAAAGACCACAGTAAATTTATTTCAGGCGCAAGAGAGTGGATGCATATAAACATAGGAAGCCGGAGCCATGAACACTGTAGCTGCTATTCCAAGTGGTCCCAATCCCATTTACCCAGACTCTAGAAACAACTGCAGTATTCGGTTGTTTCCAATTGGAACTCTAAAGACAGGACAAGTCACAAATATAAGAAATATTTTAGAATGGCTGAAAAAAATATTAACATTTTGATAATTTGGGCCCTACGTGTCAGAAGCATTGTGTTAGGAGCAGTTAATGTCAAAAGCAAGTTTAAGTACTTAAATAATGGGCAATGGGAATGACTTGGGTATTCTATGCTATTATGATGCTTCAAATCCAGCGCCTTTAACACTGCATAATAAAATGATATTTATAGCCTAATTGTATAGTGCCTTTTTTTCAGATTGCGGATGAAGCAAGTTCACAGTAGCTTTACAAGCTACTATAAAGAATAACTAAGCCAGACTATGGTGTTTGAGACTGATTGTAGAACCCTCAGGTGGATGTGTGGTCAAGCATAATTATAATCAGCTCCACTCGTAACAACTCATCCTGAGGTCACTGGTCTTGTGTAAGGAATTGGGTTTGTACCCCTTCAGGGATGTGGGACCTTCCACCATCACCATGGCAGGACATGAATAGAGAGCTAGAACGATTACCTGGGGTTGGAACTGGATATTTTCACATGAAAGAGCCAGAACATAAAGGCAAAACTACCAGTGGCAGAGACAGACCCATCCCCAAGCACCAGGGAGCTCCTATTCCCGAGCCCTTTGTACTGAGGAGAGCCTTTGGGACCAAGGCAGTTCAGATTGGGCACATATGGTGCACATTCTCTTCTCTCTTTTGTGTCCTGTGATTATCTTGGAGACCACATGGTAAAGATGGAGGTGACAAGGGATGGGAGAAACCTGGGTGGCTTCATGGCACAGAGCCTCATGCTAAATCATAGAAGACTGATAGGAGGAACAAGAAATCTTTATTACGCTAAGTTGCTGAAACTATAGGGTTTGCTTTAACAGAGTCACATATCCTAATTCAATGCCCTCATCCTGAATCAAAGGGATAATTAATTCAAATCGCCTCTTTGCCTAAAACTGTGGACGGAGCCTCAGAGAGATTGAATCCAAGTCAAGGTATATTTACCAAGTGCTGTTCCATGTACAATGCAGCTGAACGTGGCAACTCTTTTCTCAGTTATTACCCAGGCTGAGTCTACTGTTCTTTACATAGAGTAACACTTCATGATCCTGAACAGACAGTCCAGATAACTAAGTCAAAGTAAGCTTTCAGTTCCTCTCCATTAATGCACATGTATGTTCCTCATACATGTACACACATGTATGTGAACACAGGGTTTTAGTTGCCATTCATAGTCTTGCCTTGGGACAAGGTTCACACATTCATTTAAAGCAGGACTCACCAGAGGAGCCGGTTAGATACTTCTAGGGCTTCCTTTGAGAAATAATTCCCCAAATTTAACGACTTGACTTGACTGGAAACATTGAGGTGCAAAAATCTTAGAGGATATCAAAACACAATTATTTTTCTTCTGTGAGGGAATTATGTTAAAATCATTCTCCTGGCAATGCCAGGGTGGCTCAGTCAGTTAAGAGTCTGACTCTTGATTTTGGCTCAGGTCATGATATTACGGTAAATGAGATCGGGTCCCACATTGGGCTCTGCGCTCACATTGTGGAGCCTGCTTGGATTCTCTCTCTCTTTCTCTCTCTGCACCTCCCCTGTGCTCTCTCTCTTTAAAAATCGGTAAATAAATAAACATTTTTTTTAAAGTAAAAAAAAATGTTATTGTTCTGAACAGTCAAGCACAGAGACGGTCAATAGAAGCTTCATCCACAGCAAGAATAAGGACTTGATCCTCGGTAGTGAAAATAACACCTAGCACTCCTGTACTATCCCTCAAACTGAAACCACAACAAGTTTGCATTTAAATGATTCAAAATGCCACATACATTCAATTCTGTGCCTGGGCCAGGCCACTCCCAAGGCAGATGGTGCACAGTGTTTGAAAACTCGGTATTATTTAAATGAAACAAGCATCCCATTGCTCTCGATCATACTGAACAATGAAGATTTCACACCCAGCGATTCCATCAGTGGAGCTCCCTCTGTCTCCATTTGTAGCATCGGACAGATAAATAAATACTCTTTAGATCAAGTTATCTGCCTGATGTTGCTTACAGAGACAGAGATTCTAACGATCAAGTTGGTTAGTGCTGGGTCATTATCGTCTTCCTCTGAGACCTGCTGTCCCAGGGAGAAGTGTGCAGTGTGCTGCGATATGACTTTAAGAAAGTGCTAACGTGCCTAAGATGACTTGGAATTGCCAGCCTTCCGGGTTGTGGTGGGGACATTGGAAGGAATCAACGAACATTTCCGGGAGATTACAGATATCGCTGGGGAAATTGTTAGCGAGCACACAGACTGACTTTAGACACCTGCAAAGAACGGAATCATTGCAAAAGAAGGGGAAGGAAAAGATAAAGCCAGAATGCAGTACTCCGTTCGGAATAATAGCACCCTTTCCCTCCAATGTCTCTGTACCATTTTCCAGGTCCCCTCTCCGACTGGGCCTCTCACTTCTGTATGGTTCATACTGAGTTGCTTTATTTGCCGAAGAACCCAAGTGATGTGGTGCAAAGGACTCAGTTTCTGTGCTTCTGTGCAACAAAAACAAGCAGGCTGAGAGCAGGAGGCATCAACGCTGCATTCATCTCCAGAAACCATTCCCACCTCTCAGGAGGACAATCCTGACCTTAATTCACCTCTTGGTGATCTGTCCCTCACACCCCCACTCCTGCCACCCCCAGCTCTTGAGATTCACACTCCACACTTTTGCTAATTCTTGGGAGAAAGACATTTATCAGGACGAAACAGGAACCTGAACTCCCAAGGGCTTACGCGGGCAGTCATCACGTTGGCTCGCTCTCTGCTCTGAAAACAATGACTTTTGGATACCACGGGCAGAAGTGACAGGCGCCTACAAGAACCAGGCTGTGACAGCCGGGAAGCGACTGTGTGTTACCACAGAATCCACCAAGGGGAAAAACTTTGAAACATTTTAAAAATGCAGGTGCACAAATTACTCATGCCAGGAGCGGCGGTGGCACTTTGTAATAAAATCTTATGTTTATTTTCCACTGTTGAATACACATACCTTAGTGTTCCCAGAGAGAGAAGCCTGCACTGCTATCCAATGAACAGTTTGCAGATGGATTAAATACATGTACCAATGAAATAAAACGTGCAGATTTGGGGCTTTTTGCCTCCTACCTTTGCTCTGGGCCCAGAGCTCCCCAATGATGACACGGGAGGTTTGTGCAAAGATCTGAAGTTGAGAAGGATTAGTTTGAGAGTCAGATGGAAAAGGACACAAATGAAAATACTTCTGCATGAGCCTGACAACCAAAACTTGGCAATGAGTGATTTCCTAGCTTTGGAGCCCATGATAAATGATAGCAAATGAAGGAAGTTTCCAATGGTTTCAAGGCGGGCAGGGCAATGGCCAGAGAAACACGATGGGATTTATCAGTCAACAGGACTTCCTGGTTCTCATAGAAGCTCTGAGGGGGGGAGCACGGTATATGTAAGGATCTTTGTTGTTAATATATTTTCTGAGGTGTACAGTTTGCAGGCGCAAACCTTTAAGTTACTACTTCCTGAGAACGCATTCGTTTGAGCCAAAATTTATTTCAAGCCTAATAAATTGAATAGCACTATTATTGGCACTGTGTAGGGGTGCCAAATTGTGCAAGACAAGGGGCCAGCACCCACGGCACTAATTATCTAGAGGTGCTCCCAGACCGTGCGATGTACAGCAGAATGACCTGAGATAGGCAGACAGTAAGCTCTGTAGAGGAAAAAGAGGTCCCTCTGGCTAAGGTGATCAGAGAGGAGATTAGAAGGGCCAGCCAGGCCCCAGGCTGTAGGTTTGATGCATGACCCAGTGCTTAGGGAGAGGAGTGGAGAGCCAGGGCTGGAAGGAGGGAAGATGTGCCCAGTTGCTCTCCAGGATTTGGTTAGGCGAGGAGAAGCCAAGAGTCCTGGAAATGCACACGGGTGTGCCGCTGGGCTGGTCCAGAGACATAACCCATGATTTCTAGGCCTCTTCATTCCACAGGCTGCCATTTGGACCCCAGGGCTCCTGTTATTGCTAGGTCCAGCCAGCTTTCCCTGGGAGTCCCTCAGATGGCTATTCGAACTGGTAATGAAAAATCCAGAAGACATGTTGACTTAACCCCATTTTGTACACCATGCACACACATACCAGTGCTACGCTGGCCACTGCCCCACCCACTCCACCAGCCTGTCTGGGGCTGGGCGGCCAGGGAGGTCGATTTCCTTGGGAAGGGAAGAGAGCAGATTCCAGCCCTCTATGCAGGGAGTTAATATTCTAGTGTGCCCATTATTCTAGGGACGAAGGGAGATGAGGGCACGAAAACAATTCTCTTCGTGTCAGAAATCCTAACCAGGATGCACAATGGCCTGCTTTCCCCCAGCCTGGTGACAGAATTTGCATCTGCCACAAAGGGGAGCCGGATCTCCTGTCTATTCAAAGCTTTCAATCTGCTTCGGTTCTCCAGACCCTGCTCGGAGGCGGGGTGGGGTGGCGCCAAACTTTGTTCTCAGGCATTACACTGAAGAGGGTGCGGTGCCCAGAGGGGTTGGCCCTCACCGTTGCCCCGCTCTCTCCTCCTCAAGGGGACAAAGGAGAGCAGGAGCACAGAGAAGAACCCAAGAGCCATTTCCTCCCTGCTGTGCATGCTCTCCCTGGCCCATTCCAAATCAGGTAATTGGCATGTGCACACTGATCCGCAGTGGTGTGTGGCACGCTCGCCAATCAGCTGTGGCATCTGTACAGCTGGGCAAACCTGGCACGTAGGTGTGTCAGCCGGTGTTCAAGAGCTAGCTATCCATCAGCAGCCATCTTGTTCTGTTTGTTTGTTTAAGCAACCACAGATGCGAGAGAGAGGGGGTGGGGAGGGAGTTTCCAGCCCCTCTCTCTTACAGATCTGACCTGAGGTTTAGAATCTTCTTTCCCACTCCAAGCACTCTGGGCCATATTAGATTCTATTTTTGTGCCCCCTCTTCAACCGGAATGAGGTTTGCTTTGGCATCTGAGCTACCACCTGCCGTATGCTCTTTAGTTCCTGTTTGCTGTAAAGCTTGCTTTGGGTCTTGGGTATCTTCACAGCTCATTCTGTGGAAACGAAAGGAGCATTTCGGTCTTGAGGTAACTCCCAGTAGGTCGCTAGCCTCCTCCAGATGGAACTCTGCCCTGCTGTAGCCTCCGTGAAGATCCGCTGCCTCCAGCTTTAGCGATTTTTTTTTCTATCTAACAGGCAACAGCCCTGAGAACAACTGTCTTGGAGGAGGGAGGAAGAGAGGAGGCTGCACACTGCCGTGCGGGGAAGGGAGCCATTTTTAAAGCCCTTCTGAAATGTTCAGTTGCACTCTCAAGATCCCGCTTGTTGTAGAGCGTCAAGCAGGTGAAAACATGAGATGAAAGGAAATGAAGTGGCCGCTGACAGACTGGAGAACATGGCTTAATCAGCAGCTCAAATCGATGAGACCAAGGCTGGCTGCCCCCAGCAAAAATCAATGGGGGAAAAGGGCTGCTGGCCCAGATCCCTCCTATCTTTGTGTCTGCCCCGGGACCACCCAGAACTCTTCGTACCCCATGTGCACTTTGCTTTGCCCCAAATGATGATGTAGGCTGTATCTTAGCTCTCCCCTGAAAACTTCCTGGAAATCTAGCCTCCTATCCCACATTAATAAAGATAGGCCAACTGTTGTAACAAGCAACCTCAAATCCCAAAGGATTAACACAACAAAAGTTTATTTCTCCCTCACACAGAGACCAAAATGGGTATTCCTCTTCTGGCAGTTTTCCTGGGTGGCCCTCTTCCAAGCTGCGACCCAAGGAACCAGGCTTCTCCCACCTTGAGATGCTTCCAACTTTAATCTAGGGTGGGTTTGTAGAGCAGAAGAGAGCATTGGGAAGGCATGTTGGGTACTTACCCTTGTTGGCCTGGAAGTGACACTTGCTACTTCTGCTTACATTCCATTAGCTTGTGTTTGTCATCTGGCCCCACCTAGATGTGAGGGGTCAAGAAATTATGAAGCCCTGGCCTTCATAAGGGCTTTGAGGTTCATATAGTTGAACCCTGCCATTTCTCTACCAAATAATACCCACATCCTCTGACAAATAAAACTCAGAGTTAATAGGACCACCGATTAGAAATGTTTCTATATCCCTACCTACTCTGTACTTCTTCTTTATTGCTGCAGAAAGCCAACAGCTATTGGATCCAATTTGGCCTGTTGCATCATCTTTTTCCTCTTATTGCCTAACTTTTATTAAACTTCATAGGACCCATTTTCCTTTGTCTTCGTACTCTTTTGCTATTCTCTGGAATTCCTCCAGTTTCCATGCAAGTAATGTTGGTTCTTATCCTTAAGGTAAATCATTTGCCAACAGTTGTTACAGTTGTTTCCCATGGTGAGCAGTTTCAAGTTGTTTAACGGAACAAAATTCCTGAGCTTGGAATTGTAGGTGATATTAAAGTTATTACTTTTCACTTATCCTGGCCTTCTAGAGCACCAGGAGATTTTCTGATACGCCATATGAAAGCTCCGGGTAACACCTAGCAGAGGACCAGCTGAGACACAATGTGTAGGGCAGTGCCCAGCCCAGGTCTTACCCACAATCTTCTTCTGCAGATGTTTACTGAATTTAAAAGTGCTGATATGCCAAGGAGTTATTAAAGAAGTGGGACATGGTACTCCTCCAGGGAAAATCTCCAGCCTTCCTACCTATTCAACAAATCATCTTTAGACTCCTACTTTCCATTAACATTTTCTTTATATGTTACCTAAAATGGAATCATAATGTCACCCTTTACTTAAAAGCCATACCTCACTGATTGTATCCACAAGGCCACAACCCTCTGATGTTTACGGGCCTCCACAATCTGAAAATGATCGGTTCGTGAATTGAACAATTCATCCACTGAAGAAATGCTTACTGCTCGTAACTATGTGCACTGTTGTAGGCACCTAAGGAAATGAAAATGGATTAATATGGTTTTTTACCTCAGAGAGGCCACGGTCTTGTACAGGAGATAGATAGGAATGAAGACAAATAATTTTAATATGGTGCAAGTCCTACATTTTTGCTTTGTTCAAGACAGCAAGTTGGTGCAAAATGAAAAATTGCTTTGCTCTGCCCTAGAAGAAAAGAGATCAGAGAGAGTTCTGCAGGAAGAAAAATACAGTGTTTGAGTTGGGTCTTGAGAAATGAGACAGAAGTTTCTTTCTAAACGAGACGGTGATATGGAAAGACAATCTAGCCGTAAGGATGGCGTTTGCAAGACAACACAGGCATAAATTAGTAGTGAATAATGACAAAGATCTCAGTGAGATAGGAACTTAGAGAATATATGTGAGTGCACAGAGTGAGGGGGAAGGGAATGGCAAAGATTATTTTAGATAGAAAGATCCAGAACCCTGATTGACATGGCTTAGGATCTAACAAGGCTTGTGGAAGGAGAGAAAGAGGGCAAGCTATTCTTCTGAGTTGTTCTTGCCATGAAGCGGGACCCCATGAATTCTGTTCTCCAGATTGTCCCCAGTGGTCAGGCCATTGTACTTTCCACCCACACTCAACATAGCTTTCATTCCCAAAGCACCTTCTGGCTCTGTGCCTTTGCACGTGATACCTTCCCCACATCCCAAACCTTGCCAATTCTTTTGCAGACACTCCATTCCATGTGGACTGCAAGCAGAGTGTCCACAAACACGCACGATGGCCCTGCTCCCCAAATCCCAGGTCATGTGGAATCAGCCCCTTGCCATTTATTCGCCCCTAACTTATCTCCAGTAGGTTCATTTGAAAAGCTCTCCTCCCCCTAATTGGATGGAAGGGGTGAGTTATCTTCTGCCACTTGTATCCCCCACCACACTCAGCAGTCAGCTGGCCACATAGAAATCGTAAAATATATCCTTACTGATTCATTGAAAGGGAACACTTGTGAGGTCAGCTTATGCTCACTGGCCCTAGAAGTACCTTTGGTGGTTGTCAGAGAGCAGATAGTGGGGACCCAGTCTGAGATCTGCTAAGTCAGCTGTTTAGTGGGGGTGATCTGAGTCTTTAATGAGTATCCTAAGTGGTTTTTTTGTGTGTGACCATGGGGAGTTGGGAACCAGTGGCCTGTAGCAGGGCTTAGCAAGCTTTTCTTGTGAAGGGTCAAATAGTAAACAGCTTAGGCTTCGTGGTTCAGATATGCTCTGTGTTGCATATTTTTTTTCTTCTTCAACCTTTTAAAAGGTTGTCGAATGTAGACACCATTCTCGGATTGTGGGCTGTATCTAAACAGGCTGTAGTGTTTCCACCCCTGGTCCTCTAGAACCTTCGGAGACATATGAAATGCAGTGACTCCAGGTGTGGACAGTCCAGAGAGAAAGCCCCACTTCTGGTCCTTGCAGGGAGCAGGGCCTACTTGCCCTACAACCTTCCCGTGTACCCCGGCACTTGGGAATGTATCCAGGCTTCCCGGTGGACATTGTCTGATCTGCTCAGCACTGTGGAATGGGTGACTCCCTTTGCCAGTTCCTGGGACCCACACCCCTTGCTTCCCTCACAGGAGGTGCTCTCAACATTGTTAACATTGTTACATTAATACCAGCAAGGAAGGCACCAAAACCAGAGACAGGGTTGCAAGTCCCAAACCCTCTGCATCTCCCAACCTGTACATAGCAGATTGCTTTCTGTGGTCATCTGATTCTCAGCCTCTAAATGTCCTCAGGACTACCCTTTATGTCACCCTCCACTCACCACCATTCCCTGCTTTAGGTCCTCCAAGGGCTTTTTCTCTGGGGACAGCAGAAGCCCAAGCCCATCCTGAAGCCCACAGTTTGACGACGGTTAAGGGATCGCTCTTCTTGTTCAGCTCCTCAGTGAGATGTGAATTTGCACAAGATGATTCGATATATTTTCCTTGTGTGTTCTTCAGTCTATTTGTACTGCCAGGTGAATTTTTGACATTTCAGCGTGTTGCTCTAAGCTGCCCATGGTAAGGACCTGCCCCTGCCCCTGAGTAGGGCTTTTAAGCAAGAAGAGCCAGAATAAACACATACAAGTGTCCTTTGTAGTGTGCGTCGGTGCCCAGGTAGCCCTTGGTTATCTGCACGTTCAGTCCTCCTGAGGCAGTGATGAAAAGGGTAGCGAGCCCTCCTTCTGAGACGGTTTGTAGACAGTCCTGCCTGCAGGCTGAGAGTGGACAGGATGACCCCTCCAGTCCCATCCGGCCTTGGGATCCTATGATTTCTCATCTGAGTCCATTTTGTGCCCTGGGCTCATGCACATCAATTAGAAACACAACAGTTTACGCTTCTACAGGAGGGAGGAAAATGAACCATAGCAGTCTTCCTATCCGAACCAGACCTCATTTTTCCAAGTCACCACCTTACTCTCATCTGTAAAGTGCTAAATAGCCTGAGACCCAGTTATCTTTGTGACAATCTCTCCCCAGGTGCCCCATCATGGTAATTATGCTCAGCGGGAACGCTCTAGCTGCCCATCTCTGGAGTTAAACTCATTAAAAGAGGAGAGGCTGAGAAATCTCCACAGAGGGCCCCCGCCCTTGAAATGATGGGCATTCCCCTTCCTTGACTACCAGGATTGGGGGTTGGAGGGGTTTGGGGTCTGGTGTAAGACTCTAGATTGCCACAGAGCTTGCTTTAACCTGGATTTGCTGCTCTGATTTGTACTTTGGGTTTGCTATTGGGTCAGGAGAGAGGAAGAGCAGAAGCGAGGCCATGAACAGCTTCCGTCTGATGAAATGAAGTACAGGTGAAACAAAGCCATTAAGGTTGCTTATTCCAGACATTGAATATGATGGGTTGATCGGAGATGACACTCCCTTGGAATGGATTAGTGAAAAGGAAAGGAAGTTTCTGGAGGAAAAACAGTAGAAGCTCAGACACAGGAATCTCAGAGCCTGGGAAAAGGACTTCGTTACGAAAGAGAGAAATGTGTTCAAGGAGGAGGAAAGCAGAAGAGAACAATGGAGGGAACTGGAAGATGTTAAGCACTCTCTAGGGGAATACAGAACATTCTGGTGTCTCTGGTTTTGATGGGCAGGATTTTTTAAAAGACAATAAAAAACTCTCCACTTGTCTAATGAAATGAAATGTCAGAGATGTCCTGCACTAAAAGGCAAGAAGTGAAAAATGTGTTTGTGGTTGTGTAACTGGTAACTCTTCCAGTCAAAAATAAACATCATAAAGGCTACATCCTATTTGTCTAAGCTGGGCACCAATATTATTCCTATAAGGGTCAAGAAGGGGGCCACCCTACTCAAGTATCTGTCTGTGACAATACCTGGAAGAATCCTTCAATGCTGGAATTTATGAAGACAATAAAAACATTAATTGAAATGACTGAACATATGCTATGAAATGAGAACTACGTGCGGTAAACCATAAAGTATAATTATATGCAAGAAACCATAAATGAATCTATACTGGAGGTCTGTTATCAGGTTCCATTTACTCCTCATAAAAGAAATAGTTAAAAAGAAAAAAAAAACACCCTCATAGATGGCGTGGATAAGACTAGCCTTTGTTCTGATTTGTGGAGAATTTTCTTCTTGGATGTCCAAGTGGTTCTAAACCTCTTCCATGTCTCCCATACAGTTTTTAGCCCGCAGACGTCCGCACTGGAATTATTGTCAGAGTACTATGTTTATGGGGCTCTAAATGACTCCGGGTAATTTGGAGAGGTGGGAAGGGAATCCAAGGTATTTCTTCCTTCTCTTTCTGCTTTGGGCGGCATTTCTGCCACCACTTCTGCGGCCCCAGCTCCTTGAGTCTGGTCCTCCTCTGTGACTCCAGTAACACACTAAACTCCGGGCTCTGCAAATACCACCACCTCCCTCGGAACATCAGGCCCTAGAGGCTTCCTGTTTTTATAAGACTTTTGCCTTCCGGGCACCTGTTTCTTGTTTTTGTGTTTCAATCCTCCCAACACCTTTGTAACTAGCACCCTGTATAAAAAGCCCCCCACTGAACAAGCTCTGTGATTCTGGCTGGATTCTGGCTTTGTGTAGGTATTGAGTGGTACTTGCAGAAAAGAATTAGATAGCATGTGTTTTTTCAGTTAAAAAATCAGTGACTATACTAATTTATTGCTTCAGAGCATTTGCTTTTTCTCCAATGCCCACCTCAAAATACCAGAGAAGTATGGCTAGAGATTGGTCGCTTTCCTCTTTGCAGATGGCCTGTATGTCTACCTAAGCTATCCTGAGTGAAGATGGAGCTGCGTCGCTCCTTTTCTTGGCAGAATAACATCTAACAAGGACCGAGGTTCAAAATACATCTCTAGTTGGGCAGAAGTACTGAGTCAACGGCATCCCCTGTGAGTCACTGTTAAGTCCTGCATGGCCGTAGCAGATGAAGGTTTTAGTGTCTCACCATTTCACACTCATGGTGGGCGTAGGTGAAAGCAAAGTTGGTCCAGAAGCCATTCAGGTGATTTGTTGAGCAAAAGAAACAGAGGTAATTTTCCAGGGAAGAAATACTAGGGAAGGGAAGAACAGGGGTGTCAATCCCAGGAGCTGAGAATGTTTTTGAAGCCCCAGGAGAGCTGAAGATGGTGACTACCTGAAAGATATGCCGGGATGTATGGCGTGTTAGGAGAGGAAATGTCTAAGTGTCACTTTATTAAGGAATCCCAAGGGGGGCGAATATAATAGGAATGGGGGGGGGGGATGGTCAGAGGACCGCATTCAGTAACTCAATAAACACTTTTAGAAACACCTTCTATATGCTAGAGACTGTGCATCTGGCTTAGGGAATAGGGAGAAATAAATGAAACGGTCTCGGTCCGCATGAAATAAATAAAAACTGAGTCGAAAGGAATCACAAAGAGTTCGGTGAAAGAATACAGATGGTATGCAACATATTGTGGAAGTCAAGGTGTGAAAAAGAGAGGAACTAAGGTGGAAGACTGAGGCAAACCTGGGTATAATGAAGACTTCAGAGAAAACAGAAAATAGTAGCTTAATTTCTCATGGCGAGCTGGGTTGGGACTGGAGCAAGTTTCTCACTCAGACTCTGGCACGTCTTGGACATTTGACAAAGTCAGATGTTCCTGTCTGCCCACATAGTCATTCTCGTAGAGCATCCGCCACAACATCTATGCATAGTGTTCTTTCCAGGTAGAACGAGGGGTGGAAAGATGTGCACAGAGGGGAACTGGCTTGTCTGGGGTTCAAAAACACAAGCTTTGTACCCTGTATTCTTATCACCTTCCCCTCCCCAAAATCAAGAAAATCTTCATGTCCACCAGCTAGTCTGTGTTCCCGTACACGTACCTCATATTGACATTGTCGGTAATTAGAGTTAGCTCAACATGGAAATTGTGTGTATATATCAAGAACTGAGCAGAATAGAATTTACTCTTTAGTACATAGGCGCGGTAGGTCACCATCTCCATAAAACTCTGGTTTGCTTTGTGTGTAGATTTTAGAGATTTAATTCTTAATTGTGAGTTTCTTTACTTTGCCAGTTCCTACCCCAACTGTGAGGACCTTTTGCATGGAGTTTTCATAGAGCATTTTTGTTATCGCGTATTTACATACTCAGGAGTTGCTTGTTTAATGAGGCAATTGAAAGAAATAGTGTAATCATGTGTTTATAAGACTTAATGATAGACCTTCGTATACGGAGACAAAATTATAACACCAAATCTCACTGTAAAAATTCGGCTTAAAATTTCAAGAGAGGAAAAAAAGGAATTTTCTCTCTTGAGTTTTGGTGTTTCAGATGTGTTCAGATTTACTCGGCAAATTGCTGAAAAGAACACAACTGGCTTTGAGGTTCGGTAAATGGGAATTTCAAAGAGCACAAAAGTGCATCAACGTTCCAGTTTCAACTTACTTTAGATTTCTATAGCTGAAAAAATGCCAGAACTTTTCTTGGATTTAAATTCACCCCCACCTGAAATCGTAATGCGGGCTATCAAAATCCAATGGTCTCGAGTGAATTTTCCTGTTATCGAAGTTTAATCATTGAGATGGGAGAGCTCATCTCCTCCTACTCCACACCCCTTTGGAACTGGGCTTTCTCTCGGGTGTCTGACACACTTTGTGTGGCCATATCAGCAACACCAGCTACAATAATAATAGGAACTCCCCTTTGTGGAGAGTTTGCACGCTCCGGCTGGCATTCAGACACAGCTCCGGCTGACTTCTAACGACACTTGAACCGTGGATGAGGCTGTGTTTTACTGACGTGTGATTCTCAGACAGCCCCAGTGTTTACTTCTCATTATGGAATTGGTATTTAACATTCTCAGCACAGGAATGTCAAGTGAAGTCACATTGCTTCGGCGGCTGATTTCCCTCACCAGGTCCAGGGCCCTTGTCAGAGCGTATTGACTCTGAAGGGAATTCGCCCCAGTGGGGGCTTTTAGGGAGCAGAGGCGAGGGGCAGAAGCACTGCGAGCAGGAACGTGTGAGGGTGTCACTGAACCCATGAGCACCGATGACAGCGTTCTGAGGCCGGTGTCCTGAGCTGGTTGTCAGGTTATCTTTTAAACTGTCGATGGCCCCCAGAAATGCACTTGGCTAATTGCAGAACATCCCAATCTTTATGGAGGGTACAGTATAATCCCCCTCGCTTCTCCTCAAGCAGCCATGCAGTTAACATGATGGCTCTTCCTCTAAATCATGGTTGCATTACGTCAAATAGAATTTGTCAGCCATCAGCTTACTGAATGCAGTAATTGATCATTATTCCCCAAGAAAGGTAAAAGGAAAAAAAAAGGCAACAATTAAAGAAGCCATGAGAGAATTTATTAAAGCAAGGAGGAGAGGAAATCTCCAAAACGCTTTCATCAGGTTAACTGCAAGGAGACAAGGAGAAATGTAGAAATGGTACTTTAGGTCCGTCATTGATTTGCTCAGAGGCAAAGCCCTGAAAAAAACAACTGATCAATGCAGGGAGGATCGGTTCTGCTGGGTGCCCTCTCAACGTCCCTCTTCGCATGGCAGCGTATTAATTGCAGCAGCGTTTGCTCTGAATGAATTTCTTTATGTTCTTTCATTCATTTATCTGTTAGTTCGTTATTAAACGTGTCGTTCAATTACAGGGGTTCATATCACCCAGCTCCCGCTGCACTGGTGCCAGCGGTACTGCCAGTGCTGGGCCGCCTCAGAAGAAGGAAACAGAACAAAAAGAGGCATTGCATTTTCTTACAGTTTTAGATCGGGGTGTAATATCAATAACTTTAATGGAACCGGAGTTTGTGCCCTGATAGCAACCCTGCTGCTCCTCAAATAAATGGCTTGGCTCCGCCTCAGCATTTATCTGCCAGGGCTCGGCTTTATCAGGGCACCAACTCAGATTCCATTAATGTTATCTCTTAATTAGCTATGCGATTAACCTGTGTTACTCCTGCACGATAATGAGTTGAAGACAGAACCAGAGAAGTTCAGCTGCCTTATAATTCCCTCTCCAGAAGCCAAATCATTCTGGAAACCATTCCAGGGGAAAAAAAACCCACAACCACCTCAAAGTAGTTCTGATTCGTTCTTCTCTTGGATACAGGGGTGAGTTCTGCGTTCTTTGGAGAGAAGAGCAATTGAAATTTTAGCTAACATTTATGATGCTTGGTACCAGACACTGTTCTAGTGCTTTCTATTGATTATCTCCTTTAATCTTTATAGCAGGTCTATAAGGTGGGTCCTTCTACCATCCCCACTTTACAAAGGAGGAAACTGAGATACAGAGAGGACAAACTCTCCATCCCAAGGTCACATAGGTGGGAGATGACTGGACCCGGGTCCAAGTGCAGGCAGCCCACCGGGTGCCTAGGCCCGCAGTCATTCCTCTGGGGTCCTGAGTACAGAACTCAGTGGTAAAGAGTCATCTCATAAAGGCAAACACAGCCCCTGCACCCGCTTTGCGGCTGACTGTCCCAGCTGAGCCCCGAGGACATTTTATTCCCACTGGGCACATCTGCGGGAGGTACATTCCTCGGCTGCGCTGGACGAAGAGCTCTCCTTGCTTAGATTTTCTGCCTGTAGAAATTTCTCTCCAGTAGATCTCAGGGGAGCGAGGCTTGCACTCGTGGACTTGGATGGCCCTGAGCAAAATGTAAAGATGGAAAAATGCCTTGGCTTGCCTGCTTCTCCCATCTTTATTCTGTGTCTTTTGTCCCCTCAAAGTCGGGTCCCCTCCCCCACTGCCCTCTCCCTCCCCTTTCTGCCTCCGCCCACGCACACAGGTACGGCCCTCTTTTCTGCTGAAATTACCCAAATCACCAGAAATGTGCTGTCTGGACGAGCAAAATTGAAGGGATCACGACCTCGTCGACGCCACCACCGGTAAAGACGACCTGAGGGGCAAGAGGCCCCCTCTTCGGAGCCTCTCTTCCCCTGCGGTCTCCTCCCCCAGGCGCGCGGTGGGGGGTGGGGTCGGCCGCGGAAGTGGACAGACTTTTACAATGTAAACCTATTGTTGGTGGGGAGGGCTCTGCATGGAGCCCCTAAGAAGACAGCACCACGCTGCCCCCCTTCCTGCCCTGGGCTCACCATGGAACCAGGCCACCGTGCTGGAAACAGGACACGCTAGGCACTGTGGACCTGCGCGCTGGCTGGAGAAGAGGTACTTCGGTCTCCACTCCTCCTCCCACACCGCTCCTTCCCTGCGTCTCCGCGGGCTGTGCCCTCCCAGCCAGTGGAGTACCATAAAGCCCTTTCTCCAAGGAAGTTTCAGCCCTTAAATTCCATTGTTAAACTATTCTCCTGCTTTTCTCACCCCTAGAACACCCCATCACCACCAACCTTTCCAGAATCCTAGAGCTTCTTCTTATTTGGAGTTGCCCCTATCGAGATCAGACCATGGTATTACAGATCAATCAATCACATTATTGAGCGTTTATGAGAAGAAGGAAAACCCCACCTCGGGTTGGGCGTCGCACGTTCCACTGAATGAACTGATGTCAATCCATATACGACCCCTTACGATGCCAAAATCAGAGATATAAACTGTCACTTCTTTTTACAAGCAGGCTTACTTTAAAGCGCATTGTTTATGGGCGATTGCTGTTGTGTTATTTCATACAAAATATAAAAATTAGAAATAACAATCTTTTGGAACCGTGTTTAAAAACAATTACCCAAGGGATAGAAAGATCTTTTTGTTGTTGTTTTGTTTAGGGAAACACCCACCAGTTCTGCCTGGAGTTTGTCTAACCCGTGACTATCCCTCTGTTCCTTTCTCCCACTTTTGTTCCCAGACTGGGAAAACATGAGAGCAGTTTCTGTTTTACAGTTTGTAGAGCTTGCAGCCTTCTAGGCAAATCTAGAAAACATAATTTGTCTGGGAATTACAGTAGGCGGAAAAGATGAATGTGAAAAGAAGAAAAACAGGGAGGAGGAGGAAGCTGCCCCCAATCACATATAGAGAATATCAAACACAAAAGGCACTTTAGCTCAAATTTTGATTCCATTTCAGCAAGGGGTGGGATTGAGAGGGACGGCAGACTCATTTGACCACATGGTCAGGACCGACCAAATTCGTTCCTATTCAGCTAATGGAGAATTTCGAATAAGGTAAATGTTGCCTGTCTGATATTTATATAGGGCATTAAAAACCACAAATCTCGTGTGTGTGTGTGTGTGTGTGTGTGTGTGTGTGTGTGTGTGTGTTTTCCCAAAGACTCGAAGAACGGTTTCTCATCTACGGCTTGCTTCTTTTCAAACTAATGTTTGCCTAGGTGACTGCATTTTCTCTCTGAGAGCTCAAGTTTGTTTTTAAGGCAACATTAATGACTAATGGTGAGTCATCCAGTTTTGTGGCTTGGTACAGTAGTTTATATTTATATAATAGCTTAAAATTCAACTTTGAGCAATGTCCACAGCAGGGAAGAACAATTAGTAAATTCATTAATTGTGCTTTTGTGTACACTTTTATTCTCAAGGCTAATTATTTGTTTAAATTATTTTGCCTCTATCAAAAGTGTTGCCACATGAAAATATTTCAGCTTAGGTTTCTGGTGTGAAATATAAGGCTTGGGAAGTTCAGACATTCTTCGGAAATGTAATCAGCTTGCATTTGCTAATGACTGGTACTCAACGTGGAGCCTTTTATTTAAGCACATAAGCAATTAGTTTGGGGAATGTAAGTGCACAAAGAATCATGATCCATGCCGCTGCATATCCTTTCTGTCTGCTGTGGACAGTGGGCATCTTCCGCGTTTGACTTTTACATATAATCAAGCTCAGGTGTACCGTAAGTTGGAATCACGCAGTCTTATGCAAAGCAATGCTATAAAAGGAATACATCAGTTGCCAAACCAATGCGCCAGTGTACACAATACAAGTGAGGCTTCACTCTTTTTGTAGAGAGGGATGAAAATTCCCTTCTCCTCTCTTTTCTACATTCTCCGTGTGTCGGGGCTGTAGCTGTAAGATGAACCAGCTGCTGCTGGAGCGGATGCTTTCCAGGTCCCAGTTCCAGGTGTGGGGCCGGAAAAGAGATTGATGACTTCGTGTAGGCACAGCCAGCTTCCTCCACCAGGTCCAGGGAGCGACAGCAGAGCAGAAACAGCCAGCCCTCCCTTCTCCAGCATCTTCCCAGCCTGGCTCAGTCCTCAGGGAGAAGCACAGTCCAGAATGCACAGAAGGAGAAGGCGATAAGGACTCACTCAGCACCTGCTGTGCCTTGGTGCTGGGCGAGGCATTGGACCAACAGATTTAATCACTGCAACCTCCAGGAGAAGTGGACGTCGTGAGTCCCATTTTTCAGAAGAGGAAATGGAGGGCAGAATGTAGATTGGAACCCAGAACTGTATGCCTGCAAATCCAATGGCCTTCCTGTGGTACCATGTTGTTTTCCTGGCATGTAGTACAGTAGCTGGCCCTGGTGGATACTTCATTCATTCATTCATTCATTCATTCATTCAATATTTATGGAGGGCACACTACGTGCCTGAGGATGAAGCTGTAAACAAGTTAGATAATGATTCCTGTCTTCAAGGATTTTAGTGATAAGCAGATGAATGTATCTCATTCTAGTAACGAGTGTGTGTTCAGTGAGGTTTGGCCAAATGCAGGCCAGGCCTATAGCACTGCTACTGTAGCCTTAACACCATCACATACCCTCATTTATGTGCCTTCAGTGCAGCAAGTTTTCATTCCAAGTGAAAACAAACCAACAGACAAAACCCCAAAAAACCAACGACCTGGTTATCAAGCCTCCAAAGAGAAGAAGGAAGACCGTGAACCCCTCCCAAGTGCCCTAGTTATACAAAAAGCCAGTTAATACAAGGTGGTGGTGGCGGGGTGTGGATGACCTGGCAGGACTCCAGCAGGGAGCTCTATCGCTTGGGCAGAGTGGGCTCTAGAATATGCTTCTGTAGTTATTGTGGGACGACAGTTTCCGGCAGCCAAGGAGACAGACCACGGAAGGGACGCAACCTACCCCACACATGAGAGAGAACAGAGGTGGATTTCAGGCCAAAAGTATGGAGAAGGAGGATGTGCCTTAACTCCCCATGGGCTGCTTTAGTCGTTACATGTTTGTGTCCTGAGTCTGGTCACGCTCCAAAATCAGCTCCACTAACCACTGGAGTCACAGATGGGAAGGACCCATGAGGTCCCCTAGCTGAGCCTGTCCAGCTGACAATCTATCTCCAACAGCACCTTCTAGGCCCCTTTTCCCCTAGTGTACACATCCCAGAGGACTGCTTTGCTCTGTCCCTCAAAAGCCAATTCTCGAAGCCACTCACAATATATTTTAGACCAAACATGCAGCCTGGGTGGGAGGCTATTTTGAATTTTCCAAAGCACCACACAGAAGCCTAGTGTCAGGAAAAATCGCCAAGCACCTTCTCCTCGTCTGATGGCACCGTCCCAGCCTGAGGTCTTAGGTTGGTCAGGCATCCTAAGCACATGCATCGGGGGAAGGAACACCTTCTAAACAAAGCTGGCTGTCCACAGAAGGCTTATTTCTGTGGACAGTCTGCATGATAACCACCGTTCCTGGGATTCAAGTGATCATTTATGTGCACAGAGAGCCACAAGATGTTCCTCACAGTGTTGTTTACGGTTAGGAAAAATCCAAAACTAATCTCCATGCTCACTGATAGAAGATTGGTTAAATAAATCATGAACGAGCATATAAATGTAAAGAATACTATGAAGCCATTAAAAATAATAACTGGAAGAGTACTAAGGGCATAGTGTTTCATCCCGCTATTCAGTGAAAAAGACAGATTGCAAACGGTATGTAGAGCACACCGTTGTTCTCTGTCTACTTTTCTAACACACCTGCATGAAGAACAGAATATTGACATAATTGTTTCTTGATAAAGAACTGACCAGTACTATTTCCTTCCCAGCTCCTTTTCAACCTTTCCTACAGTGACTTTGTGTTACTTTTGCAATTAGGTACAGAAATGTTACTTGAAAACATTAAATTGTGCTTCCTTTTGACCTGCATGCTACATTTCCCACATTCACCAGTAACTGAATCCCTGTAACAGGAAGAAAGGTAAAGACAACTCACCCCTTCTCTCCCAGCTGGCCGTTGGGCAGCCTGGGTGCCAGGGTGTCTCGGGGAGAAGTGCTAAACTCTTGACAGCTGCCAGCTGTGACTCAACGGCTCTGCTGCCCAGGAAGTTCATGTACTAAACGGACTCCCAGAAGCTTGAAAGGGTGAATGCTCTTCCCACTGCAGAGAACATCAGGACTAAGGGACTTCATGCTCCTTTGAGGATCCAAAAACACTCAGCCAGGTTTCCCTGCTATAGCGTCACATGTTCATCCAGAAAAGATCTTATTTATTGAAGGTCTGTCGGTAGCTTCCACAGTGTATCTTCCCTGTAAAGGGGTGACTGACATCTAGAAGGGCCAAGTGTCTTATCCTTGCACGTACATGTAATGGTGGCCAAGCCAGGATAGGGCCCTGAGATTGACTCTAACTCCTTCAGTCTCCAGTGTCTTGTCCCGCCCTTAGGTTGTCCACCAAACTCCTATGCGTACCTCATGGCCTACCTAAGCATCTCCTTCCTGGTGAATTCTCCCAAACTCACTAAGCAGAGACAGTTTTTTTTCTCTCTTGTCACTATCCATTATACATAATCCAAATGGTGCTTTAAAATTTTTTAATGTATCATTTATTTTTGAGGGAGAGAGAGACAGAGAGAGACAGAGAATGAGTGGGGGAGGGGCAGAGAGAGAGGGAGACACAGAATCCAAAGAAGGCTCCAGGCTCTGAGCTCTCAGCACAGAGCCCAATGTGGGGTCTGAACCCATGAACCACGAGATCATGACCTGAGCCGAAGCCCGGACACTTAACTGACCGAGTCACCCAGGCTTTTTTGATCAAATTTTTGATATTACATTGCCATTATTTGACCTTTATTCTGGCTCTCTCACTGGAGTGGAGGGCAGGGTTTATCTCCTTGCATTCCCAGTGGCTGGTGTGTCACAATCATTTAATAATAATCACAAAGATATAAAGGCATTACAAAGCTATAATCTGCCACTGCTTCTAAGAGTCAGGAGGCGAGTGGAGACGTTGCATGCTCCTGACTGTGAGGGAGCATGCTGCTGTGTCCTGGAGTGGCAGGCACTGTGGTAGGAGGCTGTGGAACACAATTTGGAGTCACAAACCTTTTCCTGCCGCCAAGGAAAAGTTTCTATACACCACCCACTCACTAAGGAAGGTGGAAGGTGGAAGCTTTCTGCTGGAGGATTACCTGGAAAATAAGGTATTGGGAGTACAATGGGGTGAATAGGTAGTCACGTGACATTCTAGAAAGACCATAGCTTCGAAGAGAGAGGCACCAGGATTTGAATCCCAAGTGTATACTTTACTACGACCCTGGGCACATTATGAAATTTCTTTGTCAGTTTTATCACCATATACTGGTAATAACTTTGCAGGGTTGTTGTTAGCATTAACGATCAGGACTACAAAATCCTTGGCGCATAGCTGGGACTCGCTAAGTAATGGCCTCTGTGATGACACATTCTTGATTCCACAGAGAGTAACAGCTGGGCCCACGTACAGTACCTGGGAGGTGTTCCTCCAGACAGAAGCTGACAGAAGAGAGAAACAGAGAGCCTCAACTGGCCCCTGAGGAGAGGCCAGCCCAGGAAAGAACTCTGGGCCCCTCAAGTTCAGGGAACTGAGCTCAACACAGCACATCATTCTCCCCATTCTTCTGGAAATAGAGACAAGGACGGGAGTCTCCCTTGTGACACTGGCCTGTTTGCGGTTTCTCAGGAGACTGCAGCAGGGAGCATATGATATACTCCAACAAGTGACAGCAGCAGGGTGACCCAAGAGTCCAGGGGGTGGGACTTGGGCAGGGACAGTGGCACTGCTCAGCAGCATGTAGGAGGGTCCTGAGGGCCATGGCTGTCAGGTTTAGAGGTGGTGACAGACTGTTTAGAGGAGGGACGACACTCATCAGGTGCCCCCCCTGCCCAGGGCTAGGAGCACCATATCAGCAAGGGTGTCAACAGTTTATCTGGGATCCACTTATCCCGTGGCAGACCAGCCCCGTCTCACCACCTGTCAGGAGCAGGTGGGACAGACGCTTGAGGAAGAGTGGGATGACGATCTCTTTAGACTGGAAAGCAGACACACTTCTTTCTTTTTCCCTCTCGACTAGTCCCTTGAGTAAGGCCTCTTTCCCCCAGTCTAAGCTTGACCATCCCCAAGCCCCTGTGACTGGCATGGCTGTCTTTTTTAAAAATTTATTTACTTATTTTGAGAGAGAGAGAGAGAGAGAAAGAGAGCATGCACGTACAAGCAGGGAGGGACAGAGAGAAAGAGAGAGAATCCCAAGTAGGCTCTGTACTGTCAGCACAGAACCTGATGCAGGGCTCAATCCCATAAACCGTGAGATGGTGACCTGAGCTGAGATCAAGAATCATACACTTAACCGATGATGCCACCCAGGTGCCCCTGGCTGTCCTTCTTAAGGCCCTTTGATTACCACATGTTCTGTAATGGTCAGTTTATTCGCCTATTTTTCCTAGATTGTAAATACATATAGGCAGAACCATATCCATATCGCCAATATCCACCACAGTTCCTGTTACATAATCAGTGCCCAATAAATATCAAGTGGACATGTGGATGGATGGCAAAAGAACTCTGTAAATTGAAAGCCCCCATTATTATCATTATATGTTATTATTTGGAACATTACAACACAGAGAGCAAGCACATGCTTTTTCTTTTTATTTCTTTCCGTTCATATGCATATTACATGTACCCAACCGACCACAGGACCAAGAATTTAAGAATACTTTAATTAAACTAAACTCAAAAACCATTTATTGGGTACCTACTAGCTGACAGCCATTTTTTAAAGTACTAGGACACATCAGTGAATGAAACAATGTGCACTCCGAAAAAATATGTCAGTCTATTAATTTCTTTGAAAAAAGTCTCCATACAACCTGGGCAATTATCTCCTACTTTAAGTCTGTATTTAGAGTTAGACTCCTTAAAAGTCTGTTTTGATTCAGACATTTCCAGGAGTAGAGTTCATCATGGAATCTTGAAAGGCAAACCAACTGGGAGATGATTTGTCCTTCACTATAGCAAAGACAGTGACTTTCCATGGATGACATTGATTGTCATGGTCCCCAGGAGGCATTTCTTTGCAAAACCACTGGACATACACCCTTGACTTTCAATGTTCTCCTCAGATGTGAGTATAAACAAATGGATTCTATTTTTTACCTGTATGTTTAACTTGTATCACATGAGGGTTGAGTTCATCTTTTTTACCCCTAACAATGGAAATACCACTTCTGTCATCTTGAGTTTATCATCTAGCTTTTAAAGAAACAGATTGAATCTCATATTTTCCCCTCCTGTGGCTAAGATAAGGACACCCACCACCCCCGTTGGTTGCCTTTCCATCCAGTGGGTCCATCCACTGAGATCACTAAATCCCTTTCAGTGAGTCAGTTAGCTTTGAGTACAAATTGTTGAATAAAGATACAATCCAATTATTCATGGTTTACCTGTGTGACATTAGTCAAAAGGAAGGCCAGGCTAAAAATTATAGATGTTCTACAATCCTTTTTATTACTGCCGGGAAAAATGATTTCCAAGTACCTGCTCTGCTCTCCGCAGAAAGGTAGTGCTCTCCTCCCATGTAGAGGGAAGTCAACCCGAATTTGTTGCTAATGAGTGTCCAGGCCTGGGGCAAGCCTAACCACCCTAGAAGAATCAAAATAAGATGACACAGTACCGACTCTCAAAAAGGGAATCACACTTTTTGAGAAAAACCAAGTTAAATAGTTGAACAACTAAGAGATGCTAAAAGACATGTGGAGCTAATTCTAAGTATTTGGAAAGAAAGAAAAGACAAGATGCTTGGGCTGTGGTAACTCCCAGACTTCACAGAGCAGATCAGATTGGAAGACAGACCTTGAAGGCTTGGACTGCAGTGAGCTTTGAAAGGAGGGCAAGCAAAAACATGGTCAGAAGAGTTGTCTGATGGGGAGAGTGTAACCATCATTCAGGCTGCCGTAGATGGCTCCTGTGCAAAATGAATTGGAAATACGTTCAGAAAAAGTTTAAGTCGAACTGTGGATGCCACTAAATTCTGGGCTGAAGAGTTTAGGTTTTATTTGCTATGCAATAAAAAGCCATTGTCAAGTCATGAATGGAGGAGTGGCTAGAGAAATACTCATTAGGTAGGAGCCTTCACAATGGACTAGAAAAGAGAATGGAGCTTTTTAAAACAACCAGTCAGAGGGGAAGAACAGTTGATAAGTTTGGTTAGAGTCAGAGCATTGTGATCTGAAAAAGGAATTGACACATTAAGAAAATTAAAAATTAGGATTGATTAAGGATACATATGACAGGGTAAAATAAAACATAATTTTTAAGGGCAAACAACAATCTCCAAAAGAAAAGAAAAAGAAACCCATACAAATCAATAGTAAAATAGAACAAATTAGGGATGACTGGGTGGCTCAGTTGGTTAGGCATCTGACTTCAGCTCAGGTCATGATCATGGCTCTGAGTTTGAGCCCTCCATCCAGCTCTGTGCTGACAGCTCAAAGCCTGGAGCCTGCTTTAGATTCTGTGTCTCCATTTCTCTCTGCCCCTTTCCCTCTTGCATTCTCTCTCTCTCTCAAAACTAAATAAACATTAAAAAATATATTTTAAAATAGAACAAATTAGAAAAATGGACAAAGAATATAAACAGGAACATTTCCATAGAAATCTAAATGTCTATTGAACATATGAAGCTATAGTTAGCCACACTAAGGTGTGCAAATTTAAAAAAACACAAAATATTATTTCTGCCTATTGATTTGGGTAAAAATAATGATAACTGTTCAATTATAATATCTAGCATCTGAAGGGAATACAGTGTTAATGGAAAGATAAATGCTATATACTTTCTGGATACAGCAATTTGGCAATATCAAAAATGTAACAAATTTATTTATTCATCTTGAGCCCAGGTTCTCTACTTCTCATGAGTCACATCTCATGTATATACCTGTCTCAAAGCCTTACTCATAGGTGATATAATTGAAAATAATGTCAAAGTCCAATAATAAAATGGTGGATATAAAAAGTATGGAATATTGTATAGACATTTGAAGAAAAATCTTTAATACATGGGAAAATGTGTGTAACATATTCTTAAATTTAAAAAGTAGATTATAATCAGATTGCATAGTATGTTCCTAACTTTAAAAAATCTGTGTTTATAAATAATGTGTAGACTTTGGGTTCTAATTCAAATAGGCTAACTATAAAAAGACATTTTTAAGACAATCAGAGAAAACCACACAGGGTCTATTAGATGAAATCGACTTAGGCTCCGTGCTGACCCCTCAGAGCCTGGAACCTGCTTCAGATTCTGTGTCTCCTTCTCCCTCTGCCCCTCCCCCACTCACACTCTGTCTCTCTCTCAAAATAAATAAACATTAAATAATTTTTTAACAAAATAATGTATGTATGCATAGAAAAAGTTAGAAATAATATATGCCAAAAGAGCTAAATTTGCTGGCTAGACAAATAGCTGATTTTTAAAATGCTTGTTTTTTTGATAAATATATGTTTCATATATCTACCATGAGCATATAATACTTTTAAAATCAAATAAAGAACTATAAATGCCCTTTTTAAAGCCTCTAATTTTTGACTTTAAAGAAGTAAAGGAAATCGGGCGCCTGGGTGGCTTAGTCGGTTAAGCGTCCGACTTTCACTTAGGTCGTGATCTCGCGGTTCGTGGGTTCGAGCCCCGCGTCGGGCTCTGTGCTGACTGCCAGTTCAGAGCCTGGAGCCTGTTTCAGTCTGTGACTCCCTCTCTCTCTGACCCTCCCCTGCTCACGCTGTCTCTCTCTCTCTCTCTCTCTAGAAATAAATAAAACATTAAAAAAATAAATAAATAAATAAATAAATAAATAAATAAAGAAGTAAAGGAAATGATGACACCAATAGCTAAAATGGAGAAGAAGAGAACCAGAGAGGCTTTGGGAAGGAAATACTCAAAAGAGGACTTAAACAAGTGGCAACGATGGTCGATATCTGAACAGAGTCCTGAGCTCAATGAGAAAAGGACGTCAAAATGATGAAGGGGTTAAAGGAAGATGGGGCTCTAAGTTTAACCCTTAGAAGAATACGGACATTCTACACAACAGATTTGTAAGTCTACCTTGGGAATAATGGTTTTGAAAACGGAAGTTGGTTTTTTTCTCTCATTCGTTTATTCCACACAGTCCGGGTACTGTTCTAGATTCTGAGAGCACAGTGGTGAAATAGAGACACTTGACTACATCTTCATGGACTTACAAACAAGCAGCAGAGAGAGAGATTAGACCCAGAACTACCCAGTCGATTGTGATAACTATTATGAAGGAGAAGTAAAAGGTACCAGGAGAGCCTGTAACAGAAAGATTTGACCTAGTTCTCTGACGTTTTGGGAAACTTTCCTAAGGAATTTTTGTTCCTGAAGGGTAGACAAGAGTTTAGCAAAGACGGGACAGGAACATTCAGACCAAAAGATGAGTTCACCTGGAGGTCTTGATGCTGCAAAGAAAAACATGAGGATCTGAGAGACAAAGAGAAAGTCAGTGTGTGAGGAGCAGAAAATTAGGGATAAAGAGGTAGAAGATGAAACAGGAAAGGTACACCATGGAGAACGTGCAGAGGCTTCTGGGCTATGATAAGGATCACTGCTATGACTGTATTTATTCTAAGTGGATGGGGAGTCCAGTAAAGGAGTTCAGGCATGGGGACAGTCCCAGCAGTGCCAAGCAGCTGAAGAAAGGTCATGCCAAAAGTATTCAGAAGTCTATTGATCAGTCAAGATGGAAGAAGTTGGTGCTTTGGACTGGAGTAGTGGCTGTGGAAACAGAAAGAAGTGGGCAGCTTTAAAAAATGTTTAATTTCCTGAGGGAGAAGATGAACGGGCAGAGGGGACTGAGAAGCAACCAGAGAAGCAGGAAGATGATCAGGGAAGCAGCATCAAGGAAGGCATGTTCTTCTGGAAGGAAGGAATGGTCAAGGAGGTTCCTTGCTACTGAATTAGCAAAATGCAAGTCACTGGTGACTTTGCAAGGGCAGTTGGGTGAGGTGGAGATGAGATTGGACAGGTCAAGATGGACATAGATGCTGAGATGCTTATTGCAAAGCAAGAAGGAAAAGATGAAAGGGGGGAGTTTTTAAAGATGGGAAAAGCTTGAACTTGCACATAGGAATAATTCAGGAAAGAAAATAGGTTGTAAACCAGGAGAAGTGGTGGTAAAAGATTTGTCAGAAGTAAGAGGAGATGGGATTCAGAGCTCAGTGGGGGACTTTCCTAGGCAGGGGGTGTACTTCCCTTGACTTCACAGGGGGCAAAGAGGCGAGACAGACAGAATTCAGGAGGGCTTATAGATCTACTGACAAGAGCTTAAAGGAATTCCTTTCTTTTTTTTTTTTTCTTAATGTTTATTTATTTTTGAGAGAGAGAGAGTGTGTGTGAGCACATGAGTGGGGGAGGATCAGAGAGCGAGGGAGACACAGACTCCGAAACAGGCTCCAGGCTCTGAGCTGTCAGCACAGAGCCCGACGTGAGGCCTGAAATCATGAACTGTGACAGTATAACCTGAGTCGAAGTCTGACACTTACCTGACTGAGCCACACAGGTGTCCCTCCCAACATTTCCTGTTTTATTTTTCTCCAGGGTACTTCCCAATCTCCATCATACTCTTCTCATTTGCTTATTTACTTTGCTCAGGATCTGACTTCCTCCAGGTTTTCAGCCTTAGCCACTCGTGTCTGGCTTCCCTGCTCCTTGCTCAACATTTTCAATTCATGGTGCCTATGTCCCTCCTACCAACTGGAGATGAAGCCATAAGCAACGATTTCATCTCGGGCACAGCTTCCCCACCTGTAAAATGGGCATCAGAGCCCCTACTCGCCACGCCCTTGGCAGGGTTAATGTAATGTTATACCGTGTCACTGGTGCACTGACGGTACTTAATAAATAACATTTTCCTGTCCCTTCCCTTAATCACTGTTTGGCCTGGTGTTACCAGCTCCCCAAATAATGTGACCAGGGACTCCTCGCTCATTTCTTTTTTACTGCCCTAGAACAAAGGGAACATAATCAAGAGTGGAAACATTATTTGATATCTGCTTCAAAAGCGGGCTGTGTTTGATGTGTGATGCTGATGTGTGATACTCGATCTATTAGATATTAGTATTAGACTGCCGGCTTTGTGCTGCTTATATTGGTAACATGACCCTGACCAGATTCCCAGCTGTGAGCATTAAAATGTGGGCTTTCAGTTGTTGCTGGGGTTTTTTTTTTCCCCTCCTACTGCCAGGATGAGGTTGAATGAGTATCCAATGTAACAGCCTTCAGCTGAGTGTGCTGAGCTTTTAAAATTCAAAAACCATGGTCTAGTGAAACTTTTGCACCTCAAGTTGCCTCCCCACCTCCAGACTATTTCTTCGGCTGAGTTCACTACCCTTACCCTGGACCTGCCCATCTGAAAGTTCACAGACCCTGCTTATTGATGAAGGAAGGAAGCCAGGCAGCAGAGGATGCGAGAGAATATTTGAAGAGGACAAAGTGGGGCAGGTTAGGGATCCTAGTAACACAAGGAGAAGAAGAATTAGGAGTATAATGACCACGGGAGGTGGAATGAGGAGGGGGAAGAGGAAGAGGAGAAAAAGAAAAAGGTGGGGAAAATGAGGGATAAGCAGACCTACCACTTACTGAGCATTTGATACATATCTTGCTGTTTTCAACCCACTTAATTTCCTTTTCCCAACAATCCTACCAAGTAGGTCTTTCATTACCATAAAGATGGGTCTCCGTTCTGATACTCCTGTCCTTCACCCAAACAATTCTGGACATCAAACAGGTTTTTTTTTCACTCTGCAAAATAAAACCCAACCTCTGCAGCTTGCCATTCAAGGTTCTGCATGAACAGCCCCCCACAGGTGAGGGCACCAAGTAGCACCAGCCAAGCCCAGACTCTTCTGAGGGTAAAAGCAAGTGCCATTTTCAATTATGCTGGGAAAACTGATGAAAACCCAGAGTGCCATGGGCTGGGATGTAGGGTCACCCCTGTGTTCATCCCATGCCGCCCACTTGCTGAGCTACCGCATTCCACGATTCCGACGATGTCGCATCATGCAGGTGGAAGACTGACCAGACCGTACCTGCCCCATTCCAACCTGGAGAACTCATTCTTCAACACCTGGTTCCAAAGCAACTGCTTCTTCAGTTAGAGCCCCCTGTGGGACCCGTGGGTCCAGATCCCAGCTCTACCACCTGCAGGCTCCATGTGCTTGGGTGACTCACTCAAGTTCTGTAGGTCTTCGCTCCCTCTCTCTGTTTTTTTTTTTTTTTTTTTGTAATGTTGAGATAGCAGAACCTTGTTCACGCAGGTGGCTTTGAGGGCTGAATAAGTTCCCAGGCGCAAGGGGCATCCAGTGGAGATGTGCTGCCCAGTGATTGGGGACGCCCTTGTGCATGCTCTCATGCACCTATCCGCACCTGAATCCCACCTGTAAGGCATGTATTTTGTCCTTCGAGGAAAAGAAGAAATTGCCAAGTGGAACATTAAATGCTGAAGAGTTCATACAACATTTTGTCCAAAATAACCTCTAGTTTTTCTTATGGTGATTTTGCCATCATCTTAATCAATACAACATGTTAAAATTTCCAAGATCCCTCTAGGACTCGAGTAATTCTAGAAATTGTCCCATGTAGGCTTCTTGCTGGCAGGAGTATGGAATGTGGGATGGTCTCAAAATGCCTTCTATAAATAAGCAGCATAGGCTTCTATCCATGTGATGCTATTTCAGAGTTCAGTAACATTTATTTTACCTAAGACCTGCCTTATTAAAGTGCTAATACTCCTGAGGTAAGTAACTGATCTTTTCTATCTTCAGTTATTTTTGCCTTAGTGTGAGCGCATTTCAAATCCTTTTTGAGCAAAGGCATGAGAGAGAATACCGGATATTCCTAAGGGTTGGAAGGAGGAACTGCAAAGGCTAGGAAAGAGCCTGGAAAAGCGGGGGTTCCGATGTCAAAGATGGATTCTGTCCACATCCTTGCTCTCAGAGCAAAGCCCCCTTGCAGGGGGCGTAGGCTGAATCTTCGCTGGAAGTGACAAGAGAACAACCCCAGACCCCGCGCCCCCCTCCTGCCTTCGGCTGCTGTTGTTGTTATTCTCTGGCTGTCATTTTGAGGCTTTTTCCCCCACAGATTTTAATTGAATGTTCCAGAGAGGAGAGATTTCCAGCATTTAGTTTTGAACTTTTGCCTCACATTGTGACCAATTAAAATATGATTAACCACAGAACACACTTTTCTTGTTCTTCAAGCATCACCCCCAACAGAGAGAGTGGAGCTTGAATGCCATATTATTATTTTCCATGCTGTTTGCCTTACATCAGAGAAAAGTTTGTTGTTGTTGTTGTTGTTTGGTAAAGTTCTTTGAAAACGTTTCAACAACCTCATTTGGTATTTTTTCTCCCATTCCATGTATATATGGGGCAGAGTTCTCTAATGTCTGCTTTCTCTCCAATGCTCATGTCAAACTTCTTTATGAAATAAAGAGCAGTGATGCCACTGTGTGACTGAAAGCCAAGCCAGGGTGGATGGCTTTAAAAATGATAGTAATATACAGATAGAGGGTGCAAATCCATCTGAGCCCAGCCCGACCAGCAGCCCTCCACATCTGTCCCCCCGTGGCTTCCTTTCCTTTATGCCACATCTTTGGCACCTCCCTCTGGTTCCCAGCCACCTCTCAGTGTAGAGTCTTCTACTGTGCAAAGAAACTAGAGCATGTCATTGATGAAGAGCCCAGGGCTTCCCCATCCATATCTGAAGTGTATCTATGATAGCGGCCTTTCCTCCCTCAACCCCCGTCTTCAGGAATTCCTTCTCCTCCTATGCAGCCGATTCCCTTCCTTTCTACCCACCTTTGGCGCCTGTTTAAAACTTATTTCCCCTTCTGTCTCGTGCATTTTTATTCTCCCTTTTCGCCATCTCTCAGACTGAAAATACATGCATGATTCCTCCCTCACTCTAACAAACCTCCTGGCAAACTCCTCCTCGTCCCCCATGACCTCATCTTTCTCTGGACAGAAGAGTCCACGTTCTTCACTACTACCTCCTCAACTTTGTTCATCTGTTGACCCACTAAAACTTGGATCCCATCATATTCGATTCTATTGATGGTGTGATAAAGATCTATGGGCTCAGACAAGTCAGAAAAAGACTTTGCAATTAGTACACTGCCCTTGGATTCAGGCAAGGACTTTGCTAACATGGGCAATGTAGTAAATGAACACAAAAAGTGGAACTTAAAACTCAGCTGCCCTCTTATGGTGTGTTTCCTGAGCCAGACCTAGTCTGAGAGTGTCTAGACCCAGAGATGGCGCTCAATAGTGCCCCTGGTGGGAGCTTCAGTGTCCATACTGGTCCTTGACATTGACCTCATGGCAGATAACAAGAGCAGGAGATGGAGACCTGGCCTTCCTGCAGAGAGCATGGATCCAGCTGGGAGACAATCAGGCCAAAGAGAAGAATGGGACACTCTACTGCTTGCTTCTTTGGCCCTCCAAGGCTCATGTGATTGTTTATCTGTGCAGAGAAGAAATGAAGGTCTCTACTTTTCTAGGGGTTCCCCCCATTCTTCCCTGTTTTATTCCCTTCCTGTGTGTTCTCCGGTCTGGCTCCTCTTTTTATCTAAGGGGACAAGACCAGCATTCTCTGTACAACATCCTCTGCACTGTTCGCTGCTGTTGATTGTCCGCTCTCCTCTGCTGGACAGAGGTTTTGACAAACCAGGAATTTAACCCCTTCCCTGGGTGTGAAAAGAAGCATCTTCATTGTAATCAAGAAGGTGGAAGGATAAGACCTGATTATTTCTCTCTTCCCCAAGCAGCTCATGCCCTTTCTCCCTTGCCCCATGTGCACGTTCCCTAGAAAGTAACTTCAGAGGGCGCCAGCTTCCAATTGCGGTCATGGCCTCTGTGCCAAATGCCAACCAGTGTCTGGCGGTGCCCATTCTGATGTGTCCTGGTGGGTGAGCTGAGGCCATCAATTCATCTTACATGAACCATGAAATAGCCAACAGATGGACAGTCATTAGATGTGTGGTCCCTACTGACCCAGCCTAGATTTGAACCCATGATCTCCAAGCAAATCGTGCTCTGTTGCAATAACAAAGCCTGAAGGACCTAGGTGCTTTCCAAATCCTTGCTTTTTAAATTGGCACTTTGTAGTTAGTCACTGAGGAAGGAGAAGACAAGAAAGAAGGAATGAATTGAACACCTGCTGTCCTTAAGGGAGAGAGGAAAACTGGGGAAGGGAAACTTGGTCTTGCATGCCTCCGTGGGTGAGGCTGTTGCTTTTTAAAGCAGGGTGCCATTTGAAAAGTGGCTGCCTCTTACCATCACTCTGTAGTGCTATTTGAAACACCTGCCTTGGCCTTCGCTCTGCTTCGTTGGTTGTCTTCATTTGCTTGCTTAACAACTGGGGGTGTTTATACCTTCGTAATAAAATCACATTCTTGAACAGAATCGTGATAATGAAAGTTAATTCTCTTATCCCCCAAACTCTCAAGAGTTTCAACCTGCTGCTCCATTAATTCACTCTATCTATCCAGCTCTGACACAGAGAATGAATACCATTGTGTCCATTTTACAGATAAGCAAAGTGGGAAGTCAAAGGTTTGATGCACTTTGTTTCCCACGTGTCAAGAAATAGTCTTCGCCGCCAACAAACCCTGTGACCTGTGGAAAGTGATTTGTTCAACGTGTCAATCTGTTCATCTGCAAGTAAGAATGATGGAAAGTTTGTGAAGTAAAAAACATGGTGTGAATGATGCCCCCTAGAGTTGTACAGTCAACAGCCTTGCCAACCAGTGTGGCACACAATAGTTTCTCGGTAAGTATTAGCCATCGAGTGTCCGTTGGGAAGTTTTTCTTCTGGCAACAACACAGTGGGTGGTTCAGGACAGCCATGTGTCCGGCCACATGAAACACATGGAAAGCAGCATCAGTTTAAGGATGGCGAGGAGTTACCAAGGCAGGCAGGAATCATCTGCCAACATTCCGGGGAGGAAGGAAGCCCACGTAGAAGCCTTTCCCCTAGAACACTGGTTCTCAAACTGTGGGCACTAAGGAGCCACTGGCACAGGGGAACTTGTTGGAAGTACAGATAATCAGTCTCCACCCCAGATCTGCTGAGTCTGAAACTCTGAGATAAGACTCAGAAATCTTCTGTAACAAGCTCTCTTGTTGATTCTCATGCACTGTCAGGTCTGAGCCCAGCTGAGAGACCGAGAAGCAGGGCAGGGATTTCAGCAGTCTCAAGGGCCTAGGGAGTTAGAACATCATTCTTTTTTTATATATATTTTTAAATCTTTATTTATTTTTGAGACAGAGAGAGAGAGAGAGTATGAGTAGGCAAGGGGCAGAGAGAGAGGGGGACACAGAATCCGAAGCAGGCTCCAGGCTCTGAACTGTCAGCACAGAGCCCGACGCGGGGCTCAAACTCATGAACTGTGAGATTATGACTTGAGCCGAAGTCGGACACCCAGCCAACTAAGCCACCCAGGCACCCCAAAACATCATTCTTAAGGTAAAGACTGAACTCCCTACATAATGTGGCTTTCAAAGTTCTGCATAAGTTGGCCCCTACCTACCTCTACCCTTGCTAACCTCATGTAAAATATCACTTTATTTCCTTCTCCTCAACCTGCTCTGGATTCTTAATTCCCTTGTACTTGCTATGTTCCAACCTGTCACAGGACCTTTGCATGTGCCCAGAATGTTCTTTCTTTCCCCCTTCAACTAGTTAATGCCAATTCATTCCTCTGATTAAGTACTGCTTCCTCAGAGACTTCCTTTGATGACCTCTGCAGTTAAATCAAATCCCCTTCCTACCAGTTTTATGGAAGGTGACCTTCTGTCCCTCTCTTTAGCAGCACTCAGAATAATCCAAATTTGTATCTGATTTTTTATTATATGAGTCATGCCTATTTTTGCTGACTACTGTATATTCAGTACATTTATAGCATATATTATACTCAATAAATATTCACTGAATAAATTAATAAGTAAATGACTAATCAGATCAAATATTGTTATTATTCCCCACATGACAAGATTGGACTTTCTGACGCTCAAATAAGAAACATCCAAGAAGAATTCCACACTGAGGACTCTAAGTCAGCATTCCAGGTCACCAATTCACAATCCATTCTTTTCCCTTCCTATATTTGAAGCCATTTGAGAAGTAGACACAAGAGAGAGACTGATGGATATCAAAATATCAACTTAATTACTAATAAATCTGAACTGGAGAGGTATGTTCGACTAATGACCACAATTGAGTTTCCTAATATATCCCCTTGGATTTGAACTTGTCCGTTCAAACTGCTGGCATCACCTATGCAGGGGCAGACCAAGACCCATGAGGCTTACTGCATGGATTAACAGAGGTATTTACATCCAGAGGTCAGGCTGTTCCATCAGGGACTAAAAAGCCAGGGAGAGGCTGGCTGGAGTACACCCGGAATCTTCTCCCAAACTTACTTATAGAGTCACTCACTATTTTCATGGAAAGGTATGAATAAAGAGGAAAGAAGGCCAGGAATGCTGCTTTGGAAGAAACTTTCTCATTGAAATGTGAAGACAAACCAATGGAGATAAGTATTAGAGGGACTTTATTCATAGCTAAAATTTTGATTATTTAAAAAAGTGAGCCAAAGTATATTTGTTCCCTGTTAGTGGGTTTAATGCACTCTTTCTATTTTTTTAATGTTTTATTTATTTCTGAGAGAGAGAGAGAGAGAGCGTGAGCAGGGGAGGGTCAGAGAGAGAGGGAGATACAGAATCTGAAACAGGTTCTGAGCTAGCTGTCAACACAGAGCCCGACGTGGAGCTCGAACCCACAAACCGTGAGATCATGACCTGAGCCGAAGTCGGACGCTTCACCGGCTGAGCCACCCAGGTGCCCCTTAATATACTCTTTCTACTATTTCCTTTGATTTTCCTTCCTCAAGTGTGGTGTTATTTAGCTAATTGTTACAGCTATGAATTAACACGTTGAAGTTTGTCACTGAAAAAATGTATTTCTTTTGTAAATCAATACAGCTAGATGCATATGCACATGACACTAGTTTCCTGCAGATTTACTTTTATTTATTTATTTTTAATACATTTGAGAGAGAGAGAGAATGGAGAGAATGAGTGGGGGAGAAGGGCAGAGGGAAAGAGAAAGAGAGAGACAGGAGAAAATCCCAATCAGGATCCACACTCTGTACAGAGCCTGATGTGGAGCTCAGTCTCATGACCCTGGAATCATGATCTGCACCAAAATCAAGAGTTGGACACTCAACAACTGAGCCATCCAGATGCCCCCAAATTTCTTTTTTTTATAAGACACCATGAGATCTGCTCCTATACTGGTTCAAAGCATTTGATTAAATTTGTGCAATGTTGAACAAGTCAGGAGTGATTTCAGATGCAAATAATACATTATCCAATTAATGGTGGCTTCAGTAATAAAAACATTTGATTATATCATATACAGGAGGTTGTGAAGTAGTTGCATGTAGACTGATTGATTCAACAAAGACACAAAGCTCCCAGGTTCTTCTTTTCCTTCTGTTTACTATACTATATTCAGTATGTTGAATTTTCATTCTTGAGTTTGTTGTCCCATGATTGCAATGTGGTTGATGTGGGTCTTCTACATCGAAACCGTATTTAAGGCAAGAACAAGTGAAACGTTCAATATCACTGAGCTGGCTCTTCTAACATTGTGCTGGCTGTAATGGAAGCTGAGCAATATGTGTCCTGATTTGCTTATATTTAAGATTAAACCACTACAGCAGGACACAGAACTATGCTGAATAAAATAGAGATCTCATTGATAAGGAAGAAGGGAGACATTGGAAGGGCAACTAACAATGTTGACCATGAGTATGTCTGACTCAAACCCATCCCTGAAGCTGTTCATTATCCTATATCAAGCACCGTCAATTCTATCAAAGGGCAATAAATAGGGAGAATGGTAGAGTCGAGTTTTGGAGCCGTAACTCCAGGCATGAGCCGTAAGTCACCTAGCATTTGCTCAATCCTCACAAGTTGGGGGGAAATGTCTCCGGGTAGTAGGGACGACAGAAAATCTAGCAGCAGGGAGGAGAGATTGCTGAACAAGGCAAGTATGGCCAGAGAAATCTACGTGGTTGAAGAGAGCCTTTGACAATGGGTTGAATGGGAGGAGCGAGAGAGGCAGAGTGGAGAACACCAGGTAAAGAGCAGGGTGGAGGGAGGACCGTACGAGGAGCTGCTTCATGGGGGACCCGAGTTCTCACTGGGGAATGAAGGGGGAAAGAGGGACACCTGCGGCCTGAGAGTGGGGCCCGAGAGAGCCAGCTGAACGTACTGGAGATTCTTCACTAGGTGGACAGGAGCCACCCAGTTTCATGAGCAGAGCAATGACATGATGTGAGCAGTATTTCAGAAAGATTAATTTGGTGGTTGGGAACAGAAAGCCCAGAGGGATCAGAGGAGGAGAGACAAGTTGGGAAGCTATTGCCATGCCCACGAGGTGACGGGGGCCTCAGTGAGAGCGTTATCATTGGCAATAAAAATGTAGCAGAAAGTGTGGGCATACAAGACACTTGAATCTCATTTCAGGATATCTCCTATCAGAGAATAAAAAGTAGACACAGTAATGAAAAACATAGACCTTCATAAGTGGCAGTAGCCAAACATTTAATTGCCACAGTCCCCATTTCAATTGCTCATCTGAAGAAAAAAAAAAAAAAGAAAAAGTTAATTTTAAATAATGAAGGAAACCATCAGGGAGTTCCACCAAAAGTAATTTTTTAAATCTCAAATCATCATTCCTCCAGTTAGTTACTCGTGCCCTGGTTTCACAGAAATGGGCTGCAGGCATTATAGGAAATGAAGTTTTATTATAGGAAGAGCCAAGACCTCTCCAATTCGCCACTCAAGGGCATCTGTGTTCCCCACCCAAGAGGAGGCGTTGTGCACAGGGAGGTGGCCTGCACGGAATTGGGAAAGAATCAAAACTCTAATGGAAGCTGAGAACGCGGAGCCCTTTCAACCACAGATTCCTAAGGATGGTCAAGGCCCAAGGAGGCACAGCAGAATCACCTCTCCCTGTCACGTGGTTCACAGACATTCCTAATGTGATAGCGTCTGCTCTCCTTCTCCCACTGAAGTCACACCACTGTTCTAGGGACCTAGAGCAGAAGACGCTCCCCAGAGATATGTTGGGTAAGTGCATAAATGAATTAGTGATGGGCATCTTCATTATTTTTCATTACGAGTGGTGAGTAAACGGTGGCCTCTGGAACCAGACCACCATGTTCAAGTTGTCACTCTGCCCCTTACCCACTCAGAAACCGAAGTCTTCTTTTTGCCAGTTTTCTCATCTGTAAAATTGTAATAGCTCCTACTCTGTAGTTCTGTTTCAAGGACTCAGTGAGATCATGATGGTAAAGTGCTTAGCTCAATGCCTGGTACAGGGTTAGCACCCAATAAATGTTATCACTGTGTGTTTTACAGATGAGGAAACAGTCATCCAACAGCCTAGAGAATTGGCCCAAGGTCTCACAGATAAATGCTGTGCATGCTTATTTTCACGGACGTATCTTTTCTGAGCCATGTGTCAACAAGTCAGCAAATATTTATTAAGTGACCATGAGGTACAGAGTTCTGAACTAAACATTCAGAATTTATGCTCAAGGATGGGTATATTTCCCACTTTAGCAGAATTTACTATCTGACAAGGATGTTTAGTTTTTCATGGTCAGCCCGGCTTCACACAAGGCTGGCCTTACAGATAAAAGAGAAACAAGCCTCTGTGGTACTATTTGAAGGGCCCTAAGAAGGTCACTGTAACAACACACATCAATTGGCATTGGGGATAAACTCAACACAACAGCTTTGTATTGGCCGGAGTTTTGACTTCTGGAGAATGGATTCACCAAATCAACTCATCATTCTCCTTCTTCCTTTGCAATCCCTCTGCAGATAAAATTGTTTCCCTGAGGCCTTTTACTGATGCCTGAAATGTCTCCAGCCAGTTCTAGTCCTAGGAGTGAAGCATTGCTTCTTAGCTGGCAATCTTTGAAATTGCAATTATACCTGGGAAAGAATGGCTGAAGTCTGTGACGTGTATTTTTAACAAACAAATGTGTGTGTGTGTGTGTTTATATAGTTCTTTTATGTCAACTGAATTTCCCTGAAGAGAAGGGCAACATTGCCTCTCAGACAGCTAAGATAGCTTGGTCCTTGGGATAGTATGTTATTCGGAACTAACACAGAGGAGAAGGAACCAACAAGAGACAGTAGGGATGCCAGACACCCTGTGGGCAGGGCCTGCCCTCTACTCACCTTTCTTCCAATGGAACGAGGGCCTCTACCCCTCTCTACAAGCCTTCTGCCTTAATCTGCTGGGGCTGCCATGCTTTGCTCCACAGCTGCCACCATGTTTTGCCCCTTAGAGCTACACACCACACAGCCAAGTGGCAGTGTAGGACAAGTCTTCCCAGAAACCAGCCTGCTTCCTTGCAGATCTGAACACAAGTGCAAGGCCCCCTTCATTTTAAAAGCTCTTCTAAAAATCACTCCATACATGGGGCGCCTGGGTAGCTTAGTCGGTTAAACGTCCGACTTTCGCTTGGATCATGATCTCGCGGTTCGTGGGTTCGAGCCCCGCGTCGGGCTCTGTGCTGACTGCCAGCTCAGAGCCTGGAGCCTGTTTCAGTCTGTGACTCCCTCTCTCTCTGACCCTCCCCTGCTCACGCTGTCTCTCTCTCTCTCTAAAAAAATAAATAAAACATTTAAAAAAATAATAAATTAAAAAAAAAAAAAGTTTAAAAATCACTCCGTAGAAACTGTCAGGGTGATCAAAGCACGCCCATGTGGGGACATCACACAAGTGTCAGAACTTTATAAGCCTCTTACAAGCTATGGATCCCAAACCCTTCCTGTTTTTATCTTCTTGAGGGTAAACTCATCAAATAAACCCTCTCCTCTGACCCCAGTCGGCACAAGGCAAACATGTGTTTCCTCTTCCACGATGTCTCTCATTGAAGAAGATAGGAGACAGGACCCTGTCTGTTGTCTCAGAGGAAATTTGCTCTCTGAGTATCTGTGGAATGATGATACCTCAACGTGAGACCACTGTACTTCCTGGAGCATGTCTCCCCTCAGCCATTTCCTGGGTGGATACATAGGTAGGAAGGGCCAAATCCCAGCAGTCTGGTCCAGGGCCACGTTGATAGCCCTGATAAGTTAATTCACATGTAATTCACATGATTGGCAATGACTCTTAAAATATTTCCCCTCCCAGGGGCACCTGGGTGGCTCCATCAGTTAAACAGCCAACTCTTGATTTTGACTCAGGTCATGGTTCATGAGTTTGAGCCCCACATCAGACTCTCTGCTCATGGCACAGAACCTGCTGCAGATCCTCCGTCTCCCTCCCTCTCCCTCTCTCTCTCTGCCCCTTCCCCACTCGCATGCTCTCTCTCTCTTTCCCTCAAAAATAAATAAATAAATAAATAAATAAATAAATAAATAAATATAAATAAATAAACAAATGCTAAAATAGTTCCCCTCCCCAAAGAAGTTGTATTTCTGAGCATCATTCTTTAACGTATTCTTTAAAGTCTCTACTGATGGACTTCCTGTCAGTGTGGCCTAGCTTGAGGGAAAGATTTGTGCAGGCCAAGAGACCTGCATGATTGGCGATCTGTTCCACTATGCAAAGACCAACTCTCGTAGGGACCCCAGAGTGGCCTGACATGCCTGCCAGCCACTGTCTAAGTGGATTGTACCAAAGGGCAACCCACCAAACAGCCTGACTGGAGAAAAAGAGGCACAGTGGAGACATAGGAGAAGCACCTGCTCCCACCTTTGGGGAAGCAATCACCTGGTTGGCCGCGGAGAAGTGATACATGCCAGCCCTTCCTGTCAATGGCTATGCCATGGTCGGGAACATGAGCTTCCACTGAGCCTGTCTCCAGGTTGCCAAAAGCCTGCACCTGACAAGCAACCGGGGGTGAGTCGTTCCGACAGAAAATGAGAGCAGAAAGGAGAGTCTGCACTTGAGAACAAGCCCTGGCCCAGTTAGTCCTTTGAGAACAAGAACCTGGTAAATGGCTCCTGCCTATGAAAGGCAGAAGGAGAGACAAAATTCTGGCCTCACAGGCTCTTTGGTGGGGTCTAAAGGTCTCCCGCCATTCTGATTCTGTAATACCTCTGCCAGCATTGGCTCTGTAGGAAAAAATTGCATTTGAGAAAAATGGGCACAATAAAATCAGAATGTGTGCCTTTAAGGAAGAGTCCCCCAGATAAGTATTGCTAAAGTTCCAAATATATAGCCCATAAAACACAGAGGATATTTGTACCGTGGCTAAGGTTCAACACTGATCATCACTAAATGATCACTGCTAACAAATCAACATGTGACATTAGCCAGAAAAGCTATTGGATGCTAAAAGAGACTCAAAAGCCCCAGGAAACAGCCACTTAATGAGCAAACGGTTTAATTTAGAGTGTCACTCACAGAAAATAGACAATAGCATTACTAAAGTTGCAACAATATAGCAGTTTACAGTTCCTTCACATTTCACATGATTTCCTTCCACCTAATATTGACAATTACCTGTAAAATACACAATAACAACCATTTACTGAGCATTTCTAGTGTGCCAGCCACTGTTCCATGAGCTTTAAAAGCACTCTGTGACCTAACTATGGCAGTGAACTTGTTT
>JAESUZ010001003.1:0-45321 GCA_017311185.1 Proteles cristata cristata
AATCATCACTACACAATCTTTTAAGAAGCAGAGACTCCTGAGTCAACCTCCCAAGATGCCAGAGCTTCCAGTATTAACTGGTGGTTTAAGTTCTCAGAGCAGTCTTTCACATGGATTGAACCCAAAGACTATACTCTGGGGTGGTAGCCAGAGTTTCAGAGGGGTTCTGTGCTCCTCCAAAGGGTGAGATGTCCCATTTTTGGTAGGTGCTTTTCATAATTCAGCAAAGAAAAATATGTGAGACACATAGGACAACCCTCAGGTAAATACTGGTTCCTATCTAGATTCATTCTTGCTTTACTAGATGCAGGCCCTCAAAGAGTACAGAGACTTCACATCCTTATTAAAGACACCCAAATTCCTCAACTTAAACATTAGGACAGACCTTTAAAGAGTTCAGAGACATCATGCCTTGAAAACAGAACTCAAAAGACATCAGATTCAAACCTTGGGATAGACACTTAAAGAATTCCAAGACTTCATGCCAACAATACAGACTCCCAACTACTTAATATTCAAACCTGATGACACAAACCCTCAATTAATTCACAGACCTCACACCCTGAGCACAAGCATCTACATATCTCAGAGTAAAGTACTGGGAAACAGAACACTACAGAGAGCAGAGATACCATACCTTGAAAAATGGCCCCCAAATAACTCAGACTCAAACCTTGGAACACACTATGAAAAGATTTAGAAGTGCCGTACCTTGAACAAGACCCCAAATATCTCAAACTCAAAGTTTAGGATTCACATTCTCAAGGAGTTTGAAGACCTCTGACCTTGAACATGATTCCCAAATCTCAAATTAATATTGAAAAAAAAAAAAGGCAATGAAAGAGTTCAAAGGCCTCACATTCTGAACTCAGGTCCCAAATAGTTCAAACCCAACTTGAGACACAGAACCTCTAGAAGTTCAGAGATCTCACACCTCATACTCAAACATTGAAACAAAGATCACCAAAGCATTTAGGGAACGCAAACCCTGAACTCAGACTCCCAAATATATCACACTCAATCTTAAGGACAAACATGGTCAGAGTTCAGAGATTTTACATACTAAATGAAGAAACTGAAATATTTCAGACCCAAAACAACAGAAAGTTCTAGACCTCACACCTAGAACATGAACTTCCAAACACCTCAGACTCAATACTTGGGACACAGACCCTCAGAGTTCAGAGACCTCACATCCTGAACAACAACAACAACAAAAACCCAAACACCCTACATCACAACTTTGAGTGACAGATCCTTAAGATCGGTTATCTCAAACCCTGAACATAGACTACAAACACCTCAGACTAAAACCATAGGACACAGACCAACAATGCATTCAGAAACCTTACACCAGTAACAAATAGTACTCCAAATACTTCAGGCTCAAACACTGAGTAACAAACTCACTGATTTCAGAAACCCTGCATTAATCTGTGTCTTTTGTTTTCTGTATTTTTATGATTTGACATCTGGGACCTTGCTGACCTTGGAGAGACTGCCTCTCCCAAGGTTATTCAAGTCCTAAAAACAGTAAACAACTTGCCTGAGAGAGCACTTTTCAAATACAAACAAATCAATCCACAGCCATACCCCAACCACCTCCTCTATCAGGTTCTCACACTGCAGACCACTATTCCTCTGCCCTAATCACCCAGGGCCAGGTACCAGGCAACCAGAGAGAGCCCCTATACACAGAATCTACTGAAACTATTCAAACTGGCCAAATACTAAACTAATGACCCTGCCCATTCGTTCCAGTGAAAACCACAATAAGGACTCTTATTCAAAATTTCCTCATCTCTCTGCCTCCTGACTAAACCTGGTGCTTCCCCATATGGTACTGCATGGTTCGGCACTCCATCTTCTCTTGGGATCTGTGAGTATAACAAATTATCTTCTCAATAATAATCATTTCCTGATCTATTGGCCTTACCATACCTAAATAATAATAAAAACCTGTATTAAAACAGAACTCATACCCTGACCAGATTTCACCAAATATATAAACCTCAAGCCTGATATACAGACCTCCGAAGAATTCAAAAAATTTTAACTCTAATTTTTTAATCTTTATTTATTTTTGAGAGAGAGAGCACAAGCAGGGGAGGAATGGAGAAAGATGGAGACACAGAATCTGAAGCAGGCTCCAGGCTCTGAACTGTCAGCACAAAGCCCAACGTGGGGCTCGAACTCACAAACCAGGAGATCATAACCTGAGCTGAAGTTGGATGCCTAACCAACTGAGCCATCCAGGCTCCCCAGAGAATTCTAACTCTAAATATGGAACCTGAACTATCCTTGACTCAAACCATAAGATGGATCCAGGCAGACCTCACATTTGAACACAGTTCCCAAATATCTCTGAATCAAGCCATGCAATACAGACCCTTGAAGAGTTCAGAAAATTCAAACGCTGGATGCACACTCCAAATACCTCAGACTCAAAACTTAGAAAATAGACTCTTAAAAGACTCTTAAATACAGAGAACAAACTAGGATTGATGGGGAGAAGGGTAGGAAAGACAGGAAAATGGGTGATGGGCATTGAGGAGGGCACTTGTTGAGATGAACACTGGGTGTTGTATGTAAGCAATGAATCACGGGAATCTACCCCCGAAACCAAGAGCACATTGTATACACTGTATGTTAACCAATTCGACAATAAATTACATTTTTTAAAAAAGAAAATAGACTCTGTGCTCGCTTCGGCAGCACATATACTAAAAAAAGAAAATAGACTCTTAAATACTTTAGAGAACCCACATCCTCAACCTGAACCCCCAAATACCTCAGATGCAAACCTTGGAACAGATCCTTAAGGAGCTTATTTACCATGCACTATGAATTAAGTCCTTCCTGTTAACTAAGTGGGACACACATCTTCAAAAATATTAGGCAGCTCAAACCCTGAACACAGACATCTAAATATCTTATAGATAATCTTTGGAACACAGGCCATTAAAACTTTTAGAAACCTTGCAACCCGGAAAAAAACCAAAAAACAAAAAAACCCCTCAGATTCAAACCTTGTAAGAAAGCCTCAAAGAGTTCATAGACTTCAACCCTGAACACGGACTCCCCAGATGCCTCAGACTCAAACCTTGGAACATAAAACCTTATGCAGTTCAGGAACTTCACATCTAGAACAGAAACCTCAAATATATCGGACACAAACCTTGGAAGAGAGCCTCCAAGACTTTATAGAACTCACTCCCTGAAAGCAGATCCCAAATACCTCAAATTCACACTTGGAACACAGACCTCAGGGCACCTTGGTGGCTCAGTCAGTTGAGCATCCAACTTCAGCTCAGTTTATAATCTCATGGTTCATGAGTTCAACCCCCACGTTGATCTCTGAGCTGTTTGGTCTCTGAGCTAACAGCTCAGAGCCTGGAGCCTGCTTCAGATTCTCTCTCTCTCTCTCTCTCTCTCTCTCTCTCTTTCTCTACCTCTGCCCCTCCCCTGCTTGTGTTCTCTCTCTCCTTCTCAAAAAATAAATAATAAAATAAAATAACATAATATAACATAACATAACATAAAATTTCAGAGACCTCACACCTTGAACACAGAACCAGATACCTCAGACCCAAACCTTGTGACACAAACCCTCAAATATTCAAAGACTTCACACAATGAACACAAATGCTCAAATACCTGAACCCCTACAATGAAATAGAGCCTCAAGAATTTGGAGACAGGAGGCCTTGAACACAGATCTCAATTGCCTCAGACTCATATCTTAAAACACAGACCTTCATAGATTTCAGACAGTGCACGACCTGAACACAAACCTCACATATCTCCGATTCAAACTTTGGAACATAGATACTGGGTGAGTTCAGGGACTTCACACTCTGACTTCAGACACCAAATACTTCAGAACCAAATTTGGACAGACTCTCTAAAAGTTCTAAGACTTCAGGAGTGCTTAGGGTGGCTCAGTCGCTTAGGCATCCAACTTCGGCTCAGGTCAAGATCTTATGGTTTGTGGGTTCAACCCATGTGTCGGACTCTGTGCTGACAGCCCAGAGCCTGGAGCCTGCTTTGGATTCTGTGTCTCCCTCTCTTTCTGCCCCTCCACTGCTCTCTCCCTCTCTCTCTCTCTCTCTCTCTCTCTCTGTCCCTTCCTCTTTCTCTCTCTCTCAAAAATTAACATTAAATAAACAACAATAGACATGAAAAAGAATTGTTTTAATAGAAAATAAAAGTTCTAAGACTTCAGACTCTGAACCCAGACCTCCCAAACAAATCAGCCATAACTCATGGAACACTGACTGAAGAATTTCAGTGACCACATACGCTGAATACAAAACCTAATCACCCCAGACTCAAACCTTGGAACACAGACAATGAAAGCACTTTAAAACCTTACACCCTGAAAAAGATTCCAAATACCTCAGAATTATACTTTGGGACACAAACCTTCAAAGATTTCAGAGACTCCACACCTGAATACAGACCAAAAATACATAATACACAAACCTTGCAATAGAGACCCTATGAAAGTGCTGACTAGCACCATTACTCACAAGAGCCAAGAGGTAGGAGTAACCCAAGTGTCCACTAAGAATAAGTGGAGAAACAAAATGTAGTATATACATACAATGGAACAGCATTCAGCCTTGGAAGGAAAGTCTGACACATGCTACAACACAGATGAATCTTGAGGACATTATGTTAAGTGTAATAAGCTAGTCACAAAAAGATAAATACTATATGATTCCATTTACATGAAGCACTGAGAGTAGTCGAACTCATAGAAAGAAAGTAGAGTGGTGATTTTCAGGGGCTGGGGAAGGGGTAAATCAGGAGTTAGTGGTCAATGGGTATAAAGTTTCAGTTTGGGAAGATGGAAGAGTTCTGGAGACCTGTTGCTCAACAATATGAATATCCTTAATGAACTATACACTTAAAAATGGTTGAGAGGTGCCTGGGTGCTTCAGTCGGTTAAGTTTGCAACTTCAGCTCAGGTCATGATCTCACGGTTCATGAGTTCAAGTCCTGCATCAGGCTCTGTGCTGACAGCTCGGAGCCTGAAGCCTGCTTTGGATTCTGTGTCTCCCTCCTTCTCTGCCCCTCTCCTGCTCATGCTCTGTCTCTTTTTCCTTCAAAAATAAACATTAATTTTTTTAAAAAATAGTTGAGATGATAAATCCTATGTTATATGTATTTTACCACAATTTAAAACATATGGATTGGGGATATTAACTGGATTATCCATCTGTGTAGTATCTGCTCAGTTGTTTACATTGGACCAACCTGTAGCATCTCTTGAGTACACTGTCAAATTGCTTAGCTACCTTTGTTCTCATTGCCCATGGAACGAGAGTTAGAAATTGCATGGACACTAATGTGATTGTGGAAGATCATCTGTGTTACTGTCCCCTTCCTTAAAGGTGGAGAACAGTAAGTAGTGACAATGAGTAGACAGAGATGCAAGAATAAGAACTTGTGGAAAAGAGAGGATCTTAAATGATAGAATCTCTCCAGTTTAACAAGAAGACCCATGGGAAAATATCGTTTCTATCACTTCTTCAATTGAACTCAAATTCCCTTCTGTATATGATCAAAATATATTTAGGTAGATATACAAATACCCAGAAATAAGTACAATAATTATTGTAATTATAATATTAATTACCATTGGATTTCACACATATACAGTACTTAACAATATTCAAAGCATTTTTGTGTGACTTTACTTCATTTAATTCTTGCAGCTCTAACAAGAAGAAAAGACTGAGCCAAACAACCTCTGGCTTAGGATCAGTGCTCATGTGGACATATCTGGCCCTGGGTCATCAGCTCTGCCTTGTGACCTCCAAAACATTGACCTCTGGTAATGCCAGAGGCCTGATCTGTACTAATCTTCTATCTGCTCATCTTGACACAGATTCCCTTATAGATTTGATTTATGGTAATGAGTCCTATAAACTATGATCCGTCACAAGGTTTTGCAAAATTTACTTTAATAATCCATCTGGTGTCCATCTACTACCTTCAGGCCTTTATTATCTTTCATTGTACCACTATAATATCTTCCCAACAGTCTCTTTTTCTCCATTTTAGTCCTTTGAATTAGTCAGCTTCATGGCAATAAAAAAGATGGTTCAAAGTGTTTAAATAGAAAGACTTAAATTACTAGACCGTTCAAACCTTTAAACTTTTAAACTCAGTTGAAAGTTGTTGTTTTTTTTTCCGAAGGTTTTAACAGAGTTAAAGGAAGTTAAGGGTGCTGAGACACCTGGGAAGTAGCAACAGAGAGAAGCCATTACCATCCTTCGATGTGAAGGGGCATGGGGAAGAAGTCTTTCTTACTGGAACCCAGTGCAAACTAGAGCAGAAGAGGTGCCAGCGGACAGGAGCTATGGCTGCAGTAGAAAACCAGAGTCTTGATGGATGCACAGCCAGGCAGGAAGGGAGTTAGGGAGTGCAGAATGGACAGATAAATACCCACAAACTCTCTCTCTAACTACTCTCTGATCTACTGGTGCCCACTTCTTCCCACCCACAACCCACACACATGCATTGTCCAAAATCAAGCAGAAGTTAGATGATATGGTGTTTTTAAAACATCTTCAGATTCATTTACAGTCCCCTCATCAAGGGGTAGAGTCTAATTCTCCACTTAAATTTTTTTTTAATTTATTTCTTTATTAGCTTTGCAATTAACAAGGAAAAAAGGTAATGACATAAAGAGCAATAAAAAAATGTGATCTCTTGATTTGGGATATGTACTTTAAAACTAGGATTGTTTTTATTCTTCATATAAAATGGTGCCTATTATAAAACTATAGAAATCAAACCCAAGCTGTTTTTCTTTCATTAAAGATGGGGTCTTTTTACCTGAAAACATGTACATCCAAAGATACTGATAATAAGTTTAAAAATATCATGCATTGACTCTGTTATCACATATACACAAAATTGTAAGACTCTGTCTACGTGTACATAGGCTTAGAGTCATATATCTGGGATTGTATTCAGCAAAGTATAAAACAATGGTTTTGTCAAGTTAGCTAACATACAGTGTATACAATCTCTTCCACTTAAATATAAATATCAGCTGGCCTTAATGACTCACTTCTAACAAATAGAATGTGGTAGAAGTAACTGTACATAATTTCTAAGGCTAGGACATAAAAGGCAATACAGTTTCTGCCTGGCTCTCTTTCTCTCGGGGTGCTTGTCCATGGAACACAGCCATGTTGTGAGGAACCCCAAGCCACCAAGAGAGGCCATGTGTGGACTGTATTTTGCCAAAAGGCCCTGCAGCAGTCCAGGCTGGCAGCCAGCACAACCACCAGAAAGGTGAGTATGGAAGCCTTCAAGAGGACTCCAGCACCAGTCAGCTGTCTGACTTTAAAATGCACGAGAGGGGTGTCTGGGTGTCTCAGTGGGTTAATTTTCTGACTTCAGCTTAGGTCATGATCTCACAGCTCGTGGGTTCAGGCCCCACGTCAGGTTCTGTGCTGACAGCTCAGAGCCTGGAGCCTGCTTCCAATTCTGTGTCTCCCTCTCTCTCTGTCCCTCCCCTGCTTGTGCTCTGTCTCTCTCTGTCTCAGTAATAAATAAAACATTAAAATAGTTTTAAATAAAATAAAATGCATGACAGAAGCCCAACTTAGAATTCCCTAGCTAAGCCCAGTCTACCCATAGGTTGTGAGAGATAATAATAAATGGTTGTGCTTGCTTTACATCACTAGGTTTGGGGTGGTGTGTTATGCAGCTTTAGATAACTGGAGTTCTGAGAACGCAGTCAAAGCAATCTTTGTGCACTCAACCCGGTGGGCACAGAGCAAAAAAGAAAAAAAAAAGGCAGAAAGTGGATCTAGGGGAATACACAGCAGATAAGCAACCTAGCTCCCTTAAATCGCTCCTCCACAGTACAGCCAGAAAACCTTTCACTGACTAGAAGCAAAAAAGCCCAAGCCTGCAACACAGAATTTCTAGGACATTGCTTTCCCTGCTTTTCACCACCAACTTCAGGAACTCCCTGCTCTATGATTTATTTTAACGGTTGTACTGGATTCTTTGTAGTTTGCCCTATACACCATGCTGTTTCTTTTTTCCAAGACTTATGAATTTTCCCCTAGAACATCCTTTTTTTAAAACTATCAGTCATTAATATCACCTCCTTTATAAGCTTCAGTTAAAAATTCACTACATACCTTTTTCTTATTTATACTTTACCCTAATGTAATGAAATCATTTCTCTGTGAGTCTTGGTCTGTCTTCCCTACAGAGGAAGCTCCTGAAAGACCAAGAGGAAACTTTATTCATGTTTATTAATAGAGAAGTGGCCTAAATAGAAGCACAAGCTTCTATTTGTCTAGCGTGTAGACTGTAAGCACTATAAAGGACAATCTTTATCTCATTCTCAAATCTAACTCCAATGCCTAACACAAAAGACTGGAAAATAGGTGCTCAAAAATAGCCCCCTTGAATGACTGCATGAAATGGAATCCCCCAAAAACCCAGCATGGAAATAATCCTGCACTTAATTTCTCAATAGATACTACTTGTTTGGAACTTGAAATGTGTTCTGAACCACTGTTGTTAAATCAAAAGAGCAAGGAAAATGGGTGAAAAGTGTTCTTTTTCACTTTAGTATCTTCAGTTAAGGAAAATACTATTTTTAGCTTTAAAAATAGCAAATTTTAATTTAATAAAATTAGCTTGCCAATGTAGCTGACCTAATACCCTAGGTAGCATAATGCTAGAGAGAAGACAATAAGTTTTTATAACATAAGGATGTGTTTAAGGAAAAATAAGAATTTCAGGCAGGAAATAACTTATAAACTCTTAAAATTCCATCTGCTAAAAAAATTCTGACATTTGTTAACATGTTACAGAAGACTTTAGTCAGGACTATTGCAATAGATATGTCAGGGAGGAAAAACTTTCCCTCTACTCTCTTAGCTTCAGTGCTTGGGGGCCTGCAAATTAAACAGACAGTGAACCCCCAGTAGCAGAATATGCCAACCCCAAAGTATGCTACATTGGCATAAGAATTATTTTAAGCTAAAGGCAAGTGAGAAGAAGCAGATACCAAAAAAAGCTCTCTGTCCTCCCTCTGTTTGTCTACAAGTGGAACATAAATTTGTAAAGATGTGTTCCTTCCCTTCTCTATCAGGAAGGGAAGAAGTTAATCACCAGAGATAACTCAGAAAACAGCCCAGAGAGAACATCAGAAAAATCTATATAGCAAACATTTCTAACTAGCCCTTATCTTCCATTAGTTCTTCCATATATTTACCTTCTCATAATTTTCCACCCTTACAAACTCAAAGTCCTTTTCCTTTATCTTGTCACATCTCTAAAAATTATGTTGTCCTCTTGTGGGTTTTCTTATAGGTTTATTTATTTTTGAAACAGAGAGAGACAGAGCATGAGTGGGGGAGGGGCAGGGAGAGAGGGAGCCACAGAATCTGAAACGGGCTCCAGGCTCTGAGCTGTCTGCACAGAATCCAATGTAGGGCTTGAACCCACGAACCTCGAGATCATGACCTGAGCTGAAGTCGGATGCTCAACCAACAGCCACCCAGACGACCCTGTTGTTCTCTTGTTAAGATGCCATATAAGCCCAAGTTCAAACCACCCCTCTGAATTAATCATCAATGAGTATTCTCCCAAGTGTATTTCAAAGGTACACATTAATAAACTTCTACATGTTTTTCTCTTGTTATTGTGCTTTTGTCAGTCTAATTTGTAGAACCCCAGCCAATGAACCTAGGATGGGTAGAAGAAATAGATCTTGTTTTCCTCTCCTATAACAGATTATCAAGAGTAAAACCAGATTTTTATTCCTGTTTGTACATCACAGAAAAATATGACTTAAGGAGACATTTAAAATTTGGAGTTTACATACCATCTTAATAGGGGAAGGGGTAGAGGATAAGGGTATTTACAGGAAAACAAATGACTTTTTGGAAAGATAAATAGGCCCTTAGGAAAACAGATAGGAGATATGGTAGTTTTATGACATCTGTTCGGGCATCCTGTGGAGACTTCCCATCTCCAGTGATAAAAGCCAGTCATCCCTTGTTGCTCCCAGGAAGGGGATTTATGACAGTTGAGCTCTTTTGGGATGCTCTGCTTTCAGGCAGATAAGAGATTTCAGGAACTCAGATACCTTCCTCTCAAAATAATTTTTGTGCCACAGTAGCTTATTCTGGACCCCTTCAAGTGTGTCAAGACTATCACCATAGAGGAGAGACATTGGGCTCAACTTCAAATATAACAAGGACAAGTGGAGATTTATAACCAATGAGCAGAATGAGGGGTCAGTACATGGAAAATTACTCAAAGGAAAAATGATGGGTAGGGTGATTCTTGTGAAACTAACTCAACAAGATTCTTACTGAAGGTAAGCCAGAATGATCAGATATCAAGAGTGGAGATTCTCAGCTGGCTTAGTTGGTAGAGCATGAAACTCTTGATCTCAGGGTTGTAAGTTCAAACCCCATGATGGGTATAGAGATTACTTAAAAATAAAATCTTAAAAAAAAGAGTGAGGATTCTCTTTAAACTAACTTAGCAGAATTCTTATTGCAACTGGACTAGGCAAACAGAAGAAAGGGCCCAAGGACAAGGCCTAATTGAAAAGAGGTCTCAGAGGGGCGTGACTAAAGTTTGGTTAAGGACAGAGTCTTCGTGAGCTCAAATTGAAACTGACCATAGTATTTACTGGATGTCATCTGAACACCAACAGTACCCTGTGACCATTGTCTAAATAGAGCCACACAGTGTGGCTTTTGAGCCTTCTGGCTTTATATTTGAGTTTCATGCTGCTTTTCCTGCACTACTCACAAAAAAAGAAAAGATTTTGGTCATCTAACCAAAAATGACCCAGGTAACCTAAGATATGGGAGAAAAATAGTTATAAGTCATATATCTCATAAGAGATTAATATCCAAAATATATAAAGAATTCCTACAACTTAATAACAAAACCCAAACAATTTAATGTAAAAATGGAGAGAACAGAACAGATATTTTTTCAAGGAAGACATCCAAATGGCCAACAGGTACATGCAAAGATGCTCAACATCAGTCATCAGGGAAATGCACATCAAAACCACAATGACCTATCACCTCACACCTGTTAGAATGGCTATCATCAAGAAGAGATAACAAGTGTTGGCAAAGATGTGGCAAAAAGGGAACCCTCATGCACTATTAGTGGGAATGTAAATTGGTACACCCATTGTGAAAAATAGTATGGAGTTTCCTCAGAAAACTAAAAATAGAATTACCATGAGGTGTCTGGGTGGCGCAGTCGGCTAAGTGTCCAACTCTGGCTCAGGTCATGATTTTGCAGTTTGTGAGTTCAAGCCCCACATTGGGCTCTGTACTGACAGCTCAGAGCCTGGAGCCTGCTTCAGGTTCTGTGTCCCCTCTCTCTCTGACCCTCCCCTGCTTGCACCCTGTCTATTTCTCTCTCAAAAATAAATAAATAAACATTAAAAAAATAAAACTACTATATGATCCAGCAATCCCACTCCTAGGTATATATCTGAAGGAAATGAAAACAGGATCTTGAAAAGATATTTGCACCTCCACATTCATTGCAACATTATTCGTAATAACCAATATATGGAAAGTACCCAAGTGGCCATCAACAGATGAATGGATAAAAATATATATATTCTATATATACAATGGAATATCATTCAGCCATGAGAATGAAGAAAATCCCGGCATTTGCAACAATATGAATGGACCTTGAGGACATTATACTAAGTGAGGTAAGTAAGAAAAAACAAGTCCTCTATGATCTCAGTTACATGTGTTACCTAAAAAAGCCAAACTTATAGGAAAAGAGAGTAGAATGGTGGTTACCAGTGCTGGGGTTGGGGGGGAAGTGGGGAGAAATTGGTCAAAGGGTACAATGCTACAATTATGTAGGATAAATAAGTTCTGGAGATCTCATGCACAGCACAGTGATTATAGTCAACAATACTGTATTATATGCTTCAAATTGCCAAGAGACTGTATCTTAAATGTTGCCACCACAAAAAAAAATGATAATTATGTGGCATGATAGAGGTATTAGCTAATGTTACAGTAGTAATCACAATGCAATTTATGAATGTACCAAATCAACACACTGCACACTTTAAACATATAATTACATGTCGATTATATCTCACTTAAAAATGAATCAATGAGTATTCATAAATATTCCTTCAAATCCCATAAAACATAACGTTTCTGTGGGAATTCTATTATAGAAGGAAATATAAAGATAATTTTATAACAAAAATATTTCATAAAAAAGGAAATAAAGATTTTTGGCTGTGATGGTGATCAGGACACAATACCCCAAAATATGGTACCTTGACATATTGAATATTTCAAGCTGAAGGAGTTTGAAAATATAGCAAAAGCACCATCACTTGTCCTTCTCCCCTAAAACAGGTCATAAGACTCTCATGTGAGACGTGCCTGCCCTATACCCAGATGAAAGCAGCATCCTTATATCTGAAGACAAAAGGATGCAGAGAAGAATCTGAAAGAACAAGCCTTGCTAAGTTTCCCTCAGTTTGCCTCACTTAATTTCATACTCCTTGCCTATCCTATTTTTTTACAATGGTCTACTTCTTATCAAACCTAGCATAAAAATATTCAGGCCTGTTAGGTCAGGCCTCATAAAGGCTCCCATGCTGCCGGGAGCCGCACTGGCCTCTATGGATGGCAGTCACAGCAAGGAAATGGCAGTGTTTGCACAGCTACTGCCATGAGAAATGAAAACTGGTATCTCCTGCTACTACTGGCTCGTGTTGTGCTGGTATTGACCAGGCCTCACAATATTCCGTATCAGACCAATATTCTGAACACAGATACCTCATAAGGAAAAGCATATTCCTGCCTTTACAAGAGCGATTTTAGATGAAAGCTCTATGGATCATTGTCAAAAGGCTCTTCCTAAGGGCCTTGCAGATCCAAGACTTAGGGGGTTAAGAACACAAGAATTACAACTGAGCCTGGCCCTGAGACAAAGAGCCTAATTTAGAGTTGAGGTACAGATAAGGGCAGAACTTAAGTTAATACTTACACCTTCTCCTTATTGGTGATGTAGGGCAGTCCCTTCCCCAAGGCCTACTTTCTGCAAACACCATCCCTTACAAGTGGCTAGGATGAGGATAGATAAGAGTAGCTAAAACATTACCCACAAACAAGAGGCTGACACATTTAGGGCCTCCATGATGTTCACACATTCAGCATCAAATAGGTTTCCACAAACAACTTATTAGCCAACTCAAAAACATACATTTGAGAGTCAGACAGAATGACTCTTAGCCCATCTATACACTTAACCTATGACCTAACCTTAGCGTTATTAACTGAGAACAAATATGTATCCTGTCTTTTACTAAGAATACCCTGCTAAATCTTTAATTATAAGATTTACTTAACCTTGCTATAATTGGAATAGTTCTGCAAGAATATTTCTGTAAAACCTGCTTCTGTACACTTTTCAAAGCATCTTATCACAGAGTTATCCATTGTAAAAATTCCTTTTTCTGATGTCATGTTATCATTTAACCTATAAACAAAGACACCAAAACCGACAGGACAGAGATGCCTGCCTGGTGATCAGAAAGAATCACGGGGCTCTCTCACTCTCTCACTCACTGACACCGTCCACCCTTCAGGGACCCCTGGACCTGCTGGAGCCGGCTCGGCCTCCAGCACCATGCCATATAAACATAGATAGACTTGTATGCTTTTCTCCTGTTAATTTGACTTCGTCCATTTAATTTTCGGACCTAGCCAGGGACCCTAAGAGGGTCAAGGAAAACCTTTTCTTCCCTTATAGGTGCATCCAAAAACATTTTAAGCAAAATGTTCTAACAGGAATGGAATTTTGGCTCCCATTTCCTGACTAAATCATTTGTCATGATAAGCCCTTCCTAGTTCTCTTGTCTTTTATGTCTCTCCCACATTCCCTGCCCCTCACCGTGCTTACCAGTATCCCCATTCCTCCTCTCACTTTACTATCCCCCCTAGGGGTCCCTACTGTAGAGCCAAAAATTAAGTCCTCCATTAAGAGAAACCTCGGGCTGCACGTAGCCCCAGTCCTAGATAAACTAAACCTAAAACTTAACCAGCTTTTCCACTTCTGAACAAATGCCTGCGCTACGGGAAGCTAATACCTAACCAGCTCTTTCTGCTTCTGTAACAATGCTTAAGGCTTGCTTTCCCGCCACCGGATTGCCCAAGCGACTAGCTTCATGTTCCCCCTGTCACCCCATCACCCCACCTTGGCGGAAGCCAATCCGAAAAGGCCAGCGGATGCCCCCCACCTTGCTGAGGGAAGGGCCTGGAGAGAGAGATGTTAACCTGTTAGTCGCCAAACAAGACTTCAAACTCGCTCTATGATAGGCTGAATTCAAAGGTATCCCAAGTGTTATAATTGGATCCCGCCAAAAACCTGATGGCGGGAGCCAATCAGATACGGTATATGTTCACATTTAAATGTTAACCAATGGCAAACTTGTAACCATGGAAATCTCCTGTCCCTCCCCATGACTTGTTTACTTCTGTCTATAAAAAGGCTGCAAAGGCTTTGTTCAGGGCCTCTCAGCGTCACCGGCAACGAGTGCGCGGAGGTCCGGATTCGAACCTGCAAATAAACAACCCTTGCCGCTTGGCTTTGACTCTGGTCTCTGGTGGTCTGATTTTGGGGGTCTTCCGATCTCTGGGCATTTCACTACTACATAATTTGGTCCCTCTATTCTGGCAGGTGGTTCATGAAGTTCTGACCATTCCTTTGGCCTCACCAGATAAAGCTGCAGCCATTAAAATAATGAGAGGGGAAAAATGTACAGAGGAAAAACTGTTCTGAGGGAAAACTTTACAAGGAGTACAGAGTTATTTTAAAAATAAAAGCAGGGGCACTTGGGGACTCAGTTGGTTAAGCATCTGACTTCAGCTCAGGTCATGATCTCATGGTTCATGGGTTAGGACGCCGCATTGGGCTCTGTGCTGAGAGCTCAGAGTCTGGAGCCTGCTTTGGATTCTGTGCCTCCCTCGCTCTCTGCCCCTCCCTGGCTCACACTCTCTCTTCCTCCCCCTTTCTCTCTCTGAAAAAATAAACATTAAAAATAAACGCCAACACAGAAATAAACCAAATCTCTCATTATCTTTCTCTCCCCACTCCACCCATACAGATCAAAGCTGTCCAAAGGTTTTCAAAACCCTCATAAAGAACAAGTTCAGAGAAGACATGGCTCCGTGAAAAGGTCTGTACCACAGGAACTAGAAGCAGCTAAAATCAGCTGATAGGAATCCTAAAGCCATTAGGATCAAATGTGCAGACACGGGATCTCCATGCATTAAAGATTTACAGAATCTGAAATGAAACCTTCTCTTTCACCCTGAAAAAAACCACCACATCTCCTGCTGATCATATTGCAAGTCCAACTAAGTGGATTAACCTTTAATGGCTTTCTTACTCTTCCTAAATTCCTCCTCTTTTAATTTCTCTGCTCTTAACTGCTCCATTCACCTTGCCCAAAGCTCCTTATAGAGAAATATTTGTGTTTCAATGGAAAGCTCTATATCACCTATAGCATGTCTTCCAGGGTTATCAGATTCTACCCCTAGTCATTATCTTTGAGGTATTCTGCAATTCCTTGTAACCTGTAGGTAACTGATAGATATGGAAATGCTGTCCTTTTTGGCATTAATTCTAATTAACTTCCTCCTTTCTGTGGCAAAACAATTTTTGTGGACCTTTGCAACTTGTCTCAATGTTCCTTTACTTCATATTGAAACGCCCAGAATTCGAGAGAACCCCAAAATCAGACCACCAGAGACCAGAGTCAAAGCCAAGCGGCAAGGGTTGTTTATTCGCAGGTTCGAACCCGGTCCTCCGCGCACTCGTTGACGGTGACGCTAAGAGGCCCTGAACAAAGCCTCTGCAGCCTTTTTATAGACAAAAGTAAACAAGTCATGGGGAGGGACAGGAGATTTCCATGGTTATAAGTTTGCCATTGGTTAACATTCAAATGTGAACATATACCGTATCTGATTGGTTCCCGCCATCAGGTTTTTGGCGGGATCCAATTATAACATTTGGGATACCTTTGAATTCAGTCTATCATAGAGCGAGTTTAAAGTCTTGTTTGGCGACTAACAGGTTAACATCTCTGTCTCCAGGCCCTTCCCTCAGCAAGGTGGGGGGTGGCTGCTGGCCTTTCCTGATTGGGTGTTGCCAGGGTAGTGAGGTGGAGTGACAGAGGGAACATGAAGCTAGTCGCTTGGGCAATCCGGTGGCGGGAAAGCAAGCCTTAAGCAGTTACAGAAGCAGAAAGAGCTGGTTAGGTAATGGCTTTCCGTAGCGCAGGCACTAGTACAGAAGCAGAAAAGCTGAGTTTTTGGTTTAGTTTATTTAGGCCTCTCAATATAAATCTGTACAGTTTTGACTTTTCCTTTGAACCAATTATAAAATCTGCCTGGTTCTCTCATGACAGAAGTGACAAAGACTCTCCTTGACCAAACTTTGGTCAAGTTTCCCTGAGCCCTCTTCTCAGCTAGGCCTTGACATCCTTCGGGGACCTGCATAGTCCAGTAGTAGCAAGATTCCTAAATCATTTTAGTGAGAATCTCCCCAGCCTTGATATCCTCCTGGCCTGCTTTCAGTAAGAATCCTATTAGCTCAATTTAGTAAGACTCTCTCTACCCTTGATGTCTCCTCTCAGTAATTTTCCATCCACTGATGCCCTCATTCTGTACCTAGGCTATAAATCCCAGTTGCCTTTGTTGTATTTAGAATTGAGCTCACTTCTATACTGAGGACTCTTTTTCCCTAATGTAATAGTTCCTGAATAACGTCTGTTTTTACTGCTTTAACTACTGTAAGGTTCTGGTTCCCTTTAATAGGAGTAAAATTAATTCCTTAACACGTGTTGACTTTTATATCTGTATGAGAGTCATGATTTTACATTTCTCTGGAAATTATATTTCAACAGCTCTCACCAAAGCCTTTGAAAGAGTGATTTTGCCACCCCAAAAAATGTCTCTCTGGAATAAGGGTTATTTTAACTTAACTTAAAGGCAATCAAAACCCAGCAGATTCAAGAAAAGCTCTTTACCTCCTCCTCAGCTGCCTAAATTCACATTGGATAGTTGGCCTGCACTAGAAAGAGAGCTATTACCAGAGATACCTTTTACCTAAGAAACCCATCTATATAACAGGACAACCTTTCTTCTCTAACCATCTTCTTTCACCTTCCTGTGAAAGGACTTTTTCTCCTTTGTATCCACAGATGCCTACCTCTTTCCTTAACTCAAAATGTTACATAAGCCTCAATGACCTGGCTACTCTTTGGGTCTCATATTTTTATGGGATTCCTATACTTATGAAATTTGTTTTTTCCTGTTAATCTGCCTTCTGTCAATATAATCATTAGTCCAGGCAAAGAACCTAGAAAGGAATAAGGAGAAATTTTTCCTCCCCTACATATATCTGTCACTCTTTCAAAAGAAAATTGATTCTACCCATATCTTTTCCAGGAAATCCCTATAATATGTTCCTTCAGTATCAACCACTTCATATGTGATGAATGTGTGCTGTGTTGCCTTGTTCTTAGGATGATTCACTATCCCAAATGAGACTGAGTTCCCAAGAATCTAGAGTCATGTGTTTCTTTGATATTCCCAGACAAGGACCTTGCACAAGACTGGTGGAAGTAAGGTTTGCGGTGATGTCCCCCTGAGGTGTCAACCTGACAGCCACCTCCACCAAAGTGGAAGGCAGAAATCATGCAAGCAAAACAGTAGATCTCAGAAATATCAATTAACACAGCCCATGCTCCAAAGCTGAACTGTTTCATCGCCTTGGGCCCTGATTCAGATTTGGAATTCCTCCTTCACACACGGCCTACTAACAAGCTTGTATGTCTAGTTCCTTCCTACAGCACATTTGAAGCAATGACCTGAAAGTGGGATCTTACAAACAGGCATGATGACAGAAGGGTCAGGAACAGCTACAGTGTAACTGAGGGAAGAGATTTTGAAAAGGAGTAAATCAAAAAATCAAATGAACCACTATACTGCTGGCCAGTTTCTAAAAAATGAGATGTCTGGGGCACCTGGATGGCTCAGCTGGTTAAACAACTGACTTCGGCTCAGGTCATGATCTCACAGCTCGTGGGTTCGAGTCCCACATCAGGCTCTGTGCGGACAGCTCAGAGCCTGGAGCCTGCTTCAGATTCTGTGTCTCCCTCTCTCTCTGCCCCCTCCCACTCCTGCTTTCTCTCTCTCTCTCCCTCTCAAAAATAAGTAAACATTTAAAATGTAAATAAATAAAGAGATGTCTATAGAAAAGAGTTTGGAACTGTGTATAACATTCTCTGCTAAATGTAGGGCAAGGTATATTGTTGGTAGATGTAGTTTATATATGTCAAGTATTTGTATATATGGCCATCTCCTCCATTTTCAAGGATGCCAGGTAGATTTGCTATTACTGAAAAACAAAGAATACAACCCAATTACTGTTTAGTTAATACTATCATGATATAGCGGCACTTGGGTGGCTCAGTTAGTTAAGTATCCGATGGCTCAGGTCATGATCTCATGGTTCACGGGTTCAGGCCCCACATCAGGCTCCAAAGCTGAAGCCTGTTTCAAATTCTGTGTTTCCCTCTCTCTGCCCCTCTGATGCTTGTGTTCTCTCTCTCTCTCTCTCTCAAAAATAAACATTAAAAAATTACATATTAGCATGATATCAATACCTGTCAATTTACTTGCATTTCATTCTAATGATTAGAACACTGGAAGGAACACTGGTCTTCAGAAAAAAAACAAGACCATACAAACAAACAAAAAAAAACAGGTGCTCAAGACCTATCTTGCATTCAGATACTATTGCTAGACCTCAACCATTTATGAGTTGTCTAACCCCAATATGAATATGGGGTTCATATTGTGGTAGAGCCCCTCCCTAAGGAATGTGGTGGAGACCTTCTCAGAACAAAGGAAGGCAACCTGTAACGTGACCCAATCAACTCCTATGTACTTATACATAGCTCTGACTCACCTCTGTAACTTTGACTGTGTCCACAGACTATATGTGTCACCATATATGGGAGACAAAAAAGTAGAATTGCATAAAAGTCTACACCCCACTGCACTCGGGGCTCAGCCTTTTTGGGGTCTTAGCCCACTGAGCCTGTGCCAGCATGAATAAAGTTGCTTCCTAGACAAAGGAAGCCTGGGTGTCCCATCTCTCAGTGAGAGAATCCTGCTATAATATGACATTAGACCTTTTCTTCCGCTGAGCAGGCCTTGTAGCAAGCTCAACTTTGGGCATTCTTAACTGATCTAAGTTCCTCCTACAAAAGCAAACTTCCTCAAAAATCAGGGGTTTATCATAAGACTGTTGTAAGCAGAAATAGAGAATTCCAGAAAAAAGATAAGATACAGCTTTTGTGATGCAAAAGAAGTCATTTGAGGCCCCCAACTATTTCCCATGATCTATGTCCTACTTGTCCAAGCACACTTCTTGCAAAACTTCCTAGGAGGTATCAGAATTACAAAGAAATGCAAAACCTCAGTCGTTAAGGATTTTAAGGGAATAAAGAGAATGCAAAAGCTTACAGGTCTCCAGCCTAACCATATCAGAGACCAAATCAGTGGTAAAAACTCCTAGTGCTGTTTCAAAAGTAAGCAAGACCCTGCATTCCTTACCTGAGATAAGGAGCCCAAGACACCCTCTGGCTTATACTGGCTCTCAGAGCATGGAAATGTGGGCATAAGGTTGCACAGGCCTAAGTAAAAAACATGCTTATACCTGCATCCTATGTTATGTTAATGAAGCTTATGCTACTCCTAAGGCAAAGACTTTAAATATTATAATGAAGCAGGCATAATGGTCCGACAGGGGGAAGGGACTTGCTTAATGTGATTTCATGAATCCTGAAAGTCTCATTCAAATATGATAATCTTCCCCCTGAGAAGAAAAGGAATAGTGGCCATCTCAAAACTGTTACCTGTACATTGGGGCGCCTGGGTGGCTTAGTCGGTTAAGCGTCCGACTTTCGCTTAGGTCATGATCTCGCGGTTCGTGGGTTCGAGCCCCGCGTCGGGCTCTGTGCTGACTGCCAGCTCAGAGCCTGGAGCCTGTTTCAGTCTGTGACTCCCTCTCTCTCTGACCCTCCCTGCTCATGCTGTCTCTTTCTCTCTCCTAGAAATAAATAAAAAAAAAAAGATTAAAAAAAAAAAAAAAACTGTTACCTGTACAATTGTTGCAGGATAGTTGAGCATAATGGTTAAGAAAGAATTCTTGAGATGTTTTGCCATGCAACTTGGTAAGTTTATTTAAGTAGCATGGAGACAGAAACAATAGGCAGAAAGAGCTACACATTTGTGTATGAAGCTGGTAGTTATATGCTTCGTGCTCAAGGGGGAGTGAACATGCAGAGAGTATTAGATCATAAAGGTTTTCTTTGAATTTCTACTCACAAAATTACTTTCACAAGATTTCTCTGGTGCTTCTCATTCAGTTTGATGTTAACTATCAGTGAGATTTACAGGCAATCATGAGACCCTTTAGGAATTCAGCAACTAGCGCGTATTTGATCCTTATTGCAACTATGCAGACTATAGGTCAGCCTTGCAGACTAAAAGCGAACATTTTTCTGCTTCTATTCCTCATCACAATGATAGGCATTGATGTTCCCAAGATGGCTGGTTAATGTTTCCAGAGACCATCTCCAGACATTTAATGTTTTCTCAGTGAAATTATTCACAATAGTAAGGATTGAGAGGCCTAGATAAACTAAACCAAAAACTCAGCTTTTCTGCTTCTGGGCAAATGCCTGCGCTACGGGAAGCCATTACCTAACCAGCTCTTTCTGCTTCTGTAACAACGCTTAAAGCTTGCTTTCCCCGCCGCCGATTGCCCAAGGGACTAGCCTCAGGGCGGCAGCCAATCCGAAAAGGCCAGCGGCTACCCCCCACCTTGCTGAGGGAAGGGCCTGGAGAGAGAGATGTTAACCTGTTAGTCGCCAAACAAGATTTTAAACTCGCTCTATGATAGACTGAATTCAAAGGTATCCCAAATGTTGTAATTAGATCCAGCCAAACCTGATGGCGGGAACCAATCAGATACGGTAAATGTTCATATTTGAATGTTAACCAATGGCAAACTTGTAACCATGGAAATCTCCTGTCCCTCCCCATGACTTGTTTACTTTTGTCTATAAAAAGGCTGCAGAGGCTTTGTTCAGGGCCTCTTAGCGTCACCAGCAACGAGTGCGCGGAGGACCGGGTTCGAACCTGCGAATAAACAACCCTTGCCGCTTGGCTTTGACTCTGGTCTCTGGTGGTCTGATTTTGGGGTTCTCTCGAATTCTGGGCGTTTCAGGATAAAGGGGTTCAAATTTTACAAAAATATTGGTGAGGAAATTTTATTCCAGAAAGGTGCCCAAATCTTGCCCGATAATTATCGTAACCAAGGAAAAGCTATAAAGAAAAGTAAAGCTCAGAATCCTGTCTTAAAAACCATTTGAACATTTGCAAATGGGTTTTACTCAATCGTTCTATAAGAGAGGAAAAATAATTTTCTCTCTACCCTTATAGATTCTTTGCTGAGACCTCCCTGTAATAAAAGATAGACTAATAAGAGAAAAACAAACAGGAGTTTAATAATATGTATAACTCACATATACATGGGAGATACCCAGAAAAATAATAAAACTCCCCGAAATGGCCCAAGCCACCAGCTTATATACCATCTTTGGCTAACAACAATAGAAAGGTATTGGGGGGAGCAGTTATGGAAGGTTACCAAGAAAAATACAGTAAGGAAGTTATACAGATTTAAGTCAGGCGTAGTCTCTGTTGATGAGAGTTTCTTGAAATGTAGTCATCCTTTTCTTCCTGGTACAAAGAAGGAGACACTCTTACAAATGGAGATTTCCTTTACAAATGTAAATTTCCCTTACAAAAAAGTAACTTCAACTCTGTTTTCAGAGATTCCTCTGTGTCTTCTTTTTCTTAAAAAAAAAAATCAGTTCAAAATAATCTGCATGCTAAAGAGGCATATTTTAGGGTGGCATATTCTGCTACCCTTCAGCCCAAAAACAAAATTTTGAACAACACTGAAGGGGATTAGAATATGTCGCCCCAAAATCTGCTACTTTGGCATAAAAATTATTTTGAGCTGAAGGCAATTGAAAATTAACAGATGCAGAAAGTTCTCACAGAGCTTCTGTTACCTGACTTAAAGCAGCAACTTCTGGGAAATGAGGCTGCCATAAATTCCCTCTTCAGATTTCCTCCCAGGAGAGAGACCAAGAACAAACCTAGCATAAATCCCCTTTCCAAAGAAGTTTCATGGCCATGAAGAAGAGGGAAAGACCACTTGCATCTGCATAAACAGACATCACAAACTTTCTTATTTCCCATTTATTCTAACACCCATTTGTCTTTCCTAAAGAAAACTATTTGTTCTTCTCATGAGAGCCTTTTCCCCTCTCCTTTTCCCTACTAAGTTAGGTATATAAGCCTCCCAATTCTAACCACCCTTCTGAGTTACTTATCACTAAGCAATTCTGCATGTATGTACACTGCACATGTAAAAAAAAATACACTGGTTTTTCTCTTGCTAATCTGTCTTTTGTCAGTTTAATTCACATGCCCCATCCAATGAACATAATAGGGTAGAGGAAAAGTTTTCCATCCTTACAACGCTTTAGTAATGGTTTGCTAGTTTATGCTTGGATCGAAGTCTTCCCCTGCTAAAAGGCTAATACTATGTGGCCAAAACAAACAGACAAATACTAATAATAGATTTTGGTTTTTCCCCTGGATAGTATATTCATTACTCACCAGTGATAAAGAATCTCACTTTATAGGTGAAATATTTAAGAAACTGTGTAAGGTACTTCCATTAAAATAAAAACTTCCTTGTCCATACTGACCTGTAAAATTTTGGCAGAATTGAATGAATTAATGATCTTTTAAAACTCAAAATCATCAAAATTTCCACAAAAGTTTCATTTCCTCTGACTTAAAATCTAACCATTAGCTATAATGATAATGTGATCTTCATCTCAAAATCCTCAGAGACCTTAATATAAAATGATTCCAGGAGGACCTATAAGCTTATCAAATATTGTCAAAAATGATATCATATGTTCAACAGGTGCAAGCTTCACTCTCAAAGAGAATACCCCCAGATACACCCTTACGTGATTGGGTTTTGGGAGACAGGGGTTACTGAGAAGAGACACCAGTGAAACTCCATTTTAGAACTGAATTGGAAAGGACCCTTTCAGGTCCTTTTAACTGTAAGTACTGCATTTAAACTCCAAGGTATGCACTCATGAGTACATGAAAGGTAGTATCAGTGATACCATAAATAATACATTTGTGCCTCTTCAGTGTGCACCCTGGGATGTTCTTTTGGTGTAATCAGATGGATTTCCTATGCTTGCCACATTAAAATATGCCATACACTTTGGGTGTACTCATTCAGTCTTTCCAAGCATTCAAAACTAAACCTCCCTGTGCTCCCATTTTATTAGTGTTTTGATATATTCCCTTACCAGGAGGTATCCAAGACACTATTTCACTGATTAGTGCAAGGTTTATACTCTGGCTAGGAGTTCCTTAACTAGATCATGTTATCCATAATTTATACCAGACTGGCTCAAACAGCAAAAGAAATAGCTCAAGTATTAGAAGTATAATACATGAGCATAAATTTATCAGACAGAAGTGTTTTTTTTAATGTTTTTATTTATTTGTGAGACAGAGAGGGAGACAGCATGAGCAGGGGAGGGGGAGAGAGAGATACAGAATCTGAAGCAGGCTCCAGGCTCTGAGCTAGCTGTCAGCACAGAGCCCGATGCGGGGCTTGAACCCACGAACTGTGAGATCATGACCTAAGCCAAAGTCAGACACTTAACCGACTGAGTCACCCAGGCACCCCTATCAGACAGAAGTTTTATTTGCTCGCCAGCCTAAGTGGAGTCTGGGCAATAGGTAACACATCTTATTGTACCAAATAAATACCATAGGAGAAACAGAACAATCCATTAAGTAAAAAGCCACTTGCTTTGCTAATATTGACCAAATTAATCCTTGTAATTGCTCTCCTGGTTGGGTTTAGGCAAACTAAGAAATTGGACATGCAGTGGATTCCAATATTACTTATTATGATGATTGTCCTTGGGCTTTTTGCTCTCCCTCACCACCTAAAATCCAGGTTCTTAAATACTGCTGCATAGTCGTGATCCCACAGCAACAGTTAACTCATGATCAGCATCAGAAGGAAACTTCAGCACTTATGGTCAACCTGGATGGGTGCTGAGTGACTGTCAGGGGTAGTTGGAGAAGACAGTGATGACAGATGTAGCACAGACACAGCCTATCATGCATTCCTCATAGTTAAATTCCCAAGGTCATCTGGGAATCCATAAACATCTAAACTCGTTTTCCTTAAGGATCCAGTCTACTGTCCAAGGGCCAATTGACCATTTGCTGGTTGCCAGCTTACCCAAAAACAGGAAAGCAATGTTTACCATTTCCATATATTGCTGTAGTTTTCCTTCTTTCCTCTCTCATCTTTCTTTTAGATAAATGCCTAGTTAGATAAAATCAGTCTATTATTAGTGTTTTGCATTCAAGAAAATCAGTCTGATAGTAATTAACAATATGTCTTTGGGTTATTCTTTTGTTGTCAGGTGGATAGGGGAGATCCCTGGGCCTTGAGGCCTTCACCCCGCTCATCCTTGGCATGTTACCAAAGGCTCTTGGTCTTGTTGCAAGAATTCAAGGAAAGACCAGACACAATGGCTGAGTGGGGCAAGTGGGAAATTTTATTAAAATGAATTAAGGAGGGGCGCCTGGGTGGCTTAGTCGGTTAAGCGTCCGACTTTTGCTTAGGTCATGATCTCGCGGTTCCTGGGTTCGAGCCCCGCATCGGGCTCTGTGCTGACTGCCAGCTCAGAGCCTAGAGCCTGTTTCAGTCTGTGACTCCCTCTCTCTCTGACCCTCCCCTGCTCACGGTCTCTCTCTCTCTCTCTCTCTCTCTCTTAGAAATAAATAAAAAACATTAAAAAAATGAATTAAGGAAAGAGGAGCTAGGATAGCAGAGCTGTAGGGGATCCCCTATACTTCCCCCATCCCTTGAACATAGCTAGATAAATATCAAATCATTCTGAACACCCAAGAAATCAGTCTGAATGCTGAGAGAACAAGCTGCAGAACTAAAGGGAGAAAAGAAGACACACTGTGGAAGGTAGGAGGTGCTGAGACATGACTTCAGGGAGAAAAAGAACTGTGGTTGCTGGGGAGGGGAGGGAGCTTTGATCTCAGTGAGAGGAGAGAGAGAGATAGAGAGACAGAGAGAAAGCAGTGCACAGGGGATTGCACAAGATAACATTTCCCCAAAACCACTGACTAGGAAAACTAAAGTTGCTGATAATCGTTTTTACAAGCAGCAGAGCTCAAAGTCTGAAGATTTATAAGTCTGCACCACTGCTGGGTGGAGCCTGGGGGGCATAGTAGGGCTCTGGTGGGAAAGGAGAGTGGAGGCCTGGGAGCAGACAGCATGGTTTGAGGATCCCCTGGGTGGTACTGGGAGAGACAGTTCCCCTTCTTGGAGTTCATGTGAAAGGTGGCACAGCCTCTCAGTGGGGAGGAGGGGGAAGAGGAGGCAGACACCAATGGGATGCGCTCTTCATTAGCATAGGAACAGAGACACCCACTGAGAGCAGCAAACCTTGGTGCCAGCTTTTTGATGTGCTTTATTATATATTCAGGGACTCTGCACAATCGTGTAACTGCTTTTCTGGGACAAACCAGCAGTATAGTGAGACTCTCCCCCAGAGGACCACTGTGGGTCTGTGCCACACCGGGTCCGTAAAATTTGTAGTTTTGAAACTTAGCCATGAACTTGAGATAAAATACAAGAATGCTGTGGCACCCAGCAAGCACCAGACACAGACAGGGTGAAGGCGGAGATCCGATGGAAGCTGGGAACACAACAGAGGAGATTGTTCGCTATGCTGCGAGGGCTTCCTGAACAGCGGTGGGCATGAACTCCGCGTTCTGGGGACAAGAGTGCGGTGATGCCATTCCATGCCTCCCCCCCACCCCCCCGGCTCTGCCTCATCAGCACTTACAGACATCAGTGAGCAACACAGTACCGCCATTGGAGGCTGGAGCCACTTATACCAAGTCCCACCCCCCTGCACCTTTCAGATGCATCTTTACTAGGGCAAGTCTGCCTGAGAACCAGAGCAGCAGGACCCTTGCCCAGAAGACCAGCATGAACCCTGTACATGCACCAAGTCCACTGACCAACCAAAACACAACAGCAGAGTATACACTCTGAAACACTTCCTGAAGCACCAGGCCCTGAATAGTGTAGGACCTCTTCTTAACACACCCATTATTCTCAGGGGCAGGAAATGGAACAGGTTTTCCCAACAGACACACACACACACACACACACACACACTCACACACACACAACAGTGACCTAGACAAAATGACAAGACAGAAGAATTCACCCCAAAAGAAAGAACAAGAAGAGGTCACATCCCGAGATCTAATCAAAGCAGATAGAAGTGATATGGCTGAACCACAATTAAATTTTTTAAAAATATTTTTATTTATATTTGAGAGAGAGAGAGGGATAGACACAGAATCGGAAGCAGGCTCCAGGCTCTGAGCTGTCAGCACAGAGCCTGACTCCGGGCTCAAACCCACAAACCATGAGATCATGGCCTGAGCTGAAGTTGGATGATTAGCTGACTGAGCCACCCAGGTGCCCCACCTGAACCACAATTTAAAATAACAATCAGGTGTGGAGCTTGGTGAGTTCCTTATAGATTTTGGATACCAGCCCTTTATCTGATATGTCATTTGCAACTATCTTTTCCTATTACGTCGGTTGCCTATTAGCTTTATTGATTGTTTCCTTTGCCGTGCAGAAGCTTTTTATCTTGATGAGGTCCCAATAGTTCATTTTTGCTCTTGATTCCCTTGACTTTGGGAATGTGTCAAGTAAGAAATTGCTGCGGTGGAGTTCAAGGAGGTTGTTTCCTGCTTTCTCCTCTAGGGTTTTGATGGTTTCCTTTAGGGTCCTTTGATAGTTTCCTGTCTCACATCCAGGTCCTTTATCCATTTTGGGTTTATTTTTGTGTGTGGTGTGAAAAAATGATCTAGTTTCATTCTTCTACATGTTGCTGTCCAGTTCTCCAAGCACCATCTGTTAAAGAGGCTGTCTTTTAGGAGGAACTTAAAGGAGGACCATGGGGGAGAAGGGGAAAAATAGTGGGGAGAGGGAGGGAGGCAAACCATGAGAGACTCTTGAATGCTGAGAACAAACTGAGGGCTGATGGGGGTGGGGGAGAGGGGAAGGGAGGTGATGGGCATGGGGGAGGGCACTTGTGGGGATGAGCACTGGGTGTTGTATGGAAACCAACTTGACAATGACTTAAAAAAATCATACGGGGTGCCTGGGTGGCTCAGTAGGTTAAGTGTCGCTTTGTAGGTTCAGGCCCCCCACGGGGTTCTGTGCTGACAGCTCAGCCTGGAGCCTGTTTCAGATTCTGTGTCTCCCTCTCTCTGACCCTCCCCTGCTCACGCTCTCTCTCTCTCTCTCCTAGAAATAAATAAAAAATATATATATTTTAAAAAAAGAAAAGCATAGAAGACACTAGAGAATCCCTTTCTGCAGGAACAAAAGAATATTTATTACTTGGGGATGGGATTTCTCATGAGCAGGGTTTCATGCCTCTTCTACAATACTTGGTCAGGATTTCTGGCTTTCTGCGCGTTGGGCCTGTGTGGTTTTATCCGGCTTCTTGTAGCTTTGTTTTTGCAGCTGCCAGGACAGGTCTCTAACTTTCCCTATAGCTGGCCATGACTCCCCCTTTGCCAACCTCCAGGAATCCAGTTAAAACCTAACTGTGGGGCGCCTAGGTAGCTCAGTCGGTTAAGTGACTTCAGCTCAGTTCATGATCTCACACTTCATGGGTTCGAGCCCCACATCCGGCTCTGTACTGACAGCTCAGAGCCTGGAGCCTTCTTCAGATTCTGTGTCTCCCTATCTGCCCCTCCTATGCTCATGCTTTGTCTCTCTCTCTCTCTCTCTCTGAAATAAACATTTAAATTTTTTTCAAAAACCTAACTAACTGCTTACTCTAGCACTTTGACACATTACCTAACCTCTATCAGCCTCAGTTTCCTTATCTTGAAAAATGGGAACATACATTACACACCTAAAGAAAACTGAAATTGAGTGAGATCACCAAAGTTCCAGGGCCCAGCACTGCATCCTGCTCAGGCACAGAAAAGCTGCCTTCCCAGGTGAAGTTGATGATGAAGGTGTTTAATCAGGCACTCAAGAAGTGTTTACAAGTAGAAAGGAACTTACATGAAATGTTAAGTGGAATCCTAATCAATTAATTAACCATTGTGTGTGTGTTAAGCTCCCTGCTTTGGGGAGGTTACAAAAGGTCAGACAAGATCCCTTGCTTTAAGGAAACAATATGAGTTCTGGAGATACAATACACATATGAACCAATACTTCAAGAATATAGCCATGGTGGAGCTTAACAATATTAATAAACTGTGGAAGGGCAAAGGAGGGTGGGGATACTTAATGCAAGAAGGTATGAAGGTGTGGAGGGGCAGAGTCAGACTGACCAGATAATCAGAACCCTCGATCTTAGCTCCTTCTGGTGCCCAACAGAGTTCCTCAAGATGACGTGTTACAGGTCAATACCCTAGGTTGAAACCTTGAATGATATACACTCTTTGTGCCTCAGTTTCCTCACTTATAAAATAAGAATTACAATACCCACTCCAGATAGTTGTGTACTTTATATGTGATAATTGGTGAGAAGCACTTAGCAAATCCAAAGCAGGAAATTTATAGTGATTGTTGTTATTTCAGTTCACTCCAGTTGGCATTGCCTTTCTATTCTTCATTCTCTCATATCCCCTCTTGCAACCATGCTGCAAAACATTCACTTTGCTCCCAGTTTTATAAACATTCCTTGTTCTTCCTGGCTTCTACTTTTATTCACTCTGAATGTACCCTATCTCCCTCCCTATCCCTACCCCTACCCCCAAACACATGCAGAACTCATCTGTCACTGACTTTCTCAGCCTTCAAGGTCTAGATTAAATCAGGAAAGTATTTCCAGAGTCCTCAGTGCATGTTTTTTGCCTCTATACAGCACTCTTCACAGACAGCACTGTGTCATAATTGCTTTTATAGACAAAAGTCTCTAATTGGCTTATGAGGCAAGCACATTATTAGCCTTTGAGTTTCCTAAGGCCAGCCGAAACAAGGCACAGAGTAGTCTAGCTAGACCCTCCAAAATCAGGAATTTCTGAATTGGTTTCTCTAGGATAAAGGTCAAGTAGCTCCCCCTGCTGTTCCAGAGTTCACTTGGCTTCTGCAATGCATAGGTAGGCTAGAAGAGGAACAGATCTAGGAATGAGAACCAGTCATCCTATAATCTGTTAATTGTGAGTCCTTCAGCATTTTGAACAATAAACACTTTTAGTGACTGAAACCTCTGACAATAGTAATTCATAATTCCTGGCTTATATGTGTTCTGGTGTGCATGTGCGCACACACACCCATGTGTAAGTTTAAATGCCACAAATCCGGGGCGCCTGGGTGGCTCAGTTGTTAAGCATCTGACTTCGAGTCAGGTCATGATGTCACAATTAGTGAGTTCGAGTCCCACATCGGGTGAGCATGAGCCCCACTTCTGGTGAGCTCCAGCTCTGCTTCAGGTAAAAAAAACACAAGCCCTGAGTGAGCCCCACTTCCCTCCTTCCCTCTCTCTCTCCCTTCCTCTCTCTCCCTCTCTGCCCCTCACTCACTTGCACCCTCTCTCTCTCTCAAAATAAAATAAAATAATATAAAATAAAATAAATTAATGTTACAAATCTTGTATTGGATGGCTTCCTGCATGTTTTTCAAGTTTTCAAAACCTGAACTAACCAGAGATATACAGCTTTATCCTGGGCTGATGTAAGAGAGCTTTCATTGTGTGGGAATATATGGAGATTACCTTTTAATAAAAGCCTAGCATTCCCTTTGGATGAATTCCTTAATCTTACAGTGAAATATTGCATGTGTCACTTTTGATTTATTGTTTCTTTAAACATTGCACCTACCTTCACACGTTTATTAGTTTCATTAAAGATAGTCAAACCATGAGAGACTCTTGAATGCTGACAAAAACTGAGGACTAATGGATGTGGGGGGAGGAGGGATGGGCACAGAGAGGGGCACTTGTGGGGATGAGCACTGGGTGTTATATGGAAACCAACTTGACAATAAACTATTTGTAAAAAAATAAATAAATAAAAATTAAAAAAAAGAAACAATAAAAAAAACATAGTCTGCTTATCTTTTTCATGCCCATATCCTTAAAGGTGAAGTCGGGTCTCTGGTGTTCCCTGTGGAGTCCCCTTCCTCTCTCGGATCCCTGTCAGCTGCTGCCCTTCCACTTTTGCTATGGAGTTTATGAAAACATGTATTAAATCTAACAACTTTGGGGCACCTGGGTGGCTCAGTCAGTTAAGCATCTGACTTCAACTCAGGTCATGATCTCACGGTTCGTGGGTTCGAGCCCCGCATCGGGCTCTGTGCTGACAACTGGCTTAAAGCCTGAAGCCTATCTTTGGATTCTGTATCTCTCTCTCTCTCTGACCCTCCCCTGCTCGTGCTGTCTCTCTCTGACTCTCAAAAATAAATTTAAAAAAAATTTTAAAAAAAATCTAACAACTTTGGTTACGGTGTCCAGGCAGCAGTCGTGGTAAATACCTTATCTTGCTGACAAATGTGCTTCCTGAAGATCGACCCTTACCTTGGGCACTGGGAAAGAAAAATAGGATAATCCAAAAGACTCCTGCACAGTCACAGGAATCTGGAGCCATCTGGTCGGGACAAAAATAAATCAGCGATGAAGGCTGCGTGAACCTCCAGGGACTTGGGCAACTGAATTGACATTACTGGCACTGAAGAGCAGAGGAGAATGGCAGCAGAGACCGTGGAAACAACTCTATTTAACACACATGGAGCAAAGGGCTTCTAGAAGAAAATGCCTCAGACAACTGAGGCTGAAACCCAGACAGAACTTGAAAGTCTCCCAGCTTGATAAAGGCAAATCAAATCATGCACTGATTGGAGGATAAGCTCTTTTCTGGTACAGAAACACAACAAAACAGAAAATAGAAATGTCATTTAATAGGCATTTAACAAACCAGAGGGCTCCACTGAGCAAAACTTATTCAGCTGCCTGGTGTTAAGATGCTCCTCTCAGAGAATTCTGTGTGGAGTTACACTTTTATATATGCTTAGGGTTCTAGATTTAGCAAATCACAGTTATGCAATATTTGGGACATAGTTATGCTAAAAATTGTTTTTGTTTATCTGGAATTCAAATTTGATGGGGCATCCTATATTTTATCTGGCAACCCTACTGTGAAAATGAATGAAAACCACCCAAATGAGAATAAAAACAGTCGATTTATTCAGAGCTCACTGTAGCAAGGGAGTCGGCCATCATCAGTTCTGTTTGGCAGAGATTCAAAGGCAGGCAGGGGAGTGGGAAAGTTTTATAGGAAAAAAAAAAAAGGAAAGACTTCAGGTATGCCCTGTGGAAATAAATGAAGACAGACCAAATGAGAAAAGCAAAGGCCATTTATTCTGAGCTTGTGATAGCAAAGGTTTCAGACATTGTCACTTGCTTTTGGCAGAGACTCAAAGGTAGACAAAGGGAAAGCTTTATAGTAACGAAAGGGAAGGCTTCAGGTGTGCCCTGACTGGAGGCCATTGGCATGGGGAGGCAAGCCAACTAGAAATGGGGCATCCTGGGTAACTGGTTAGGGGAGCAAATTTAGCTTTTTCCCATTGGTCCTAATTTGGAAGTAGGGACAAAAATGAAGGTGGCTTGGGCACCTGGGTGTCTCAGTCAGTAAGTGTCTGACTTCAGTTCAGGTCATGATCTTGTGGTTCATGGGTTTGAGACCCGCATCCGGCTCTGTGCTGACAGCTCGGACCCTGGAGCCCACTTCAGATTCTCTGTCTCCCTGTCTCTCTGCCCCCCCACTGCTCATGCTCTGGCTCTCTATCAAAAATAAAGATGCATTTTTTTAAAAATGAAGGGTGCTTGTCAGTTATTAATCAAGTCCTGGCCATTTGGGGCTGGTTGTTACAGAAGTTACTGTTTAGTATCCTGGATGGTCACTAGAGATAGCAACCTGACTTTCTGCAAGTCCGATTTACAGCAGGCTAGCTTCCTGGGTTGTTTATTGTTGATAAGGGGTTGGTTTCCTAGACTGGTTGCTACAGGTTGTAGGGCAAAGTGCTATTTTTATATGTGGTCTGATCATTGTCCATTTGCATATTCAGTCTCTTAGGTCTGATTGGGGGCTACTGGTGGGTAAAGCTGAAGGTGGGCTAATAAGAAGCAGGGCATCTTGTTAAGGTTTATTTATTTGTTTGTTTGTTTTGAGAGAGAGAGAGAGACAGAGAGAGTGAGCAAGGAGGAGCAGAGAGAGAAGAGAGAGAGAATCCCAAGCAGGCTCTACAGTGTCAGCACAGTGCCCAACACGGGGCTCAAACTCACAAACCATGAGATCATGACCCAAGCCAAAACCAAGAGTCGGACACTCAACTGACTGAGCCACGCAGGTGCTCCAAGAAGCAGGGCATCTTATGTGATTGGTTTGGGAAACAGATTTGGCTTTCACTGTTAAGTGGTGAGTTGAAAGCTGGAGTCAAAAATAAGAAACCTGGCAGTCACTGATGAAATCCTGATAGTTTGGGACCAATTGCAGCAAAGGTTGTGTTTGACCTGCCCAGCAGGTTGCAACAGAGATGGTCATTTGGCAAAGGACCCTCATAGACATTGCTCTAAAGAAGATACACAAATGGCCAACAAGCACATGAAGAGGTGCCCAACATCCTTAGTAATCAGGGGAAATACAAATCAAAAACATAGTGAGATACCACTTCATATCCACTAGGATGGCAGTAATTTAAAAGACAGATAATAACAAGTGTTGACAAAAGAGGCAGAGAAAAGGGAATCCTCATAAATTGCTGGTGGCAATGTAAAATGGCGCACTGTAGTAGAAAACTGTTTAGCAGAACAGTTTCTCAAAAAGTTGAACACAGAACTGCCATTTGACACAGCACCCCACTCTCTGGTACACATCCCAAAGAAATGAAAACATATGTCTGCACAAAAGACTTGTACACAAATGTTTACAGCAGCATTATTCACAGTCACCAAAAATGGAAATAGCCTAAATGTCCATCAGCCAATGAATGGATAAACAACACATGGTATATCAATGCAATGAAATATTATTCAGCCATAATGAAGTACTAATGTATGGTACAACATGGTTGAACTTTGAAAATGTTATGCAAAGTGAAGGAAGCCAAACACAAAAGGCTACATCGCCTGCAATCCTGTTTATATGAAATGGTAAAAAGAAGAAAATCCATAGAGACAGAAAATATATTAGTGGTTATCAGAGCCTGGGAGAAGGTGAGAATAGGGAATGACTGCTAATGGGCACACAGTTTCTTTGGGAGGTGATGAAAATGTTTTAGAATTCATTAGTAGTGGTGATTGTACAATTTGTGAATATACTAAAAAAAACACTGAAATGGGGGCGCCTGGGTGGCTTATTTGGTTAAGCGTCCGACTTTCACTTAGGTCATGATCTCACGGTTCGTGGGTTCGGGCCCCGCATCGGGCTCTGTGCTGACTGCCAGCTCAGAGCCTGGAGCCTGTTTCAGAGTCTGTGACTCCCTCTCTCTCTGACCCTCCCCTACTCATGCTGTCTCTCTCCTAGAAATAAATAAAACATTTAAAAAAAAAACAACAACACTGAATTGTACAGTTTTAAAAATCCTACAAATCTAAATTAAGGAGTTGTTTTCTTCTTTCCCTTCTGCTTCTATTCTCTCTCTAGACTTAGAAAATATAAATTGTCATAGCCTCTTGTTAGTTTTAATCATATGACATAGACATGGAAGTCCATAAACTGCAGTTCTAATGCCCTTTAGTTCTCTCTGTTTCACCATCTACAAATATTTTAGGCTGTGTTTCATTTATCTCAAGCAGGGCCTTCCAAGTGTCTGGTCTACCAATATCCAATAAGCTGGTTGACTTTAAGATGGTAAGAGCTTCATGCTTTACCTTTCTCACTGCTGCTGACATTTTACCAAAGGTCTACTGATAATATATGTTCTAAACCAGCCATCCCCAACCCCAGGTACACATTCAAATCACCTGGGAAATATGTTTCGAATGTTGATGCCTGAAGCCCAGACCCAGCTGGATTGGTATAATAAGGTGGGCCTGAAAACTGATATTTTAGAAAGTTCTCCTAGAAAATTCCAAAGGGCAGACAGAGTTGATGAAAACTGCACTAAAAAATAATTATTTTTAAAATTTAGATTTACTAATTATATTTTTATCAAGCAGTATAGCTATAAAGTTCTAAAAGTCTAGTAATACTTTCTAAGGCTTTTAAAAATGCAGTTCTTTGTTCTACCCTTACACATCTCTCATTCTCATTCCCCAGAAGCAACCACATTCAACCCTTTTAACTATTTCCTTAAATTATTTACCTCTATTTATCAGTGGTATTATTATACTGATATTTCTTATTTTCCTATTTATTTTTTTAATGTTTATTTATTTTTGAGAGAGAGAGAGAGAGACAGAGAGAGACAGAGAATGAGTTGGGGAGGGGCAGACAGAGACAGAGACAGAAACAGAATCCGAAGCAGGCTCCAGACTGTGAGCTGTCAACACAGAGCCCAACATGGGGCTTGAACTCATGAGCTATGAGATCATGACCTGAGCAGAAGTTGGATGCTCAACTGACAGCCACCCAGGCATCCCCATCTGGGTTTTTTTATGTTTATTTATTTTTTAGAGAGAGTGTGTGAGCAGGGGACAGGAAGAGAGAGAGGAAGACAGAGGATCCAAAACAGGCTCCACTCAGACAGCAGTTAGCCCAACACAGTGCTCGAACCCACAAACTGTGAGATCATGACCTGAGCCCAAGTTGGACGCTCAACCAACTTAGCCACCCAGGTGCTCCTATACCCAACTGGTTTCTGACAAAGATGCAAAAACAATCCAATGGAGGAAGGATAGCCTTTTCAACAAAGGGTGCTGGAGCAATTAGATATCCATAAGCAAAAAAAGAGAACCTTAACCTAAACTTCGAACCTTGTACAATTAACTGAAAATGGATCATGGAGTTAATGTAAAATCTGAAACTGGTTTTAGAAACAACACATAGAAGGGATACCTGGGTGGTTCTGTAAGTTGAGCATCTGACTTTGGCTCAGGTCATGATCTCACAGTTCGTGAGTTCGAGCCCCACACCAGGCTCTGTGCTGACAGCTGAGAGCCTGGAGCCCACTTTGGATTCTGTGTCTCCCTCTCTCTCTTTGCCCCTCCCCTGCTCATGCTTTGTCTCTCTCTCTCCAAAATAAACATTAAAAAAAAATTTTTTTTTAATGGATAAAGGACCTGAACGTGAGACAGGAAACTATCAACACCCTAGAGAAGAAAGCAGGAAACAACCTCCTTGACCTCCACCGCAGCAACTTCTTACTTGACACATCCCCAAAAGCAAGGGAATCAAGAGCAAAAATAAACTGTTGGGACCTCATCAAGATTAAAAGCTTCTGCACAGCCAAGGAAACAACCCAGAAAATTAATAGGCAACCAACGAATGGGAAAAGATAGTTGCAAATGACATATCAGATAAAGGGTTGATATCCAGAATCTACAAGGAACTCACCAAACTACACGCCCGAAAAACAAACAACCCAGTGAAGAAATGGGCAGAAGATATGAACAGACACTTCTCCAAAGAGGACATCCAGATGGCCAACAGACACATGAAACGATGCTCAGCATCCCTCCTCATCAGGGAAATACAAATCAAAACCACTGAGATACCACCTCACGCCAGTCAGAGTGGCTAAAATGAGCCAATCAGAGAACTCTAGATGCTGGCGAGGATGTGGAGAAACGGGCACCCTCCTACACTGTTGGTGGGAATGTAAACTGGTACAGCCCCTCTGGAAAACAGTGTGGAGGTTCCTAAGGAAACTAACCATAGAACTCCCCTATGACCCAGCAATAGCACTGCTAGGAATTTACCCAAGGGATACAGAAATGCTGAGGCATAGGAGCACATGTACCCCAATGTTCATAGCAGCACTCTCCACAATAGCTAAAACATGGAAAGAGCCTAAGTGTCCATCAACAGATGAATGGATCAAGAAGATGTGGTTTATCTATACCATGGAATACTACATGGCAATGAGAAACAATGAAATCTGGCCATGTGTAGCAACATGGATGGACCTTGAGGGTGTTATGCTGAGCGAAATAAGTCAGGCAGAGAAAGACAAATATCATATGTGTGCACGTATAGGAGGATTAGGAGGAGCTTAACAGAGGACCAAGGGGAGAAGAAGGGCGGAAATGGTGGGGGAAAGGGGGAGAGGCAAACCATGAGAGACTCTTGAATGCTGACAAAAACTGAGGACTGGTGGATGTGGGGGAGGAGGGGTGGGCATGGAGGAGGGCACTTGTGGGGATGAGCACTGGGTGGGAAACTAATTTGACTAAACTTTGTAAAAAAAAAATAAAATATAAAAAAAAATAAAAATAAATAAAAATTTAAAAAATTTAAAAAAATTTAAAAAAATAAAAAAAAATTAAAAAAATTTTTTTAAAAGAAACAAAACATAGGGAAAAAATCTTTAGGATCTAGGACTCAGTAAAGAGTTCTTAAGTTTGACACCCAAAGCAAATCCTTGAAAAGAAAAATTGATGAACTAGACTTTATCAAAATTAAAGACATTTGTTCCATTGAAAGACACTATCAAAAAGATTAAAAACAAGCTACAGAGTGGGAGAAAATATTTGCCAGCCCCATATATGACAAAGGCATTATATCTAGTATATACAAAAACTCTCAGAGCACAACAATAAAAAAGCAAACAATCCAATTAGAAACTAGGCAAAAGACACGAGCATACATTTCACCAAAAAGGAGATATGGATGGCAAATAAGTATCTGAAAAGAAGGTCAACATGACTGGCCATTGGAGAAACGTAAATTAAGACCACGATGTGATATCAGTAGGCACCTATTAGACAGTTGAAATAAAAAACAGTGATAAATACAAAATGCTGGTGAGGACGCAGAGAAATGGGATCTCCATACATTGTTGGTGTGAATGTAGGATGGGAGAGCCAGTCTGAAGAAGAGTTGGTGGTAAAGTGAACACAAAGAAGTAACATGAGGATGTTCTTTGGTGGTAATGGACCAGTTCTGGAGCCTGACTGTGGTAGTGGCACAGTAGAGCATCAGTGTCAGTTTCCTAGTTTTGATATTATACTACAGTTATATATGATGTCACCACTGGAAGAAGCTGGGTGAGGATGAAGTTGTACTATTTAAAAAAAAACTTTTTAATGTTTATTTATTATTGAGAGACAGAGAGAGACAAAGCACGAGCATGGGAGGGTCAGAGAGAGGGGGAGACAGAATCCAAAGCAGGCCCCAGGCTCTGAGCTGTCAGCACAGAGCCCAATGTAGGACTTGAACTCACAAATTGAGAGATCATGACCTCAGCTAAAGTCAGACGCTTAACTGACTGAGCCACCCAGGCGCCTGAAGTTGTACTATTTTTGCAATTTCCTGTGAGTCTATAGTTATTTCAAAAGGAAGGAAGGAAGGAAGGAAGGAAGGAAGGAAGGAAGGAAGTAAGGAAGGAAGGAAGGAAGGAAGGAAGAAAGAAAGAAAGAAAGAAAGAAAGAAAGAAAGAAAGAAAGAAAGAAAGAAAGAAATATATCCCCCCAAAGAAGTTTGTCCCTTCTACCAGTAGGCTGGGCCTCTTGTGACCTAAGCTGGTCAATCTGCCTCAACCTCCCTCTTAGGCATAGTATTTGGATAAAAGGAAGTCATGTTACACAAATCAGACAATCAGAGTCCTCCTTGGGAACTTTTTTTGCCTACGAAGGAAGAAAACATGGGGGAACCCTGATAATGCTATTGGCATCCCTAGATCCAGCTGTGCCTCAAAGCATAGAACCTGCATTTCCCAATTGTTCAAGCCAACAAATTCCTCTAAAAACACTGATATATGATACAGAGAATCCAAAAGGCCAGCAGTCATAATAATTACTAACTACAGTTTTTACCTTGTTTCTTTTTCCTATCTAAGTCACTATGAGTCTTTGAAAATATAGGCTAAAAATTGAGCCACATCCATTGAGGAGCTTAGATGGAAATAATGATGGTCCACTTAACATCAATGTAATGTTTAGGTATAGAAATTTTCTGTAAATGCCTGAAATTATGCCATAAAAGAATCTACCTTCCCTATGCATATATACAGCCCCTTTGCCAATGAAATTCATTTCTGTTTAAATTAAATGCAATAAGGGAGAGGGGGCAAGATGGCGAAGTAAGGAGCTCCGTACTTGCACTCGCGCCCATACATCACACAGAAAAGATCTGAAGCCATTGGAAACCTTACAAAACCTGCGAGATTGGGAGAAAAAGGACGCAGAATCCACTGAGAGAGCCTTCTAATGGCTACCTCAAGAAACAAGCTAGAGTGCACAAGGTGGAGAGTCCCAAATATCACTACAAATAGGAAAATAAAATAACCAAGGTCCCAACAATAGAGACCAAGAGATACCATTCAAAAAACACTCTCTGAAAGGATAGCCCCTGGAAAGTCAAAGAGTCTTCTTGCATATAGCAGCGCTCATAGAAACAGAGAGCATAACAGGTCTTTAAAACCAACAAGAGCCGGAAAGCTAACTAAAATGACGAAACGAAAGATCACTTCTCCAAAGAAACTCCAAGAAGAAATGACAGCTAATGAACTGCTCAAAACAGATATCAGCAGCATAACTGAACAGATTTTAGAATAATAATGGTAAAATTAATAACTGGGCTTGAAAAAAACATAGGGGACATCAAAGAAACTATGGCTACAGACAGAATGGAAAATAAAAATAGGCATGAAGAATTAAAAAATGCGATAAATGAGATACATAATAAATTAGAGGCCTCCAATGCACGGATTGAAGAGGCAGAAAGGAGAATAAGTGATTTAGAAGACACCATTATAGAAAAACAAGAAGCTGACAAAAAAAGAGACAAACTGATCCAGGAACAGGAAAGAAGAATTCGAGAGCTCAGCGATACAGTCAAACGCAACAATATCCGTATCATAGGAATCCCAGAAGACGAAGAGAGAGGGAAAGGTGCTGAAGGAGTCCTGGAACAAATTATAGCAGAGAACTTCCCGACCTGGGGAAGGAAGTAAATGTGGAAATACAAGAGGCTCAGAGGACTCCCCTCAGACGTAACTTGAATCGATCTTCTGCACGACATATCATAGTAAAAATGGCAAAATACAAGGACAAAGAGAGAATTTTGAAAGCAGCTAGGGAGAAAAAGGCTCTAACATACAAAGGGAAACCTATCAGAGTGGTGACAGACCTATCTACTGAAACTTGGCAGGCCAGAAAGGAATGGCAGGAGTTCTTCAGTGTGATGAACAGTAAAAATATGCAGCCAAGAATCCTCTATCCAGCAAGCCTGTCATTCAAAATAGAAGGAGACATAAAAACCTTCCCAAAAAAACAGAAATTGAAAGAATTTGCCACCACTAAGCCAGCCCTCCAAGAAATCCTGAGGGGGACGCTCTGAAGGAAAGGTTGCAAGGAACAAAGATTCCAGAGACATCACCACAAACATGAAGCCTACAAAAGATACAAAGACTCTAAACCCACATATTTCAATGATAACACTGAATGTAAATGGGCTGAATGCTCCAATCCAAAGACATAGGGTAGCATAATGGATTAAAAAACAAAATCCATCTATATGCTGTCTACAAGAAACTCATTTTAGACTGGAAGACACCTTCAGATTAAAAGTAAGGGGATGGAGAAATATATATCATGCTACAGGAAATCAAAAGAAAGCTGGAGTAGCGATACTTATATCAGACAAACTGGACTTTAAATTAAAGACAATCACAAGAGATGAAGAAGGGCACTACATAATAATTACAGGGTCCATCCATCAGGAAGAACTAACAATCATAAATGTCTACGCACCGAATATGGGAGCACCTAAATATCTAAAACAATTAACCACAAACAGAAACAAGCTTATAGATAAGAATGTGCTAATAGCAGGGGACTTTAATACTCCACTTACAGCAATGAATAGGTCAACGAGACAGAAAATCACTAAAGAAATAATGGACTTGAAAGATACATTGGACCAGATGGATCTGACGCATATATTTAGAACTTTACATCCTGAAGCCAGGGAATTTACTTTCTTCTCAAGCGCGCATGGCACATTCTCCAAGATAGATCCCATACTGGGACATAAAGCAGCCCTAAATAAATATAAAAGAATAGAGATCATACCATGCACACTATCAGATCATAATGCTTTGAAACTTGAAATCAGTTACAGTAAGAAGTCTGGAAAACCTCCAAAAACATGGAGGTTAAAGAACACCCTTCTAAAGAATGAATGGGCCAATCAGGCAATTAGAGAGGAAATTAAAAAATATATGGAAACAAATGAAAATGAAAACACAATTCAAAATCTATGGGATGCGGCAAAGGCGGTCCTAAGAGGAAAGTACATTGCTCTCCAGGCCTATTTCAAGAGATTAGAAAAAGCGCAAGTCCAAAATCTAACAGCTCACCTAAAGGAACTAGAGGCAGAGCAACAAGAACGCCCTAAACCCATTAGAAGAAGAGAAATAGTAAAAATTAGAGCAGAAATAAACAACATAGAGAACAAAGAAACAATTGAACAGATCAATGAAACCGAGAGTTGGTTTTTTGAAAAACTAAACAAAATTGACAAACCTCTACCCAGACTTATCAAAAAGAAAAGAGAGAGCACCCAAATAGACAAAATTAGGAATGAAAATGGACTTATTACAACCAACCCCTCAGAAATACAAGCAATTATCACGGAATACTATGAAAAATTATATGCCAGGAAATTGGACAACTTAGAAGAAATGCACAAATTCCTAAACACACACTCACTACCAAAATTCACATGGGAAGAAATAGAAAACCTGAACAGACCCATAACCAGTGAAGAAATCAAATCAGTTATCAAAAATCTCCCAACAAATAAGAGCCCTGGACCTGATGGCTTCCCTGGGGAATTCTACCAGACATTTAAAACAGAATTAATCCCAATTCTTCTCAAGCTATTCCAAAAAAATAGAAAGCGAAGGAAAACTCCCAGACTCATTTTATGAAGCCAGCATCACTCTGATTCCCAAGCCAGACAGAGATCCAGCAAAAAGAGAGAACTACAGGCCAATATCCTTGATGAATACGGATGCAAAAATTCTCAACAAGATCCTTGCAAATCGAATCCAGCAGTATATAAAAAGAATCATCCACCAAGATCAAGTGGGATTCATTCCTGGGTTACAGGGCTGGTTCAACATTCGCAAATCAATCAATGTGATACATCATATCAATAAAAGAAAAGATAAAAACCTATGATCCTGTCAATAGATGCAGAAAAAGCATTTGACAAAATACAACATCCCTTCTTAATAAAGACTCTCGAGAAAGTTGGGATAGAAGGAACCTACTTAAACATCATCAAAGCCATCTATGAGAAGCCTTCAGCTAACATCATCCTCAACGGGGAAAAACTCAGAGCTTTCCCCCTGAGATCAGGAACACGATAGGGATGTCCACTCTCACCACTGTTAACATAGTGCTGGAAGTCCTAGCATCAGCCATCAGACACCAAAAGGAAATCAAAGGCATCAGAATTGGCAAAGAGGAAGTCAAACTTTCCCTCTTCGCAGATGACATGATACCCTACATCGAAAACCCGACAGACTACACCAGAAGCCTACTAGAACTGATCCAAGAATTCAGCCAAGTCGCAGGGTACAAAATCAACGTACTGAAATCAGTTGCATTTTTATACACCAACAATGAAGCAACAGAAAGAGAAATCAAGAAACTGATCCCATTCACAATTGTACAACAAACCATAAAATACCTCGGAATAAACCTAACCAAGGATACAAGAGATCTGTATGATGAAAACTATAGAAACCTTATGAAGGAAATGGAAGAAGACACAAAGAAATGGAAAAACATTCCATGCTCATGGATAGGAAGAATAAATATAGTTAAGATGTCATTACTACCTAAGGCACTCTACACATTCAATGCAATTCCAATCAAAATTGCACCAACATACTTCTCAAAACTAGAACAAACTATCCAAAAATTTGTATGGAACCACAAAAGACCCCGAATAGCCAAAGCAATCCTGAAAAATAAAACCAAAACGGGAGGGATCACCATCCCAGACTTTAGCCTCTACTACAAAGCTGTCATCATCAAGACAGTATGGTATTGACACAAAAACAGACACATAGACCAATGGAACAGAATTGAGAACTCAGAAGTGGACCCAAAAGTATACAGCCAACTGATCTTTAACAAAGCAGGAAAGAATATCCAATAGAAAAAAGATAGCCTTTTTAACAGATGGTGTTGGGAGAATTGGACAGCAACATGCAGAAGAATGAAACTAGATCATTTTCTCACACCATGCACAAAAATAAACTCAAAATGGATAAAGGACCTGAACGTGAGACAGGAAATTATCAACACCCTAGAGAAGAAAGCAGGAAACAACCTCCTTGACCTCTACTGCAGCAACTTCTTACTTGACACATCCCCAAAAGCAAGGGAATCAAGAGCAAAAATAAATGATTGGGACCTCATCAAGATTAAAGGCTTCTGCACAGCCAAGGAAACAACCCAGAAAATTAATAGGCAACCAACGGAATGGGAAAAGATCATTGCAAATGACATCTCAGATAAAGGGTTGATATCCAGAATCTACAAGGAACTCACCAAACTACACGCCCGAAAAGCAAACAACCCAGTGAAGAAATGGGCAGAAGATATGAACAGACACTTCTCCAAAGAGGACATCCAGATGGCCAACAGACATGAAACGATGCTCAGCATCGCTCCTCATCAGGGAAATACAAATCAAAACCACACTGAGATACCACCTCATGCCAGTCAGAGTGGCTGAAATGAGCCAATCAGAGAACTCTAGATGCTGGCAAGGATGTGGAGAAACGGGCACCCTCCTACACTGTTGGTGGGAATGTAAACTGGTATAGCCCCTCTGGAAAACAGTGTGGAGGTTCCTCAGGAAACTAACTATAGAACTCCCCTAGGACCCAGCAATAGCACTGCTAGGAAGTTACCCAAGGGATACAGAAATGGTGATCCATAGGAGCACATGGACCCCAATGTTCATAGCAGCACTCTCCACAATAGCTAAAACCTGGAAAGAGCCTAAGTGTCCATCAACAGATGAATGGATCAAGAAGATATGGTTTATCTATACCATGGAATACTACATGGCCATGAGAAACAATGAAATCTGGCCATGTGTAGCAACATGGATGGACCTTGAGGGTGTTATGCTGAGCGAAATAAGTCAGGCAGAGAAGGACAAATATCATATGTTTGCACGTATAGGAGGATTAGGAGGAACTTGACGGAGGAACAAGGGGGAGAAGAAGGGGGGAAATGGTAGGGGAAAGGGAGAGAGGCAAACCGTGAGAGACTCTTGAATGCTGACAAAAACTGAGGACTGATGGATGTGGGGGGGAGGGGAGATGGGCATGGAGGAGGGCACTTGTGGGGATGAGCACTGAGTGTTATGTGGAAACTAATTTGACAATATTTGTAAAAAAAATAAAATTAATTAATTAATTAATTAAATGCAATAAGCATATAACATGAGGAGGCAGATATGTAAGATCACAGTCAGAAGTTAAGTCTACTTGCAGATATGAATCAAGGAAAAAGTGTCTAACTAGAGAAAAGTATCCATATGGGAGATTATTATCTCGTGACAACAAGGCAGCCTCAGTTGCCTAGGTGACTCCCACAGGAAGATGTTAGCCATGTGGCCTTATTTATAACCTGGCAGGATTGGCTATTATTTCCAGGATCTGACATCAGAAGCTTCAGATAAATGGGTCCTTGTTTGCCATCTTCCAGGACATGGTAACATAAGTTCAATTGAGACAAGCCAGAGCCTAGAAGTACACTTACTAAACCCTCCTCACAAGGGAGCTGGCTTGTCTTCAGATGTCCAGGCAGTACAGATATAATGCCTAGGAGCTGTCCAGGTCAGTAGTTAGATGAGTTGGGTGAAGTGGCAGAAGAAGATCCAGTTTAAGTACCAAGAAATCTTGCTAGCTCTCAGGGTATGGTGCCAGAGTATCAAAGAAAAGGTTACATATAGATGGTGATTCTTGGAAGCCTAAGCAAGTTGTCAGCATTAGGAGCATCTTACAACAGGGGGCAAAACTATGTGCGCTGGACTGGCTATGGAAGCCAAAACTTGATTCCATGGGTAGTCAGTGGGGAAATGTATTAGGACATGCTGGAAAGAGATAAGCACAGAGTTCTAATCTGAGATCATCCAGGGGAGGGCATACATCATTGTTTCAGATACCTAGGATGAAGAAACAAGACAGAAGCCCAGTTCTGTGAAATGGCCTATAAAGACCCAGGAATAAATTTAGAAGCAAGCAGAGCCCAAGTTGAGCCCCAGAATGTTAAAACAGAGCTCCTGAAATTTCCACTGAGAACAGATAGCGTTTGTAGAGAATAAGGCAAGATTTAGCCTCTAGGTGGAAACTGAGGAGACTGTTTAGGGGAAAAAAAAAAAAAAGATAATAGTGCCTGGGAACCCAGCTGGAAATGTCACTGCTTCCATCGTGAAACCTCCCTCAGTTCTGTGTATGCCACTATTAGAGGTGGATTTTGTTTTTAACAAAGGGCTATTCTACTCCCAAGAAGAAAATTTTCTACAGGCTCAGTCAGTTAAGCAGCCAACTTTGGCACAGGTCATGGTCTCACAGTTTGTGGGTTCAAGCCCTGCATCGGGCTCTGTGCTGACAGTCAGCTCAGAGCCTGGAGCCTGTTTCAGACTCTGTGTCTCCCTCTTTCTGCCCTTCCCCTACCGGTACTCTCTCTCTCTCTCTCAAAAGTAAACATTAAAAAAAGAAAATTTTCTATTAGTATATATCTCATAATTTAAATGGTTATCAGCCATTTATACCTTAGTATGAATTTGCTTACATTTTTCCTTTCTGAGAGCAGGTTTTGATGGAAATTGGAAGAAA
>JAESUZ010001005.1:0-114323 GCA_017311185.1 Proteles cristata cristata
GGGGCGCGGGGGGCGCGGGGAGGTGGGGGCGGTGGGGGCCTGCGGGCGAGTGCGCGCCGGCGGGGGCCGCGGGGGGCGCGCGAGGCGCGGGGAGCAGGGCGGTGGGGGGCCTCTGTGTGAGTGCGCGCTGGTGGGGGGCGCGGGGCGGTGGGGGGGCCTCTGTGTGTCCGGGCGCCCGCGTCGGGTCACGCCGGTGCCGGGTTCCGAGCCGAGGGACCGGGTTCCTTGGCTAAAGCCAAGGGCGGAGACGGTAGTCGGATTTGGAACGAGTTCTGGGGCTCGGGCATTCAGGCCGGTATCGGGGAGCCATCCCCCTGCCGCCAGCGGCCCGGCTGGGTTGCATCAGCCCCTCCCCCGCAGGATGGGGAGATGTGCGGCTCCCCAGCCTCCCTTCCTTGGCCCGAGGCCCCTCCCCACGGCCGCTGCGCTGAACAAAGGGCCAGCCGGGAGGGAGGGTGGCGCTGCCGGTCCTGCCACTGGATCTGGACTCTCCCCCCTCCCCCCCCCCCCGGCCTAGACTCCCCCAAGGAAGGGGGCAAGGGGTTGGGGGAGGGGGCTGGCCCATCTTTCCTCAACCCCCAAGTGCTCACTCTCCACCTAGGGGGAGCTTCAGGGTTGCTGGAATGGGGAGGAGGGGTGTCCAAATATTACCTCCATCCCCCAGCTCTCGGCTGAGGGTTGTGGTCTGTGTTGCCCCAGCTGCCCCCCGCCCTGAGCCCTGCCTGCTGCAGCTTGCTGGGCGCACAGGTATGTGTCTCACGCAGCGCACATCCTGGGCTCTGGGGCCCCTCCTTGGTCGAGTGCACACGCAGAGGAGGGGTGCTGCTGTCCTGGGCCTCCAGCCCTGGCCCAGGAAGGGGTTCTTGGTCTCCCCAGGCCCTGCTCAGGGAACTCCTGGCTCCTGGGGCAGGTCCAGTGGTCTCGGGCCGGCATTGTGTGCACCCCAGTGTTCACGTGTGTGGTATTTGCTGGAGTTGCTGTGCGTGTGGACCGTGCCGTTGGCGTGCACAGTCTCTGAGCAGGCGCTCTGTCTCCCATCCCAGCGAAGCTGGGGCCGGGACTCGGCCATTTTGTATGAAAGAGGCATTTTGGGATGGGAGTGAGGGACGGATCTTGGGAAACCATGTCCATGTGCCCCCTGGGAGGAGAGGAGCGTGTGCCCTGTGAGTGTCCCCGTGTCCCTGAGAGCCTGTGCTCTGGAGATTCTCCATGGCGTGGGGGAGAACTCCCAGGGGGTGTGCCAGGCTGCTGGGGGGAGGGAGTCCTGGCGGGGAGACCACAGCCCTGGCAGGCGTCTCGGGCACCGTCTCCAGGCCCCACGCCGACCACCTGGGAGTCCAGACGGGTGGGGCTGGACTGGCCTTCCCATGTAGGCACACTCAGGTGGGCTGCTCATCCTGGGAAGAGCCCCGTGTCTGCTCACCAGTGGCCCTCCTGTCTCCACCTCCCTCCCTGCCTGGTGGGACTGGCTTTGGTCATCCAGGTCCCGGCCCGAGGTGACCTCCAGGACGTGGTCAGAGCCTACCCCCTCAGCCCAGCAGCTGGGTGCCTCCACCCGACCCGTGATGTGGCTGCCGGAGGGCGGGGGGCCGGCAGGACATCCTGGGAGCCCCCTGTGTGTGGCCCCGCGTCCAGCCCCGAGGGGCCCTTCCCTGCCAGGGCCTGAAGCAGACAGCCCCTCCTGCCTCCTAAAGACGGCGGCCGCCAGAGGCCGAGCGGGAGGGAAGCCAGAGTCGTGCCTGTGGGCCCGTGCTGGGTCCGTCTCAGGTGTCGTGAGCCCCGTCGGGCAGAGCTGCAGCGTGTGGGGACGTCGGGCGGTGGTCCTCGCTGCCCGGGCAGCCTGTCCCTCTGCCTGCTCAGCCCCGTCCCACTTCTCACCCAGGGCTCCCCTCACTCGCTGCCGGGAGGGAGCAGAGGTCTGGGCAGCTGTTGGTTCAGCACCTGAGTGCAGTCACGGAGCGCGCAGGCCTCGGTCTTCCCGCAGTGAAGTGGGCACCACGCCCCCCGCTCCCAGGGCTCTGGGGACACGAGCTGCGTGGGGTGGCTGCTCTCTCAGGGCCGGCCCGGTGGGCTCTCCCCAGATGGTGACTCGTCTCCTGCCTGCTTTGTAGCTCCTCCTCAGCCCCCAAGCCCCCAGGCGTGGGGTCCTCCCCGTTCCTGGGCCTGTGCCTGGGGCCCAGCCCCACCCTCGTCCTGGTCTCCTGTCTGAGGCCCGAGTTACTCGCCGGTGCGGTGACCCTAGCATCCCCCTGCCCAGCATGGACTGACCCGTGTTTGAGCGTCATTTGGTTTGTTTCATTAAACGAAGTTCAAGGCCCTCTTCCCTGCCTGACACTGAGTGGGCCTGGGGGAGCCGGTGGAGGGCAGGCGCGAGGCCTGCACAGTCTGTCCCAGCCGGCAAGGAGTCCCTGGGCCTGGGGCAGCACCGAGCGCTCCTGCGTTTTGCCACCAAAGCCTGGCTCCTAGAAGATGGAGGTGTGCCAGCCCCTCTGGGTGTCCCAGTGGATCCTGGGGCCAGTGGCTGTCAGAGGTGGGGAGGGAGACTGGCCGCCTTGTGGTCCCCCGGCTTGGTGGGCATCAGGCCAGGGTTCCCCTCTTCCCTCTGTGGAAGGGGCTTCTTCTGAAGATGCGCCTCTGGGACCGGGGCCGTGGCCGCCACTCGTTCCTGGTGGGGGCTTTTCGAGATGTGCTTCTGGTGACGGGAACCTTCCCCGCATCAGGAGGGATCTGACACCGGCCGAGGTGGGGGCCTGCCTGGGCAGAAGCAGCTCCCACCCACCCCTCCCAGCCCTGACGGCCCCTGGACGGTCCCTTCCTCTGCTCGTAGCTGGATAGACAGTCGGCCCCGGCTGGCCCTGCCCCGATACGGCCCACCCAGATTTGGGTGGGCAGCCCAGGCTGCTCGCAGGTCCAGAGGGAGGTGGCTGGGGACCTGACCGTATTGTCAGCACTGGGTGGGGCCCTGCATTGAGGCCCTAGGCGTGTCGGGGGGGGAAAGGGGTCAGACTCAGCTGCAGGGGACACTCAGACTCGCCTCACCCCCGTCCTCTCCCTCCTCTCCGCCGCCTGCCCCTCTTCACCCTGAGGCGTGGTCTCAGCGCCTGGAGGTTCACAGAACCCTGACTAGGGGTGGGGGTGGGGTGGGGGGGAACACCTTTGTGTAAGAGGGTTTTCGAGGTAGAAGGGCTGGAGTTTTCAGGAGTTTCTCAAAGGGGATGTGAGCCACAGAAAGGCCTAGACCACCCTTCAGGGGTGTGTCCTCACGCTCGATGGCAGCTGGGCAGTTACTCCCTCAGGGGGATCTCAGGGTGGCGTCTCTGTGGCTGAAGGTGGGGTTGGGGGGTGCCCGTTCTCACTGGTGGGGAGACTGAAGCCAGGCCAGGATGAGTGGCCCCACTCAGGCTGGAAGGGGTCTCTGGCTTGGAGACGAGAGTTTGGGGGTACGGATTGCTTGACCTTTCTGACATCCGAAAGCCACTTTGAGTTGCCAGGATGAAATTGCATTTAAAATAGTCTGGGTGGAAAATGCCGGGGACAGCTCCGGGCTGAGCCCGTGAAGGCTCACTTGACTGGCTTACTCTTTGCAAGTTGTTTTCTCTTGGGCTCGGATACCAAGCCCTCCGCGTCCTCAGAGGGCATCTGCTGTGGGGCTGGGGGCTGCAGGGCCCGGCGTGGTCTTCCGCTCCCCAGCAGCTGGGGGCCGGGGCCTCAGGGCCTGCTCCAGGCCCCCGCGTGGCCTTGGCTAACCCACGCGGGGTCACACTGTTGGCCTGCTGTCCTCTCCCGCTCGTCTGCTGCCGGTGGGCCGCCTGGGTGGGAGGTGGAGCCTTGAGCCTCAGCCTTGACGCCGAGTGTTGGCCACTCTGTTCCTTGGTCTGATTGCATTTGGGAGTCGAGTGTGGCCCTGACGCGGTGGCCAGGGTCCCTCCGCTGCTGACTGAGCATTCTGTGTTTCCGGAAGAAGGCTGTATTCTTAACTGCTTTCTGGTCGCAGACCTCTCTATAGACCTGGGGCGGAAGTGTCCACCAGGACTTGGAGAATCTTATGGAAATTTCCACACAGGTGGGAATGCCAGGAGAGTTGTGGTTTCCAGGGAAACCGGGGCTTACCAGACCATCCTTGCTGGCCTGGCGACCTCGGGCGCCTCTGCAGAACTTCCCACCCTCAGTTGAAAGTGAGATGGCTCCGTGACGACACTTTTTAACCCTTGTCCCCGTGTCCACGGTCACCGGGGGCAGAGTCTCTGCACACATTCTCAGGTCTGCAAGGCAACGGCCGGTGGGAGGCTCGGCGCTGAGCAGCTCCAGGTTCAGGCAGACAAAAATCTCAGCTTTATTAGGAATTTGTACAAGTCAAATATTCCAAGTTCGAAGACTCAGAAGGAGCCACGGTTTGGCTGGCGTTGTGGGCACCACTGTGCGTTGTGGGCCCTGAGATCCCAGATTCCCACTGTGTGGCGAGAGGCCCACCTGATCCTGACAAAACTTAAGCCCCAAAATATCAGGTTACTGAAGCCAGATTACTTCCAAGAGGCACAGACCGAGTCTAGTACTAGATGGAGTTCCTTTTTTTTTAAACTTTATTTTTACTTATTTATTTTGAGAGAGAGAAAGAGAAAGAGAGAGAAGAAGTCGGGGGAGGGCAGAGAGAGAGGGTGAAAGAACGTCTCAGGCAGTTTCTGATCTGTCAGCACAGAGCTCAACATGGGGCTTGAACCCGTGAACTGCAAGATCACGACCTGAGCTGAAATCAAGAGTTGGATGCTTAACTGACTGAGCCCCCCAGGCGCCCCTGGATGGAGTACTTTAAGGTGGTGCTTTACCAGTATGTTTCAGCTAACAGGCTGATCCACAAATCTCCATCGGTCTGTGCACTCCTGCCTGTGCTGTGGGCCTCTGCACGGCCATCACTTGGCAGACATTCTGGGCCCTTGCTTGTGGGAGGCATGGGGCTAGCCTCTGGGAGCTGGCTTTTCACCCATCCCATGGGAGGGATAGCGTCCAGAGGACTGAGCTCTCTGGGACGTTTCACTGAAGCACTGATGGCAGGGTCTTGGGTGTGTGGGGGGGTGACCCCTCAGAGGCTCAAACCTTTGTGCAGGACAGGCAGGCCCGTGGAGCCCAAGTTTTGTGCCCACGGGGCATCTTCCAGAGGCTGGGCAGGGTGGGTGGGGCCGGGGGCCGAGGGCAGACCTGGGCATCAGGACCCGTCCTGTTAAGAGGCTTGGGATAGCGGATGGGCCCCGGGCTGCAGGCAGTTCCCTTTTGGCAGCAGAGCTTACGGGGGACACTGGCGTGTGCCCAGTTTCTTGTTACTGTGACAGCACTGGGGTACCTCGCAGGTGCCTCATTTTGAGTGTTGTCAAGTACAGACTGTGGATCATCCCTGGATGGACGTTGCTGGGTGAGCGTTAGTAGCAGATGTCACCACGTGAACCCTCACTGAGGTCATGCTCTCTCAATTCTTCCTCATTGGTGTGTCACTCGACCACTCACTGTTATGGCGTCATGTTCTAGCCGGTGGAGATGGCCCAGAGGGCATGTGCTGGTGAAAGACGGTGCGTGGGGGGGGGGACGGGACAGCAGCTCTAGGCTCGCCTGACTGGGGTCTACCTCCACTGACGTCCCAGGGCCGAGTCTCCCGGTCTGTAACGTGGGCTAAGAACTTTGTGTTTATCTCCTGCGAGTCACTCGATGTGATATGTGGTGTGTGTGGTGCTCACCAAGCTCATGGCCATGGCTCTTAGGCCTCTGTGGTTGTGGTTTAGTAACGTGAAAAGCATTGTCCTGCACAGAGACAGGCCAGCAAGCACGTCCCGGACAGCACCCTCCGCCATCTGCCCCTCGGCCCAGCCACAGCCAATCCTCAGTCCCATCAGTCCATAGCTGGGCCTGGATCAAGAGGCTTGTGGCTGTTGTTCATGAGGCCACGCACAGACGTGAGGCCCCGTCTGACACTTCAGACGCCTGCTTGTGTGTTTGTCCAGGGGGACTGGCCATTCTCCTGGAGGAATTTGCTTGCTCTGCAGCTGCCTGGGCGTTGGGACACGTCCTCTGTTCACGGCCGGAAGGCACGCATCCCCAGCCTCCTGAGCCTCCAGACATGGAGGCAGAATGGTTTTGGCTTGAAAAACACCATCGTGGGTGGACTGTACAGGTGGACTCTCTGGACTCGGAGGAACTGCCCCCAGGGACACCGGTTTCCACCTGGGCATCCTGACCAGCTCCCCTCTGTCCTTGGCTAAGTCATGTGGTGACCTAGGTCTGCGTAGGTCTCAAGGCTGAGCCCACCTTCGACTGCGCTGTCCCCAGAGCGTGGGAGACGCTGCCAGGCACGGCTGCTTGCTTCTGCAAGGCTGGAGCTCAGCGGTGCCTTCCAGCAGCGTGTGCGGACAGCTCCAGCAGCCTCTTAAAACGGCGCCTCATTTGTGGTGATGTGCCGGGCCGTTGCTGCGGGAGGAAGTGTGTCTTCCTGTTGTGGCTGCGTGGCACCTGTCCACCCTGTCCAGCAAAGCTGGAACAGCTTAGCTGGATCCGAGGCACAAAGAAGAGGGCCGTGCAGACCTGAGATTGTCCCTGAAGAAAAACGTCGTCCGTGCAGGGGGGAGGGTTTTGAAGAAAGCAGTGGTTCTGGAAATGACTCCGGTTTGTCCTTGTCCCCCAGGGCCCCTTTCAGCAGGCAGGCCCTCCCCGCGCTTCTCTCTGTCTGTGAGCCGTGCGGGCCCCACCCTCCGAGGTGGTGATGCATCGCACTGACCTGTTCTCTGCTTGCCGCCCTGGCTGCTCGTGGCTTGGCGGTGAACCTCCAGAATGAGCTTGCTGGCCTCCTTTAGTTCTTGGGGAGGCGGGTGCGTGTTGGAGAGGGTCAGTGGCAGAGACGACTCTCCCTGCAGACTGTCTGTTCCTCATGTGAATGTAGAAAGGCAGGGCCACAGAGTCGGAGGGGAGGGGGCCCACAGGCTGTTCAGCAGATGGACTGGTCTGGAGCTGGGGGCAGGGAAGGCTGGTCTAGGTCATGCTGAAGGCCCCGAGGATCGCAGAGCCCCTGGACTGGGGGCGCTCTGGCTGAGCTGGGCCTACACTCCAGAGGCTCTGCCAGACCCAGGGCCCCCCGGGGGCAGCTGTCCGCTCAGCATTTCCAGGAGAATAAGGTGCTTCTAAAGTGATTTGCTCTGAGTAAGTACAGGCAAGGGTCTTGCTGAGCGTGGCAGGGTGGGTCCTGGTGGGGGACTCAAGGGGACTGGGCTGGGGCTCATTGTGGGAAAGGAGGGGCCGGCACAGTCACACTGACAGGCGCTGGCTGTGGGCCTGAGGGCTGATTAAGGAGCCTCTTGTCCCTAAAGCAGGTCCACTGCCAGTCCTGCCAGGCACCTCTCCTGGTGCAGAGAGGGGACTGTGGCCTGTGGGGACCCTGGCCTCAGTGCAGGGTTGAACCTGACCCTTCCTCTTGCCCTCTTGGCTCTGGTTGCTGTGGGGCTCAGTCACAGGGGCAGTCAGGTCTCGGAAAGGGGGTCCTCTGACCCTTCCCCGAGTCTCCAGGACGATGAGCGAGGATGGGAACAGGATTGTTTTCAGGTGCTCCACACACCTGCTGTCAGTCAGCCCCCAGATGCTGAGGTCAGGACCCAAGGCCACTTGATGGTAAGTGGGGCAGCCAGGATTCAGGCCTGGCAGGTGCTGGGCCACAGGGGCCATGACTTTCTCCAGCTGCCCCCACATTTGGGAGAAGTGACCTGCCTGTGGGAGGGGCTGGCTTCCCCCCTAGCCACAGGCTTCCCAGAACCTTGGCCCCACTGCTTGGCACCTGGGGTTGGCTGAAGGGGGAGGATTCTGGGGAGCGCAGGGCCCTGCCTTTCCTGGTGGCTCCTTGCAGAGGCCATGAGGGGTGGGGCCACAGCTGTTCCACTTGGGGGAAATGGGGATGGGTGTGTTCCGGGCCAGCCCCAAACCTGACCTTCATCTCCAGGATATGCTCTAGAGCTGAGTGTCATTAGGCTCTACTGGTTATCCAGCTTGAATAAAATTAGGTCTCTAATTTTTTTGGATAATTTGGAATAATTTTGTAAATGTACAGAAAGTCCTAATGGGAGTCTTTCGGAACAGTGTCCCTGGATGTCCCTTAATCATCTGTGATGGTGGCAGGCCGGCTGATCACATCGGATGGATGGGTGGTGCCAAGTGAGCGGGCCGCAGAGGGCATGCCCCTGGATTGTCCCTGGTGGCCTGCAGGGTGTGGCTGTCCCCTGCCCAGCCGCACCCCCTGCCCCTAGGTCTTGGCTGCTTTGTGTTTTCTGTCCACAGAACTAAAGAGCTTAGAGCTTCTGAGTTTGCTTTTCCATTTAGGCTTGGAAAAAATGTTTGGAGGGTTCGTAGGAGGAAAAGGCCAGTTTCTCCTGGGACCCCAGGTTTGGGGGGAGGTGGTGACAAACTGCAGAAGCACAGAGAAGCCAGTTCACCAGGAGAGGGTGTGGAAGTGCCGTTTCCGGCCCAGCAGCCAACGGGTTGCCACAGGAGCCTGCTGGGTGCATGGCAGTTTGTTCACCCACGGGCAGGGCCTGGCTTAGCCTCCTGCAGGAGGGCAGAGCCTGACCCAGTGTGCTGTTCATCACGTGCGCAAGGGCGTAGCAGGGGAGCATTTGGAGCTTAGGTCCCAGACGGGACTAAGAAGGAGGCAGGTGGGTTTCCCTGGGCGGATTGGCGGGCCCCAGGCCTGTGGGCAGGAGAGGGTGCTGGCCATGGTGCTGACCACGGCGCTGGCCATGGTGCTGAACAGAAGACCGCTGCCCTGGCCTCTCACGGGCACCAGCCAAGGCCCGTGGGGCGTGAGGGCCTTGGTTGCCCCCAGGCTGGTGCTGGGGAAGGGTCTGGGGGGCCTGCGTGAGCACCGTCCCTTCTCACTTGGACCACTTACTTTTGTTTCCGGATTTAGCTTGTGCTCCCAGCGCTCTTTTCCTCCTAGTTAGCGTTCCTTTTTTTTTTTTTAAAGTTGAGGAGTTTATTAGGGAAATACGAGAGGCAAAGACACCCTAAGTGACAGAAAGAAAATTCTGAAAATGTCCCTTCAAGCCAAGTGGGGGCCTGGCCTCAACCCTCCTCCCCTCCCAAAGGGTAAGAAACTGTTGGGTTACCAACAACAGTTTTGGTGGCCACCCTGCCAGGGCGTAAGTGTCTCAGCCAGGACTGCCTCCCACCCCCCGGCAAAGGTGGAAAGGAGACAAAGACTGTTTATAGAACCAATGCAGAGGCAATGAGAGCTGTAAGGGAATTGAGGGAGAGGGAGAGAGAGAGAGAGAGAGAGAGGGAGAGAGAGAGAAGGTGGGGAGGACCTTAACAAAGAGCCCCAGGTGTTTGGCTGCACATGCCTCAAATACATTGACAAACAGTTCGACAAATGTGTCCGAGAGGTCCCCTGGACTTCTTCCCACATGCCACATCACACACCGACCTGCGTGGCAGAGCCCAAAGGCCACACTTTTGAAAAAGGGAAAACAAGAATAAGCCCTGTTCCCCTTTAAGGAGAGAGGAGGGAGCTGAGGCTGCTGGAGCCGGCCCCACGGAGGCCTGTGTTCTGTAGAGCAACTTCCCAGCAGCAGTGCGGCACATGTACTCATTCTCCGTTCGAGGGCTGTCAATTTCTCATTTAGTGTCGCAAGTTTTGAATGACAAGACATATCAAATGAGTTGAGAAAGTCTGTGATTTTCTTTAAAAAATTTTTTTAAAAAATTTCAGATAGAGAGAGAGAGACAATGTGAGCAGGGGAGGGTCAGAGAGAGAGGGAGACACAGAATCTGAAACAGGCTCCAGGCTCTGAGCTGTCAACACAGAGCCCGACGCGGGGCTCGAACCCACTAACCATGAGATCATGACCTGAGCTGAAGGCTGACACTTAACCGACTGAGCCCCCCAGGCGCCCCAAGTCCGTGATTTTCTTGATGCTGCTGGTGATGACCTCAGCAGCATCGAGTACTCCCGGTTCGCCCAGTCCTGGTGAATCTCCTGCTGCACCGGATCCCCTTGACCCACTGTGGCTCTCCTAGTCAGCATTCTTGCCTGTGTATCCAAGAGGGTCCTCCCTGGTGTGTGTGGTTTAATTAGCCAAAAGCTGAATGAACACAGCATGGACGGAAAGCAGGTGTTTCAACCCTACCCGACTGAGGGGCACCAACAGCTTCTTCTTTTTTTTTTTTTTTTTTTAATTTTTTTTAAATGTTTTTTTAAATTTATTTTTAGGAGAGAGAGAGAGACAGCGTGAGCAGGGGAGGGTCAGAGAGAGAGGGAGTCACAGGCTGAAACAGGCTCCAGGCTCTGAGCTGGCAGTCAGCACAGAGCCCGACGCGGGGCTCGAACCCACGAACTGCGAGATCATGACCTAAGCGAAAGTCGGACGCTTAACCGACTAAGCCACCCAGGCGCCCCTCAACAGCTTCTTAAACCGTTGGGTATGGTCTGTTATCTTTGCTGATGACAGACGTAACACGCGCCCATTGTAGGGAACTGGGCAGGTGCTGTCAACCACAGGAAGAAGGTTTGTCTCTACTGATTTATTTTCAGGCATCTGTGTCCGTTCTATGCGTTCTTGAAATAAGATAGGATTCAGACTTCTCTCACCCTTTTCCACGATGTATTGTGAAGGTTCCCTCTGGAATTGCATGTGCCTGTTCGGTGAGCACTGGGCTTTGTCCCTGCCTTAAGAGCTCCTGGTGCTCCCTGGGGTGGATGACAAGGTGACCCAGTCCCTGTCTCCCTTCACCTTGGGCCCTTGGTGGCTTATAGCTTGGGATGAGACAGTGACATGGGTGCTGGCCTGGAGAATGGGCCTCATGAACATGCCTGGTGGGCTCCCAGGGGGAGGACTGGGACTGGCCAGGAGAGGGCATGTTAAAAAGAGGTTCTGCCTGTGGGTGAGCCTTCTGTCACTGGAGGCATGTGAGTGGAGTCCAAGGAAACACTCACTAGGAACGTTTATAGGGGACCAGCGTGCCAGAGCTGTGAGCCACGGGAGCATAGGGCTGGGCCAGCCCAAGAGCCAGTTGGAGGCTCTTCAGGAAGGGCCTGGGGGAGACTGACACTGGGGGAGGCCGGCCTGGCTGTCCCATCAACCTCAGGGGGCAGTGGGGTGGGGGCAGGTCTGTGAGGCACCGAGTGGGTCCCTGTGCCCACGCAGGGGACGTGGGATGTTGTGTGGGGTGTGGTCCTAGCTGACCCCCTGCTGAGCACCTGCCCCCAGAAGCTGATGTCTCCTCAGCAGATTACAGGTTCTGCCAACCGTGTCCTGACCCCAGAGCTCACACCCACGGCAGTGCTGGCCGTCTCAGGAAGCCCCTCACCCTGCTCCGCACCAGGCTCCCCGTGATTGTGTGGATGGGCACAGGTTATCTCCGCCCTTTCCTGGGGGGCTTGGCCTTGTTGGAAGTGAGCCACATCTGCCCCGTCATGGGTTCCCAGACATGGCCAAGCCCCTCCTGGCCTCAGGACCCCCATGTTCTGCCTTCAGAAACTCCCTGGGTCCCTCTAGGAAACAGGCCTCCTATCTGTGGGCCCCTTCATTCTAGTTCTTTCCAGTGGTGTTAAGAGATCACTCATGATGCACCGTTGAGCCTTGTGTGAATGGGGCTGTGGGCTGCTCCCTAGTTGGATCCGGCCTCAGGAGGGTCACCTTGGCCGTCGTGGATCAGGATGCTCATGCCACCTGTGTGTGGGTTCTGGCTGTGTACTCAGGGGCCAGCAGAGCGTCCAGGAGAGGAAATGAATGGACTCCTGCTCAGAGGGTACCAGTGTAGGAGGGCTGGGCAGCCTGTCAGAAACCTAGGGACAAGGAGGAGGCAGCCCTGTGGTGGATACGCAAGCAGAAAAGAACTCCACGCTGTAAGAGGAGTGTGTGCAAAGGTCCTGAGGCAGGGAAGCTGGCTTGGGGAGGCTGACAAATAGACAAGAGGGGGCGAAGCACACTTCCTGTGGTCTCTGGTGGGGGTGGCAGGTGTCTGCGGTGGGGCAGTGTGGACATGGACGTGGCTGGGGTGTATTGGATGGAAGAGCCAAGATGAAGTCTTTGGAGGGAGGGACACTTCCAGAAGGGTTCTGACTGGAGGCTGTGACCCTGGAGGAGGTCACCGTTGTCTGTGAGAAGGGTGGGGGTGAGGAGGTGGAGACGGCCTAGGAGTGCAAAGGGGGAGCCCAAGGTAGGGACTGGTGTGCAGACCTGTGTGGGTGGGGTGTGGGGTGGGGGGCCACTTGGGTTTGCTCAGTGTGAGCCAGGTGGTAATGGGGAGCAGATTGCCCCAGTCTCCCAGGGTCGAGCAGGGGCACCTGGGGAAATGGCCTTTACTGTGGGCTGAGCCAGTGGGTTCCCGCCCGGGCCCCTTGGGCGCAGTCCCTTTGCACACCTCCCAGTCCCGCAGCGCCTGGTGCTTCACCAGGATGCTGGCTCTTCAGGGGGCAAGGTCTGCACTGGGGGCCCCTGTGAACTTGGGGCTTCTGATGGGTGAATGGTAGGGAGCGAGGCTCAGAGAGAGAAGGACACCTGACCTGCGTGGCCCCCTGTCCAGAGAGACCTCAGAGGGACCCTGGCCATCCTGGGGTCACTGGCCAGTGGGGGGGCTTCAGGGGGTCCCCTGAGAGCACCTTCCCGTCCTGGGTGTTGGGAGAGGAAGGGCACTGTGTGAGAGCAGTGGCTGTGGGGTGGCCGTGGGCACCAGTTGGGGAGGCGGTGGGGCCTGGGCGGGCCGAGGCTGTTCCTGGGGGACTCCAGTGTCAGACCAGCGGCTGGACCTTGAGGTCTGGGACTCCTTGAGCCGAGGCGTTGACCGAGCACAGAGCCAGTGCCCCTCCGTGCCTCCGCCCAGCCCTGGGTGCAGGTGGGTGCCCCCGAGAAGCTGCCCTTCTCTGATTGGCAGGCTGGGGTGCGATGCCGGCCGGACTGGGGCGGGCCGGGCCAGCTGCACCCATCGGGGAGCCTTGGCTCCAGAAGAGGGTCTCAGGAGTGCGGCCTTGGCCTCCCGCCAGCGCCAGCGGGATCTCCAAGTGATTTTTCACGTCTGGCTGACGCCTGGAGCGGCCGTCAGCGGCCCGGCCCCGTCACCGCTGGCGACTGGAAGTGGCAGGCACAGCAGTCTATTAGGGGAAATTAGATTCCGGGCTGTCGTGTCGGCTGCAGCCCTAACGGACGAGGTGAGCAGGAGGCCCCGCGGCCCGTCTGGGCGGGAGAGCCCGCTTGGCCTCACACTGGAAGCTCGCTCGTCCCCGGGCCCTGCTGGGCTTCTGGGCCACCCAGCCCCCGGGGAGGCACAGCCTGACTGGGATGGACGTTATTCTGGGGAGAGGGGGTTTCTGCACTGGAAGACGGCGCTCAGGCTCCGCCCTGAAGGGCCACAGCAAGCTGCCTCAGGGCCTCCATTTTCCTATCTGTTGAATGGGTGAGAACATTTTCTGCCTTTAGGGTTGTCACTGGCCTGGCGCATAGTAGACTCACTGTGAATTCTAGCCTGGGGGTGGGGCTTGATGTCAGAGACCCTTCCCCACCTGGGGGCTGGAGGGGCTGGTGTGCTGAGGGCCTTCTCCTATCCCTGCTCTTCCCTTGTTAGATGTGACTTCACTAAACACGCAGGTGAGGTTAATAGTTCCAGCCACCCCCCGAGTTAGTCTCTGGAGGCCGCGAAAGGGTCTGGGGTGGGCCTGACCGCGGGGGCTCTGTCCCGCCTGTACCCGGGGGCCCTCCCTGTCGGCCCCACAACAGTGACTCAGGAATGAGGAACGAGGCGGCAGAAGCTCTGTGGTTCTTCTCCAGAAAATAAATGCTTCCCTGCTGTCAGATGGGGTGAGGGTGTGGAGGGGAAGGCAGAGCGGAAACAGAGGAGTCTTCCCTGAGGTGGGGGCTGCCCCTCTGCCTCAGTGCAAGGGCAGGCGGAGCGCACGTGTGCAGCCACCTGCACAGGTGCGCTCACACCCACACGCTCGCACGCCCACACGGGCTCACGCCCACACGCTCGCACGCCCACACGCTCGCACGCCCACACGGGCTCACGCCCACACGCTCGCACGCCCACACCGCACGCCCACCGGGCTCCGCCCACACGGGCTCCGCCGCCACGCCCGGGCTCACGCCCACACGGGCACACGCCCTGCCTTCGCACGCCCACGGGCACACGCCCCACACGCTCGCACGCCCACACGGGCTCACGCCCACACGCTCGCACGCCCACACGCGGGCACACGCCCACACGCTCGCACGCCCACACGCTCGCACGCCCACACGGGCTCACGCCCACACGGGCTCACGGGCACACGCCCACACGCTCGCACGCCCACACGGGCTCACGCCCACACGCTCGCACGCCCACATGTGCACACGCCCACACCCCACAAGCACGCACACACCCACGCATGCCCACACTTGCACACCCTCACGTGTGCACACACGTACATGCCCAGCCACACCCACACAGCGCGCCCCGCGACATGACCATCAGGAGGGGCCCCTCTGGCCGACGTGAGTGCCTCCACCACCCTCTGTCTCTCCTGTGACGTCCTGTCTGCTCTGGGTCCCTCCCTGCACCGCTGTCCGTACGTCAGGACCCCAGCACTCAGGACCCTGGCGCGTCTTTGCCCAGAACTCAGGCTGTGGCTCAGGTGTCCGTCCTGACGCCTGTCTGTGCGTCTCCTGCTGCCGGGTGCAGACAGTCCGTTTGCTGTGGGACCCGGGCGCAGAGGCCGGCCGCCAGTGTGGGCGCGGTTCCAGCCAGTGCTTCCTCGCTGCTCCGGAACATCGCCTGAGGTCCCTTCTCACCCTGGCCCCCCCTGCTTGCTCCCCCATCCCGGCCCCCAGAATCTGGGGCTGCTGGAGTTACTGGTCTCCTTGGCAACCCCTGCTGGAGAATTCGCGATCGGAACCATTCTCGGGCTGCAGGGAAACCACCCCGTCCTGGCACCAGGGAAGCCTCCTCCCTCCTTGCTTTCCCTGCAGCCTGGATGCTTCCCAGACTGGAGGGCCGGAGAAGGCGCTCCCCACCCGGGCCCGCGGGGCGGCTGGAGCTGCCACCTGCCCCATTGGGAGGAAGCCGGGCAGCCATGCCGGGCCAGGAGGACACAGATTTCCACCTGGACGTTTCCTCGGGAGCCACACTCGGGGCCTGGGGGGGACACGGAGCGTGTGGCGTGCCGTGAGGGGACGCTGTGGTGGGGCTGCTGGTCTCCCCTGCGCACACCTCTCCTCTGGCGAGGGGCGGGAACAGGGCCCCTTCCCCCCACAGCTGTCCGGAGCCGGACTGAGCAAAGGGCGGTGGGAAGGATGCTGGGAACCCTTGCCGTCTGCAGGCTCCTTAGCCCCTGCAGGAAGCTCCAGGCCTCCCTGGGCCCCAGGCGCTGCAGCCCAGTGGCCCCGCCACGGGCTCTGGGGCTTTGGTCACTTTCCCCTGCTGCTGTGCAGGAGGGCGGCCCCGTGTGCAAGCTGGCCCCTCCTCCAGGCTCCCCAGGGCTGGACCCCACTCGAGTGTCCCCATCACCAAGGACACTGCTCCGGCACCAGACGGCCAGAGGCAGAACCCCTACCAGCTTCCTGTGCCTCAGTTTCCCTATGTGTAAGCCGGGCATAGTGTGGCTGTGCCTGGCAGGGCGCCCTGGTCACCGAGGCGCCTGCGGACAGACAGGAGGATGCCTGGAAAGAGGTGTGTCCCGTTGCCCGGGGCCTGCAGGGACCGCTGCGGAGCGAGGGGCGGCTCTGGGTCTGTGGAGGAGACTGGGCGGGCGGGCGGCCTCTCTCCACGGGGACCTGCTCGGCTCTGCTGCGGCTGCCTGCCTCCTTCCTCCTCCTCACGGGCGGGCAGGTGCCCCCCGCTTCCCGGGTGTGCAGACCCCATGCCGCCTGTGGCCGTGGGCTCTGAAACCTCAGAAACCGGGCAGCTTCTCCTCGGAATGGCCTCTGCCACCAGGTGGGGTGGGCACGTTGGCCGTGTCCGGCCTCCGGTTTTTCTTTTCCTGAGTTGCTGGTGTGGCCCCAGACATCGCAGTCACTGCCTGCTGGGAAGGGCCGCGCATCCACAGAGCACAGCCAGGCCATTCTGGAATGTTCCAAGAGCCGGTCAGAGCCGCTCTCGGAAAGCGGGGCTGAGAGGGCCTGGTTGCTTTGGGACTCGGGCCTTCCCTTGTTAACTTCGGGGTAATGTTTTTGTACAGCGTGAGTCTGATGTGGACTCTGAGTCCCCCTCATGGCTGACAATGGAATCAGGCCCCTCAGGCCCGATTCTTTAGTCTGGTTGGACTCGCCCTCTGCTGAGCCGTGGGACCCCCTGTCGTCCCTCTCTCTGGACCACCCCACCTGCTCTTCCCTTCTCCCCTCTTGGCTCCACCAGTTCTTCACCTTTGTGGACGCCTCCTCAGGGAAGCCTACCAGATTTCATGTCTCCCCTGGGCTCCCTGCATCTTTGCACCGGGCCAAGCTGGGCTGGGTGCCCTCCCTGCTGTGGGTGACCTTTCAGCCCATCACCCAGGCCTCCGGGGTCCTGACCGGGAGCCCTGGGCTCCGTGTGTGAATGCTTCTTCCCCACGGACTGAATCGGGAGGAGGTACCACCCGGCAGAGAATTACGAATACACATAAGACACGTGAGCTCGCTGGACGTTTCTTTCCAGGGCTCAGTTAATTGAATAAATTGTCTAATGAGGAAAGGAAATTAATTGTGGTTTTGAGATGTGACTGTCTTCTCGCACGGGTTTGTGTGTGCCAGCGGGCACCGGCTCTGCCTCCGTCATCTGCCTCCGTGCCTCTGCTCAGGGGCCGGGCGTGCGCCGGGGCGCCCTCGCCAGCCACGCTCCCGGGAGGGCCGTGTATCTCTGCGTGCGGCGGCCGGTCTGCAGGGCGCGTGGGGCCAGGCTGCCCGGAGGCCCCACGTCTTGGTGCCATGTGCACTCGGCGCAGCCCGGCCAGGGGGCCGGCCGGGGCCGCAGGGGGCCGGGGTGGGGCTGGGCTCCGGGCGGCCCCCGCAGCAGCCTCCTCCTGCCATCTGGGAGGCTGGTGGTCTCTCCCCCGGGCGAGTGCGCGGTGGCAGTGACGCGCGGGAGGGGTGTGGCGTGCGGGCCCCTGTCCAGCTTCCCACATGTGCTCTGTGCCTCTCGGGAGCCCTGGACCCAGTCCTTGGCCTCAGGCACGCCGTCCCCTCAGACCCCACCCTCAGCCTTTGGGTGGACACTCTGGCTGGTGTCGGGTGGGGCCTCCTGCTTCCACTTCGTGGGAACTGACTGGTCTGCGCACCTGCCACGTGCGGCCAGGATGTGGGTCTGCGGCCAAGGCCCTGGGCCGGTGCTGCTTTCCGTTCCTGAGCCTAGAAAGGGACATTACAAACAAGGAGGACTCGAGCTTATTGAGGGATGTCCACGGGGCGGCTGGTGCCCCCCGAGGAGTCCGCGGACCTCCCCAAACCCAGGGCTGTTGGGGCGGGAGTCCTGGGGGTGCTCGTGCGCCGCCTGCCGCCCTGGCCCCTCCGCGGCGGCCGCTGACGCCGCCCTGCCTGCAGGTTCCTGCTGGTCTTCTCCTGCCTCGTGCTGTCCGTCTTCTCCACCATCAAGGAGTACGAGAAGAGCTCCGAGGGCGCGCTCTACATCCTGGTGAGCCCCAGTGGGGTGCGCAGCCGCGGACGCTGTAGTCACGGTCTGTCCCCCGTCCCGTGTCTCCGAGCCCCTGACCCCCAGACCTGCTCCTGCAGGAGCCTGGCCTCCCCCTCAGAGACACCCCCCCATGAGTCTGGACATTTACCCCCCCGTGAGGCTGGAGACTTACCCCCCATGAGGCTGGCCTCCCCCGCAGAGACCTCTCACCCCCGCCCCCGCGGCCCCTGCTCTTCCGGCTCCAGGTCCCTTCCAGCCTCGCCTCCTGACATTAATGATCTCGAAGTGTTGGGCACGAGTGTCACAGTGCCCCCACCTGCTCTCCCCACACACAGTCTCCCTGCGTCCCCACAGCGTCTGGCAGCCATCCCACTCCCCCACCCCGCTCCCACCCGCTTGCTGGAGCCTGGGGGCCCAGGTGGCCCCTGGCCCTGAGGTGGGGGGTGTTTCCTGGCAGGCGTGGGTGTGAGGCGGGGGCTGAGAAGCTGACAGCAACTGACAGGCAGGGGTGGGCGCCATGGCAACCACAGTTCAGTCTTTGTTGCTGTTTGCACAGAGGGGTGGCCCCAGGAGGCCGACCCAGGTCCAGAGAGTGGGACCCCTACCCCAGGCCCGTGTGGGCTGGGACCCCCCACGCGAACTTCCGCCTGCCGGTCCCAGCGCTGACGCAGGCCTGGGGGGTGGCTCAACTCGGCCTTTCCTGCAGGAAATCGTGACCATCGTGGTGTTCGGGGTGGAGTACTTCGTGCGGATCTGGGCTGCCGGCTGCTGCTGCCGGTACCGTGGCTGGAGGGGGCGGCTCAAGTTTGCCCGGAAGCCCTTTTGCGTGATAGGTGAGCGGAGTGTGTGTGTGTGCGTGTGTGATCGGTGAGCGGGGTGCACGTGTGTGCGTGCAGGGGGGTGGCCAGCCCTAAGAGCTGAGTGCGTACTGGCATGGGAGGCAGGCTGAGGCTGAGGACTGGCTCCTTCTGGAAGTTTCTTCCACCTGCCCTCTTGGCGTCCGAGCCTGTGGTGAGCTCGGCCTGGCAGTGGGAGGAGGGCACGGGGGCAGGACTGGCCGGGGTGGATGACCGTGCCGCCTCTCGCTGCCGCGGGTCTGTGTGGCTGGGGCCCCACCCTCATCTGCACCAGAAACGGGGGTGTGGGTGCCGGGCCCGCCTCGAGCCGCGCCGTCTCCCGCAGACATCATGGTGCTCATCGCCTCCATCGCTGTGCTGGCCGCTGGCTCCCAGGGTAACGTGTTCGCCACGTCGGCGCTCCGGAGCCTGCGGTTCCTGCAAATCCTCAGGATGATCCGCATGGACCGGCGCGGTGGTACCTGGAAGCTCTTGGGCTCCGTGGTCTACGCCCACAGCAAGGTGAGCGCTGGGGCGCGGGGTCACAGGCCCTGCTGGACGGAGCCCAGGAGCTCGGGTCAGCTGGGAACCAGCCCATACTCCTCTCTCGAGGCGTCTTTCCGTGACCTGATCCGTCTGGTGGTCTCTGTCCAGAGCAGCTGTCCTGCAGCTTGCTCTGTGCTTGCTGGGTGAGCCAGGGTCCGTCCCCTCCGGGCTCACAGCAGCTGCCCCGCATCCCAGGAAGCCCCCACCGTACCCGCCAGCCTGAGCAGCCTCCCACCCATCCTTGTCCGAGTCCTGAGGGGGGACTGGGCAGCTGTCGGTCCCCGAGGAGAGCCGCCAGTGGGCAGTGGGGCTGCCTGCTCCAGGCGTGGGGAGGTTAGGCAGGCTCTCCGCAGTCCCAGGTCCCCAGCAGGAACGCCTCCGGACTGCAGGGGTGCTCCCCATGCCTGGCGGACAGGGCGAGCTGGGCTGTACTGAGGGGCCGTCCTCCTGGGTTCCAGGTGTGCAAGGGCAGGGGCCACACAGCACAGGAACCACATCCAGCTGTTCCCCCCCCCCCCCGCCTCCCGCAACGGCTCTGTGCCCAGGGCCACGCGGCCAAGCAGGTGCCGGCCTGGGCTGCTGAGGGCTCCGTGGGGACACAGAGCTGGATTGGGCGTGGTGCCTGCTGGGGCCGGGCGCCTGGGACGTGACTCTCTCTTTCAGGAGCTGGTGACTGCCTGGTACATCGGCTTCCTCTGCCTCATCCTGGCCTCATTTCTGGTGTACTTGGCAGAGAAGGGCGAGAACGATCACTTTGACACCTACGCTGATGCCCTCTGGTGGGGCCTGGTGAGTCTTGGCTGCTGGGGTCATCGTCCTTCAAACTGGGGACACACTTTCTTGGCACTGCCTTCCCTGGGGGCCCCACCCCCAGGATGTGTCTCCTGCCCCCGGGGCATGGACAGTCACCAGGGCTCTCTGGCTGCAGATGTCTCTCTGGGGCCACCTGCTGGCCACTCAGAAGCAGGCTGCCTGGGCTGGGCAGCAGGCGGAGAGGCCCCGCCCCCAGGGTGCCTGTGCCCGGCCCTGCCTGGTCATCCACCTTCCCTACTGGCCACCATGTGTGAGGCCTCTGTGCTGGAGGGAGGAGGGCACAGTCCTTCTGTCACATGAGGAGTCTGGAAAGGGGAAACTGAGCCCCTGGCCCTCCTGGGCCCCCCTTCCAGGCTGCCCTACCTGAGGCAGGCACAGAGCCTTTGGGCCCACGGCCCCTGCTCACGGCCACCCAGTTCCCAGGCCCCCGAAGCACCCCTTTCCTGTTGCCTGCTTGTTTCTGGGCCGCCCTCTGAAGGGTCCCTTTTACCCTAGGTGGGGTGGCCCCGTGTCTGGGCCATGCCGTGTGGACTTTGTCCCCGTTAGCTGGATGCAGCCTGGCCTGGCTCCTTGCCCGAACGCATGGATGTCCCCAGGGCGTTGGAGTGCCCTGAGGGTGCGGGGCGCTTGGCCCGGGAATGCGTGGAGGGTCCTGGGACCCCAGACCCCCTTCCTCACATACTGGCTGCTTGGCCTTGGGCAGGTACTTCAGGTCCAGTGGGAAAAGGAATGTGTAGCTTTTACCCGCATCTAAGTGAGAACGCACTGTGTCCATATCATTTTATCAACTGCCGCGCGGCCTGGAATCCGCCGGGCCCCCCGCGGGAAGCAGCGGGGCCGAGGGCCAGCGCGGTGATGAAGCTCGCCCCGCCCCCAGCCTTGTTCGTGGGCTTCTCGTCGTGAAGAATTGAACTGAAGCTCCTATTTAAGTGTTTCATCAAAGCAGTGCTTAAACATGACAAATAAATACTGTGCACGTGTTGCAGGACAGCGCAGTGCCCAGCACCCCCTCCCCGCCCTCCGGGGCAGGGCTCCTGTGGCTTTTCTCTGGGTTTGCCTCCGGATTCCCAACAGCCTGCTTCTGCTGCTGTTTCCTGATTTAAACTCTGGGCGTGAATTATTCACTCTGTGCTGTGCTAGAGTGAGGTTGGGCCCCATCCGTGCTCCTCATTCTTGAGCCCCCCCTTTCTTCTCTGCAGGCCTGCATGGCCATTGGGGTGCCCTCGCCAGGGTTGGGGGAGTCTCTGCACCTGCGTCCAGCCCAGGCCCACCCCGGTGCCCCCCTCACGTCTGCCCTCATTCTGGATGAGCAGACCTAGGGCTTTCCGAGAGTTTCCTCAGATCTGTGTGCGGGGTCCCACCCCCACGCCCTCCTGCTGCCGGGAGCCACACTTGCGGGACCCTCTCCCACTTGCTCCTGGACTGTGGGAGGGTGTGGGGGGTCCTCCTGTGCACGTGAGCCACCTCATTCCTCCCTCCTGGCCCGACGGGCCTCAGGATGTGTCCTCTTAGCTCTGTCCATCTCCTCACTGGCTTTGTCCGGCCCCTCGGCGGCGTCCGCGGCTGTACGTGTCTGCCTGCCTGATTTTAATTTCACTTTCAAGGTTCCTTTGTTGTGTGATGTGATTTCTTCTCTCTGTGTGAGGACTGTGGTGCTTTTAAGAAGGTCTGTTGCCTCCTCGAGGGCTTGCAGAAGCTCGGGTCCACGGTCCACAGTCCACTCTGTGGCCCCGTGGACTTCAGGTTTCTTCCTGCCTCCTGGCCCTGAGCCCCGTCCCTCTGGGCTTCTTTGCACAACTTTGGTGTTTTTGCAGAGAGTGGTGGTTTGAAGTGTCTCCCATCTTTAAAAAATACGCTTAGTTTATGTTGAAAATCTTGACTATAATCCTCACATGAGGTGAGGCTTCCACCAGGGAAGCTTTATGGTGAGAAGTGCGTCCCCTTCCTGCCCACACTCACTCCTGGCCACCCTTCTTCATTACCTAGAACTTTCTACACAGACTGGAATGGGGATGGTGGCCCCTTGCCTGGATCCATTTCTTGCTGCATGTAAACAGGTCCAGAAGGTCCTGCCCCTGGGGCCTCCATTTATCCAGTGCCATGTCCCAGACTCAGGGTGGGCTCTGTGCACTGGAGCCCAGGGGAGGACTTTCAGGGGCTGCAGGCGGGTGGTGAGAGGTGCCCCTGTCCCCAGGAGCGTGAGCCCATCCCCGTCGGCAAGTCTGCTAGGGGCCACCTGGGGCTCACCCCACTGGCAGCGGGCCCTGTGTGCCCGAGCGCCCCTCTGTGTGGGCACTGCCCCTCCCTGCTGGGCAACAGGGCAGCTTGCCCTCTGGCCACACCTCTGGGGACCCTTCCTGTTCTTCTGGCCTCAGCTTATGTCACCTCCACATGCCTCACCACGTAGTCCCCGTGCAGTCCCCGTCATCTGTCCCCTGGAGCTCCTGCTCAGCACATCCCTGTCCAGCCCGACTCCGCACTTCCTGGCTGTTGCCCGGCCCTGAGCCCAGAGCCACCGCACTCCCCCTGCCCCATCCTGGGGAAGCTGCTCTGCTCATTCTTCCCTCATGCATGAGAAGAGGGAACAGACTTCCGGCGACACCCTTCCCTGGCTCGTAGGGCAAGAGAAAGGATCCGGAGAGTTCTGACGTGGTTGGGGGGGGAGGGGGCGGGGAAGGACGGTGACGGGGACCTTGCCCTCTGGGCCTTGTGTGGGTGCCGTGGGAGCACAGTCCCGTGCCTCCAGCTTGCCCCGAGGGGTGTGGGAGGTCGCTGCCTGTAAGCCTCCTGGGGGCTGAGGAAGAATGTCCAGCTCAGGGTTGTGCACGTCCACGGCGGTCGCTGCCAGGCCTGGCCCAGTGACCGCACTTGCCATCCTCCAGATCACACTCACGACCATCGGCTATGGGGACAAGTACCCCCAGACCTGGAACGGGAGGCTCCTGGCTGCAACGTTCACCCTCATTGGCGTCTCCTTCTTTGCTCTTCCTGCGGTAAGTCCTGTGGCCCCTTCCTACCTTGGCAGCCCCCAGGTGACCACACGCAGCTCGGGACACCTGTCCGCTTGGGGTGCATGGGATGGGAGCACGGCTCCCAGCAGGGTCCCTGGTGCGCCCGGAGCTGCAGGCGGCAGGTCTGGTATGAGAGGCACGCTGTCCCGGGTGCGCAGGCAGGGTGCTGGTGGCTTCCATAATGCTCCATGGGAGCACGCTGCTCGTCCTCAAGCTATGGCTTCGGACCCTGCATCTGTGGTCACTGTCAGTCCCTCCTAGCCCTATGGGATTGACCAGTAGGGTCCTCGTGAGCAAGGGCAGTGCTTAGTGGTGAGGCTGCCTTGTCAGGTCTCCGGGGGGCCCTTGCAGAAGGGACGAGGGCTCTGCTGTCACCCACAGCTGGACAGGGCAGAGGGGTGGCTGGTGGGGACACAGCTGTCGCATGAGGCTGCCACGCAGAGCTCGAGCTGCACTGGATTTGGCGCAGGGCAGCCGAGAGGGAGGGCAGTCTGTGGGCCCAGATGTGTTCCCAGCAGGCCCCGCGATGCTCTTGCAAGCTGGAGGTTTCCCTTACCCTAAATCCAAGTGTTTTTCCCCAGTGTGGTCCCCGGGTGATGAGGGAGGAAGGCAGAGCTTGCAAGGCCTCCAGGGTGTGCAGGCCAGGGTGGGGTGGGGGCTGTGGTTCCCCCCACACCCCTGCAGTCTGACCCTGATGACTTGCAGGGCATCTTGGGGTCTGGCTTTGCTCTGAAAGTTCAAGAGCAGCACCGGCAGAAGCACTTTGAGAAGAGGCGAAACCCTGCAGCGGGCCTGATCCAGGTGAGTCCAGGTGGCCCCATGCGGGAGTCGTCGGCTGCTGCGGGGGTGGGGTGGGGCTGCTTAGCCTCCGTGTCTCCCCTGCCCGGGGACAGGCGTGGTCCTTGCTCCTTTGCAGGAACACGCTGGGCACGGAAGCCGGGTGCAGATGCCTAAGGCCTGTAGTACCTGCAGTGATACCTGGGGGGGTCGTCCTGTGCGGGTCCCCCCCCGGGGCCGCTCGCTGCGCCCTGCTGAGCAGGTGTGGTGTCTCAGCTGCGCTGCCTGCGCTCACACAGCCCGTCCCGCCGCTGGGGACACAGGCCCCTCGGGGTCCAGCAGGGCCTCCCGAGCCTGAGCAGCCGGCTGCCCGAGGGGCCCCTCCAAAGCCCGTGGGCGCCAGGGGACCCGGGAGGCTGTGGTCTTCCGGGGGTGCAGCCTCCTGCGTGTACACGCCGTGTGTGTGTGTTCACCGCTCACTGTAAAAACTGCAAGTGGCTACTTTTTTAAATGCAAAAGAGCATAAAGAATGACATAAAGGGCCACGGACTCACTGCGCACGTGCCTGTGGCGCTGAGGTCTGAGTAACACGCAGGAGAAGGGCACCCTCCGCCTCTCCTGCCGGGCAGCCTCCTCAGCAGCCGCAGGCCTGGCCCGCTTCCCCCCGTGAGTGTCCTGGGTGCCCGTCCCCTGTCAGGACTCGGGCAGCTCACGTGTGAGGCTCCAGGGTCCTCAGATGCTGAGGTTGTGGGCGGGGCTGCAGGGAGTCCGGGTGCACGAGCGGCCAGCCCGGCGCTGTCTCGCGGGAAGGGGCTGTCTCGCGGGAGGGCGCTGTCTCGCGGGAGGGCGCTGTCTCGCGGGAGGGCGCTGTCTCGCGGGAGGGGGTTGTCTCGCGGGAAGGGGCTGTCTCGCGGGAGGGGGCTGTCTCGCGGGAGGGGGCTGTCTCGCGGGAGGGGGCTGTCTCGCTGGATGGGTGGTCGGAGCGCCGTCCCTGGCTCCTCCTCCGGAGACGGGTGGTGGCCCGCAGTTCGCAGCTCGGGTTTATAGGTTGGGACGGCTGCGCTGCTGCTTAGGAGTGGTCCCACCCGGCCGTGACTCCTGGCGCCCAGAGAGGAACAGCCCAGCGGGGGAGCCCCAGCGGAGGCCCAGGGCCCTCCATGCCCTTGAGGCCTCTGATGGGCCTGTGTCCTGGCAGCCGGGGTGCCTGGGCCAGTACCCTCCTCGTTGCCTTTGCACCGGGCCCTGCCACAGTGGCTCCTGCCCGAGGGAATGGACAGCCTCCCTCCTAGTGCCCGGGGCAGGCTCTGAATAGCAGCAGGACAGGGAGGGGAGGCACCCAGCCCTGTGCCGAGTTCCCGCAGGTGGGCGAGGTGCGTGGTGCCCTCTGTGAATCTGGGATGCGAGTGCGTCCAGACAGGGGCCTGGAGAGGGAGGGGCAGGAGGGACAGGACACGGGGCGGGGGTGGGGTGGGGTGGGCAGGAAGAGGCAGGAAGAGGTGCCCCAGGCTTGGCAGGAACGTCTAGGGGGACTGAGAAGTTGGGAAGAGCAGGAGTGTGTGTCCTGAGCTCAGGTTTGGAGTGTGAGGTTTGGGAAGCTGGTCAGCCCTTGAGGGCAGGTGCAAGCAGGGGCTGGCCGGGGGTCCGGAGTGGAGGGGTGAGGCCCTGACTGGGCGCAGAGGTGCAGGAGAGGACATGAGTACACGGAGCACACTGGGCCCCAAACCTCACAGGCAAGGAGAGGGCAGCATGGGGGCCCCGAGCTGTAGAGAGCCTGTTAGGGATTCCCCGGGACTGGTGGGCAGGTATGGGTGGGGAGGGAGGGCACGGGCTTCGGGAGCAGGGGTCCGGAGCCTCTCTCTCAGGACCCCACAGTCAGGTCGAGGGTTTGGATTGAAGTTCAGAGACCAGGGATTTCACTGGAAACAAGCGGGGGACAGAACTCTAGCACCTCATTCCTGTGCTAAAGGCACAGATATTAGCAAACCTGTCAGACCCCTGTTTTGGGGGCTCAGGAGCTGAATCAGAATCTTAGGACAGCCAGGGGAGGGTGTGCTCCTGAGGACAGAGCTGCTGGCTGCGTGTGACATTCGAGGCCCCCACCTGCCCGTGCCCTGGGGCGTCCCTGGCGTGGCCTGCTGGCAAAGCCTGCCTTGTTCAGAAGGGTCAGCACAGGGCTTTGCCTTTGTTTTGTTGGCCTGGAAACTTTCTCAGAGCGGGAGCAGCTCCCGGGCCGTGAGCATTGGTAGGAAGTTAACTGCCGGGCAGATATCAAGACTGGTCTTGGTATGCTTGTGACGTGTCACTCATCTTTTGTTTCTTCACGTGATTTAAAACACAGATGCATTGAGGTGACCACAGATCCCTTTTTCTGGCATGCGGTGTGTAAAGATGTAACAGGAACACCCCCGGGGGGTGGAGGAGGGGCTCTTGTGCGTTGTGGCAGCTAAGCTGGCGCTGATTCAGACTAGGCGGTTGTGAGCGTAAGACGCTCGTAATCCACGAGGTTGTCATTACGAAAACAATTCCTAAAAATTCAGAAGAGGGAAGGGGAAGAGGCTCAAGATGATATTTCACAAAAAATGAACGCTGAAGGAGGCAGCAGTGAAGGGCCAGAAGCAAGCAGAAGTCTCTGTCCATAATCACTTCACATGTAGGTGGACTGAACTCTCCTAGTCGAAAGGATGGATTTGGAATGTACCTGGCGGTGTGCTGTCTGTGGAGACTCATCTTAGACCCAAGGACAGCAACAGGCTGAGACAGCAACGCAGGCAGCTATCCCATGGGGGAGTGGTGGCCCGAAGCGGGCCGGGAGGGCTGTGGACCCTGAAACAGACCAAGAAGGTGAGGACATGTTAACAAGCGTCCAGCCGCAGGGACGGGTAGAGTGTCCACACTGGGGACGGAGCCCCGGAGTATGTGTGAATTACAGAATTACGGGGCGACCCAGACACCTGTACAGTAAGAGCTGGAGGTGTCGGGGCCCTGCCCGCACCCTGCTACAAAGACAAGGACGCAGAAGACCAGGTGCCCCCAGGGCTGCCCCCCACACCAGCACCCAGGTCCCACCAGCACCCGGGAGTCTTCTCCAGGATAGACCACATTTTGGGCCACAAAACAAGCTTCAAAACGATATTGCAAACATCCAGCGGGAAAGAATGTCTTTTCAGCAAATGGCGTTGGGACTGCTAATGATCCAGTTTTAAGAGTGAAGTTTTACTTTTCTGCAGAATGTACTCAAAACGGATCAAAAACTTAAATCTGAGAGCTGAAACTACAAAATCACGACAAGAAAATAGGTGTAGAGCCCCCATGGCTTTGGTTTCTTAGTTCTGATCCCTAAAGAACAAGCAGAAGAGGAAAAATAGGTAAGTGGCAATTTATCAAAATTAAAAACTAGCGTGTCAAAGGACACTATGGAGAGAGTGAGAAGCTAACTCACAGAGCGGGAGAAAGTGTTTGCAAATCCTATTTCTGGTCAGATTCTTGTATCCCGAATATATAAGAGGCTCTGACAATTGAACAACAAAAAGACCAGTTAGGAAATGAATTTGGACAGATACGGTTCCAGAGAAGACACCCAGGCAACTAGTCAGCACGTGAAAAGATGCTCAGTGTCGTTCATCATCAGAGAAACGCAAGTCAGGAGCCCTGAGGTGGCGAGGATGTAGAGGCATGGGGGCCGGCGCATTGCTGTGGGGGTGCAGGGGCGCTGCCGCGGGAGAGCGCTGGGTGGTCCCTCAGAGGGTTAAGCGCTGCCTTACGACCCAGCAACCCCCCCAGGTATGTACCCAAAAGAACTAAAAACAGGTGTTCAGCCAAAAACTTTTCCACATACATTTGCACCAGTGGGATTCACAGCAGCCAAAAGGTGGAAATGACTTGGATGTCCACGGACGGACAAACAAAATACGGTATCTTCGTGCAACTGAATGTTATACAATCATTAGAAAGAATTAATACTTGCTACAACGTGCATGGGCCTTGAAGACATGTAAAAAGCCGGTCACAAAAGGCCGGGTGTTGTGTGCTTGCGTCCAGGACAGGGACGCCATTGAGTCGGGTGCGGATGATGCCAGGTGCCTGCATGCTGACCCAGGCACCTTTGGGGGATGAGGATGCGGAGTGAGATATGGGGGTGATTGCACGGCAGTGTGAGCGGACCTGTTGCCTGGGATTGCACACTCGTAGACGGTGAATTTTGTGTTCTGCGTATTTCTCCACAATTAAAAGAAAAAGGAATAAGAGCCCAGGCCAGGCTGAGGCTGGGCCACTGCACTGGGGAGAGGCCAGGCGGGGGTCCCTGGCTCTGCCCCTGGCCCCCCGCTCCCCAGTCACCCCTGCCCACACCCCGGGTGATGTCCCCGTCGGGGCTGGAATGGCCACCAGGACAGGTCACAACCGCCAAGGGTCAGGTGAGGCGGATGACGAAAGGCTCACAGGAGACCGGCTGCAAGCTTGAGCTGTGGTGGCGTGTGCCGCTCCTACGGACAGGAAACTGAGGCTGCGGTGGGGCCGGGTGGGCCTGCGCAGGGGCGAGGCCCTCGGGGGCGTGGGCCTGACCCTCACCCACTTCCGGTCCACAGTCCGCCTGGAGGTTCTACGCCACCAACCTGTCTCGCACGGACCTGCACTCGACGTGGCAGTACTACGAGCGCACCGTGACCGTCCCCATGTACAGGTACCGCCGCCCCGCCCGCCCCCGCCGCCCGCCCCGCCGCCCCGCATCCTCTGTTTGTCCTGAAACCCCATTTTGTTGGTTGTTCATTATTTTAATTGATTTCTTCTTTTATTTAAAGAACGTATGTACTTTTCATGGAGTTCTGTGTGTGGTTTATTTTGCAGTATTAATTTTGTTCTTTGTTTTATAGCTCGTGGTTCTTATTTTTCACCTCCATCCACCCCTTGCTTACCTTCCTTGCTGTGGGTCACGTTATGTTGTGAGCATTGAGAAGATGGGCTCCTCCCGAGAGCTCTCGGAGGTCGATGCCGGCTGGTTCCGGTGGCCCGCGGCCCAGCGTAGTGCCCTGCCAGGGCGGGCCCCAGAGCTTTGGAAGTGAAGGGTAACCATGACCCTCTGTCCTTCAGCGAGAGCAGGGCCTCTGTGTGGCGGAGGGGCCATGTCAAGGCTGTCAGACCGGGTGCCCCCAGCAGCACACAGACACTTGGGGGCGCCCTCTGGTGGGAGAGAAGGGCGGGGAAGCCCTGGCTGGGGGCAGTTGGTGGAGGCAGAGCCTGCGGCCCAGGAGGCAGAGTAGTCATTAGCAGGTGGCTCCCACACTTGTCACAGGCGGCTGGCAGTCCCCAGCAACCCCCAGGATTTGTCTGTGCTGGGCTCTGGGTTAGAAAGAGGTCTGAGGCTGGGGACCCTGGAGGCGGACACTGCCCTGCTGGCCTAGTCTTGCCTGGGGGGTGAACTGAGTGGGGCGGGGGGGCTTTGGAGCCCTAGGATGTCCCTTACCTGCCCCTTCAGGTGTCCACCCAGGAGCCCTCGCTGGGGGAGGGGGGGTGGGCTGGGCTGCAGAGCCAGGCGGCACTCTGGGGTGGGGTGGCGGCCCTGAGAGGACCCCGCAGTACGGATGTCCAGGCAGGGCACAGCTGCCCCCCTGTCACGTGGGCAGAGGCCACGCTCCGCCCCTCCTTCAGCAGCCGCGCCACCGGGCACTCTCTGGAATGCTCCCTCTCCCTGGAGCTCTGAAGGCCCTGGCTTTCCCGGCACCGTCCCCGGGCCTGAGCGGGCTGACCCTCGTGCTAATTTTCTTTGTTCTGTTGTTTCCCCCACTTTCCTCGACCATTTGGTTAATTTTCCTTTTCTTATCCCGTTCTTTTAAAATTTCCGTTCTTTTCCCTTTGTGTGTGTGTGAAAACACTTGAAAGCTCGCAAACTCAATCCTACGGGGCCTCCAGGTAGGAGATGCATGGGACGGACAGCGTGTGTGGTGTGGTCGTTCTCTGTCTGGGACGGTACAGGGCCGCCCCGGCCCCCCGGCCCCCTGGCCTGCACCCCTGTACCCGTGCCCAGCGTGTGTCCCCAGTGCCGGGCGCAGGCGCTGCCCTGGTCCCCTTATGGCCTCCCTGCCTGGAGCCCGGTTCCCCCTCCGACCGGCCACCTCCACTGTCAGCTGCTTCCTCGGGCTCGATCCGTCTGTCCTGCCTTGTCTTCTTTCCCTCCTCTCTTTTGTCCTGCTTCCTGCCTTGTCTCAGTAGCTGAGTCCCTCCCTCCCTGCAACTCCACCCCCCCCAGGCCCTGTGTGCGGAGCACAGAGCAGGGGGACACGGCTTCCGCTCTCCCAGCTGGGGTGCCCCCTCCCTGGACCCAGAGGACCATGTGGGAGGATCACGTGCGCTGTCTCGACGGCCGTGTCTGCACGGGGTGGGGGTGGGGCTGTCGCGCCTCATTCCTGCTGACCTTTAACTGCTGCCTGGAGGGAGCAGAGGGGGTCGTTTGCCCGGAGCGGGGGTGCTGGGCTGCTCTAGGGAACGGCACCCCCTCACAGGCCGGGGTCTTCACAGGCCCTTCCCCGTGGGATGGGTGGGGCATCACACACAGGCCTGCGGACCAAGGGTCCCCCCTCCGTGTGTAGACGGAGCCTGGGGCCCCCCTGGCAGAAGCTCTTGCCTGTGGTGCCCTGTGTGGAAACTGCTAGAACGTTCCCAGAAAGGGGGTTGCTGTGGGGTCAGGGCCGCCCTGCCCAAGTCCCACGGGCATCTCCACCCCAGAGGCGTCTCGCAGATGAGAGGGTGAGGGTGCTGGTGTACACCCCTCCCCCCACCCCGCCCCACCTTCTGACCTGTCACCTGGGGCTCCAGGCTGCCCGGGCATTTGGGGTTCCCTGCCGCAGGCCCCTCTCCTCCCTTGCCCACCTTGTCCAGCTGGCCCCTGGCCCCCAACGGCTGTGGAGCCCCCTCACGTCCCTACTCCTGCGTCCTCCACGACCGCCCTCCGCGTGATCGGGGCTGTGTGCTGCGTGCACGTCCTTGCCCGTGACCTGCCCCTCTGTGTTCTGTCCCCTGCTGCTGTGTGTCCAAGGCATGACGTCCTAGCTGTGTATCTGTGTGTCCCTAAACTTGGACCTGTGTGTGTGGGGCTGAGTGGGGGGTGCTGTCCAGGGTCTCTGCTCCAGGTCCAGGGGTGGGTGCTTGAGGGACAGTGGGAAGGCCAGTTTGGTCCCCATGTCCAGTCCTGGGGCCTCCACTGTGCCCATGCTGTGAGCCAGCCTGACTGTGCACATGTCTCCTGCTTTGCCCTGACCCACTGGGACTGGGAGAGCCCTGTGGGGAGGGTAAGGGAGGGGAGAGAGAGAGCTCACCAGATGTCCCTTCGGAGCCAGCTGTGAGGCTGTGACCTCAGACCAAGGTCAGGCCCCACCCAAGGAGCTGTGGCCGAGCACGGAGGGGTGTGGAGGGGCCCGGCTGTCAGGGCAGCCAGCCGTCCTTGTACCGGGGAGGCACTGGGGAGCCACTGAGTGGCATCATGTGAAGGTGGGTGGGGGTGGGGAGGGGCTCCAGCCAGGCGTGCAGGTGGAGGAGGGAGAGCAGGCCTCAGGAGGTGGAGCAGAGCACACCCGGTAGCAGCTGCAGGCTGAGCCGGAAGCAGTCTTGACCTCCACACACCAAGTAGAGTCTCAGACGCTGATCCTCGACCAAGGGGCATCTGGGCCGGAAAGGACGGGCTGAGGCTGGGTGAGGCTCTTTAAGCCTGCTTTTAAAGGAGTAATTGGGACTCCACCTGAGAGCTTGAGTAGGGGGTCATGGAGCCGAGTGGGGAGTCAGTGTAGGGTGGGGGTGTCAGAGTGGGGTAAGGGGTCACAGAGTGGGGTGGGGGTGTCAGTGGGGTTGGGGGTCATAGAGCAGGTTGGAGTGGTCAGAGAGAACGAATGGAGATCACAACAGGGTGGGGGTGTCATGGAGTGTGGTGGGGGTCACAGACCAGGGTAGGGGGTCAAAGGCCAGGGTGGGGGGTCATAGAGTGGGGTGAGGGGATCAGAGCAGCGTGGGTCAGAGTGCCGTGGGGGGTCAGAGCAGGTTGGAGTGGTCAGAGAGAGCGGGGTGGGGGTCATGGAGCGGGGTGGGGGGGTCACAGAATGTGTTGGAGGGGTCAGAGAGAGTGGGGTGGGGGTCACAGCCAGGTGGGGACTGGGTCAGAAAGGAGCAAAGGCATTTCCCCCTTACAGTGAGAGGAGAAGTGTGTGAAGGCAGAAAGTGGTGAGCTCCTGAGTCAGGAGAGGGTGGGTGAGGAGGCACGGAACTTGCCACACGTTGGGAGGGGACTGGGGTAGCCCGGTGAGCCCCCCGGCCCTGGTCCTGTGGCTGGAGGTGGGGAAGGCCGGAGGTCCCCCAGGAACCTGGCAGGATTTAGAGATCTCTGTCTTGGTGTCAAGGTGAGGACTTGACTACCCCCTCAGCTCCTGTGGAAGTTCTGCCTGGAGCTGCCCTGTGGCTGCGGTGGGCATGGCCTGGCCTGGGACGAGGGGGCTTGGAGCAGAGCCAGTCCAGGGCCTTTTCCTCCAGTTGTCCAGGCAGCCCATCCAGAATGGGCTTCTCTTTGCCCAGCAAAGCCCTTTGCCGTGACCCCAGCCCCTGCCCTGGCTCTGCAGGGAGGGATCTGGGGCCGGAGATATGTTGCGGTGCTGTGTGTAATGGCACTGACTCTTGGGGTGCCAGGGGTTGGACAGGGAGAGGGGAGGGTCGGTGGCCCCCCACCTGTCCTCGAGTGCCCTTCTGGACCCACCCTACACTCTCAGTGGACGGCCTGGGTGCTGTTCTGCCCCCCGCTCTGCGTGCTGGTCGCTGCCCACCTCCAGCGCCGAGGACCCCGGGAGAGGTGCAGCCCAGACAGTGCAGGTGGCCCCCACAGCCACTGCTGCCAGGGAGCTGTCCCCTCCCTCTGCCTGGGACCGGCCACACCCATGCCCCCAGCATTAACACCCTAGGTGGCTGTGTGTGCAGTGGACGCTGCTGAGAGCAGGGGTGAGGGTCCCCAGGCCTAGGCGGCCAGGAGCTCACTGCGCCTCTTCTCGCCACAGACTGATCCCGCCGCTCAACCAGCTGGAGCTGCTTCGGAACCTCAAGAGTAAATCTGGGCTCACCTTCAGGTCAGCAGAGGGCGCCTGGGCTGGGGCTCGGGGCAGGGGGTCCTCGGCTCGGGGCAGGCGGCCACAGGAGACCCCCGGCGCTGCTCGCCACGGACCTGGTGGGCCTGGTGGTTTCCGCTTCTGCTCACCTGGTTGAGGCTCCGATCCCAGGGGCTGGCTGGTTTGGGGGTGGGCACAGAGGGTGGCGCTCCGTGTGGGGCTAGGGCCTTCTCTCGTGGCTGGTGCACCAGACCCCGGTGGGAGAGCCCATCGCCACGTCTCCCTGGAGCAGCGGGTGGCCGCACACCGTGGCGCCCGCCAGTTCTCTCGCGATCACAGAACCTGCAAGGCGGGTGCGGGGCACAGAGCCAGGTGTGCGGAGGAGGCCTGGCCTGGCAGGACCGTGGAGAGGGGCGGCCGCCTGGGCCCCCACGCAGAGGGCTGTCCTGAGCGGCTTGCTGCCTCTGAAGAGTGGTCAGGGAGGTGGAGCAGCCCAGCCGTCGGGGTTAGTGGTGGCCCCTCCCCACCCCGAGCGTATGTCGCGCCCCAGAACCCATGAACGCAGCCTTATTTGGAAAAAGTCTTTGCAGATGTTACTGAGTGAGGGATCTTAACGTGAGACCATTCCAGATTATCATGGGCCCTAAATGCAAAGGTAGCCACGCAACGGGAGGCAGAGGTGGGAGGGATGTGGCCACAAGCCCAGGATGCCAGGGGCCACCAGGCGCTGGGAGAGGCAGGAGGGACCCCCAGCCCCCCCTCCCAGAGCCTCAGGGGAGCCCGGCCGCTCCAGCGAGCACCTCTGTGATGTGTCGGGGAGCCTGGCAGATGCGTGCAGGTCTGCACGGGGACGCGAGGAGCCGCCGCGGTACCCACGGTGTGGGAGCAGCTGTGGGACAGGATACGGGAGGACAGTCAGGAAGAAACAGAAAAAGACACCGGAAAGGCCTAGATTGCCAAGTGGAAGCATGGCGGTGAGAGAGGGCCCGGGAAGAGCTCGGGGGAGCGAAGGGCGTGGCGGGCACGGCCCGGTCCGCACACAGGCTGCAGGAGGGTGCCGCATGCGCTCCTAGCGACGTCTGCGTGGAAACGGGGAACGCTGGCTACGGACGGAAAGCCTCTTGTCAGGAAGTGGCAGACAGTGAGACTGAGTGTGGTGCCAGCGTTGGGTGGAAGGTGAACTCTGACACTTGAAGCCGGCGTGGAAGACGTGGCCTGACTTGTCCTCACTGCTCGGAGATAAACGGGCAGAGAAGGGGAGCTGAGGGAATAGCAGAGCAAAGAGCAGCCAGTGGACTTGGGGCCACGGCCCGTCCACACTGTAGGGGACACAGTTAGGAGCCGCACTCTGGAAGGAGGGTGTGGGTGGGGACAGCCTGGCAGGAGAGCCCGGCGTGTGTGACTGGCGGGTCTAAGCTCTCTTGGCCGAAGGCGGTGGAGGCGGGTCACCCTGGAGAGACGTGTGGGAGCCCTCGGCCCCACGTGGCTTTTAGGAATTTACGCCACCGGCGTACCTGGCCGGCAGGGACAGACAGACTGAACGAAGGAGGGCTTGGCAGTCCGGGAACCCGCAAGCAGGAAGCAGGCTGACGGAGTCCCCTGGCCACAAGCGCGCGGGGCCCTCAGGGCGAAGGGAGACGGTGGGGCAGGTGCAGCCAGGGCCTGGCTGGGACCCCCGAGATGATGGAGCCATTGTCACCGAGAGGGTTTCCCGCTGGGTTTCAGACCTCGGGTACTGGTGACCCTTTATTCTTCCAACGTCTCCCTGTTTGTATGGTCTTGTCTGACCTGCTGTGTTTTGGGGGCAGATCCCTGGTTTTTAGAGTTTCCGGGTCCCCAGCTGGAGAGGACTTTTACCCAAGTATGGACCACACCCGTCCCCCCACATCCGGCTCAGGTGGCTGAGACCCTGTGATTCCAGGCTCTCTGAGCTACTGAGCTTTGGCTGAGATTTCGACGTAGGGCTGATGCTGTCGTGGGTTGAGACTTTGGGGTGCTGGGTGTAAGGGGGACATGAAATTTGGGGTGCTAGGGCACAGACCGAAGTGGGTTTAGTGGTGGCCCCCGAACAATATCCATACCCTGGAACCCTGAACGGACCTGATTTGGGAACGGGGGTTTGAAGATGTAGTTAAGGACTTAAAGTCATCGCGGATTAGGGTGGCCCTAGACCCAGGCAGGGACACGCGTCCTGAAAAGACCAGACACAGAAGAGAAGCCGTATGACAGGGAGGCGGAGACTGGAGGGAGTTGGCCACAAGCTCAGGAGTGGGGGGGGGGGGCCAGGGGCTGGGAGAGGCAGGAAGGACACCCCCCTCCCCGGCACTGGGCGGGGAGCTATGGACGGACACGTGGGTTTTTGACTTCTGGCCTCCAAAGTGAGAGAGAAATTCCCGCTGTTTTAAGCCACCAGATTTGTGGCCCTTTGTTAGGACTGTCCCAGGAGACTGCCCCGGGCAGCTCTCGGCATCTGAGCTCTGGGGCGGCTGCAGGATGGGGCACGGCTGGGCTCCCGTGGAGGCCCCTGCAGGCCTCGTCACTGGGCTGAGGGTGGTCTGGCACCCCCTTGCCTCTTCTGGCACGAGGTGCTCTGCTGGCCACAGCAGGGTGGTGCCTGTCCTGCCGGGACTTTGGACGCCCCCCAAAGAGCCCCTTTGGGGTCACCCGTGGTCATCCGAGAATCAGCCGAGGAAGGTCCAAGCTGCCAACCTTCGATTCAGTTTGTGATGAGTGTCAGCCCTGGAAGTAACCAACCCCTGGGCGGGGTGCACGGCCCCGTGGCCTCTCCATTGGAAAACGGCACAGAGAAGAGTGACCCCATGAAGCCAGAAATGGGAGCCAGAACTGGAGCAGCTGGATGCTGACCATGGAGCCGGAATTCTCCGGCATTTCCATCTGTACTCACTTAGCTGGCGATTCTCATTAAAACGCAGCCCCTAACGTGGGGCTACGAACACTTCCAGAATTCCCTCTTACCTGCAGGACCTTCCTCTTTGGGCCCTCCAGGGGCTCTCGGGGCAGGCGGGCCTGAGGTGGGGGCTGGGTGGGGCTGGGGGCACCCACTGGACCCTGCGTGGGATGGGGTCCCCCGGCCAGCCTGCTGCTAACAGTCTTGTTGCTTCTGTTTAAAGGAAGGAGCCTCAGCCGGAGCCCTCTCCAAGGTCAGTGCCCGTTTGTCCCCTGCTGCTGTGAGCGGGGCTGGCCCCTCCGTGTCTGTGCACCGTCATCGTGGGCCCTGTGCCCACGTGTGCAACTGTGTGTCTGGACCCTGCCGGCCATGCTGTGGGCCCTTAAATCACTTTGTGCTCAGCACCCCCAGTCCCGGCCCTGGCCCTAAGGCAGGGGACCTCTGTGAGCACCCTGTCCAAGGCAGAGCCACATGCCCTCTCCCTGCCTTGTGCCTTTGGGGGAGACTGAGCCTGGCTCTGAGTGTGTGCCTGCCCTGCCCTGAGGGTGCTGCCTTCTGGTTTGCAGTCAGGCAGGTTAGAGACGGGCCCCTCACCCCCACCGCGTGTGGGGCCTCCGAGCGCCCTCTCTGCTGGGGGCAGAGAAAGGCTGATAGCAGTCTGCTGTTTTCCTGTGCTGAGCAGAGAGTCCAGACTGTTCCGTAGCTTCCGAGTCGGACAAAGCCCAGCCTGCATATCCCCACGCTGAGGCTGGGGCGCCCCCCACCCCGCGCCCCGCACCCCGTCCACACGCTGCCGCCAGTCTAGCCCCTCCATTGGTGCCCTTCTGGACCGCAGGCTGCTCAGCTGGCCGCTCGAGTTAGGCTGAGCCCTGCCCTCTCTGTGCACCGGGGGAGCACACGCCTCTCGCCCGACATCCCCCAAAGGGGATGACGGAAAACTGGCCCTGCTTTTGCCCCGAGCCAGCCCCTCAGAGAGGCTAAGAAAGCTGGTGCTGGACCAGGGGAAGCGCGTGCCCAGCATGGCCTGGTGTGTGGGGGCCCGGGGACTGCCCCCCGTGTCCTCGGTCCCCACCGCTGTTGCTGGGTCAGCGCTCTGCACCCGGAGCCCGGGGGAGGCGGGCCCGCAGCTCTGCCCCGTCCATGCGAGGCCCCCCGGCCTCACGCGCCCTCTCGCCCCCCCCACGACTCTCGTCTCAGCCTCTCTCTCTCTCTCTCTCTCCTGCCCTCCCCCCAATCTGGACACTCTTGCCTCCCCCCAAGTGCCTTTAATCTTGTCACTGCCCTTCTTGGGCCCCTTTCACGTCCGTCTGTCTTTGGGGAGGAGGTGGCTGACCCTGAAAGCAGGACTCAAGGTGAGGACACACGGGAGCCCTCCCCCGGGCTCTCCGGCACGTTCCGTGGCCCCCCCTCCCTGCTCTCCGCACACTGCTCCTCTGTCTCCTCCCTGTGTGTCCGTGTGTCCCTGCCTGCCCGTGACCCAGTGGCTTCCCCGAGGGCCGGCCTGGCCCAGCCCTCCTGGCGAACCTGGGCTGAGGCCCTGGGGACAGAGGGCCTCTCCCGGGACACATGCTTGCCAGCTAGGTGACGGAGGGCAGCATTTCTGTCCCCTCGCCCGGGGTGGCCACAGATCCCCTTTTCAGCAGCCAGAGCATTGTAGGAATGCAAGAAATTCTTCCGCCACCTGGGCCCCCAACGGGGTGGGCCTGTCCCAGGGCTGCCGGGCAAGGGGACCCTGTTCCATGAAATGCTAATGGGGGCGCAGTCCCCCAGCCCCTCCTGCTGCCCGGCGGTGGGAGGTAGTGGCTGTGCCTGCCACCTGCATGCCAGGACCCTGCCGGCACTAACCGGTCTGGGCAGGTGGATGGGTGGGCACAGGGACCCTCACTCGGCTGCCATGAGACCCCCTTCCAGTCCTGGCTCGTGGTGGGCACGCGCCCCAGCTGTGTTGGGGTCCTTGGCTGGGCTGATGTCCGACCAAGGCCGTCTGAGCCCGGGTCAGGGTGCGGGGCAGGCCGCGGGGTCTCGGGCTGTGCTGCTCTGGGTGTGTCTGATCTGCCCCATCCCACCCCCTCCCACTTCTCACTGCCCCCCTCCCCTGTGCCTGGAGGAGACCCCTGGCCTCCAGATGCTTTGCCCCCTTGTCTGTGTGGGTCCCTCCTCGTCGAGGCAGCAGCGTGCTGTGTCCGAGTGCCTGTTTGTTCAGTCTGGTCTTGGTGAGTGTCTGTGGGCTCCTCTTCCACCCACTCGCCCCCCAGGCCCCTGGGCGTGCCTGCCCACCCCTCCTGGACCCTTGCTGTCTGCTGGCTGTGCTCAGACACGTGGCTGCTGTGGGCAGGAAACCCCAGTGCTGGCCTGAGCCCTGAAGGAATGGGCCTGGATTGGGGGTCCTTGAGCCCCCAGGCCCATGGCCCCGTGTGCAGGGAAGCCGTGGGTACCCCCAGCTCCGGTCAGGCTCTCTGAGTGCACTGTCCCATGTGGGAGCCACTGTCCACATGTGACCTGTTCAGGTTTTACTGCACATGGTTGGAGAACCAGTGCTCAGGCTCAGGCTCTCAGGAAGCAGGCGGTGAGTGGGCAGGGGGGTGGGTGGCCATCTCGTCAGTGCAGCCGGGGACATGTCCGCAGGCAGTGCTGGGCTCTTCAAGGCTGGCGTCTCTGCTGGGAGTTCTGAAGGCAGCAAAGCTGTTTGGGGGCGTCGGTCAAAGCTGGGGTCCTTCTGAGGGACTGGAGGCCAAGACCAGCCCCCCATCATCCTCTTTCCCTGGACAGAGCCTCCAGGTAGTGGGGGCCGAAGGCTCTGTGCAGGCCCTGGGAACCCCAGCAGGGAGGGGGTCAGGGGGTCTCAGTCTTCAGCTGCAGTGGGACTGTGGCCGACGTGAGGGTGCGCCTTGGGCGGGAACATTTGCCCCACGTTTGAGGGGTTGCTACGAACAGAGCTGCTAGGTGGTAGGGGGGGTCTGGGTCCTGGGGATACTGAGTCCCTGGGACGTGAGAGCACTTGCTGGTACAGCTGGACCCCTGTTCCTTCACTGAGAGGACCCCACAGGGAGGAAGTCCTCTCTGGAAGGGAGGGAGCTCGGGGGGCCATGGCCCTTGGCCCTCAGGTCAGCAGAGTGCCCTGAGGAGGGTGAACTGCTCACCCAGTGGGAAGAGCTAAGTGTTCGGGACTGGGGGGTCCTGTAGGGACGCTGGGCGCCCCCGCCTGGGGCTGGGTTCCATGAGTGGGGAGTCGGCGTGTTTGGTTCCTCGGTCCTCAGTTTGAGAGCAGCTGTCTCAGGCGATAGCTGCAGGGGTGGGCAGGGAGGGTGGCCTCAGGAAAACCAAAGATTCTTGTGTGGTGTTCTCACTTTCGCTTAAAACTGTGCATGATCTAGTGCGGAGAGATCTGGGACCTTCGGGGAGGTTCCTGGGGAGCGCGGACCGTTGGTGGAGCCTTTTCGGAGCTGCCGGCAGGTCCAGCCCAGCCCAGCCCAGCCCAGGGCTTCAGCACTGACACCCAGACGGATGGGCTTGGGCGATGCTCCCAAGGCCGCTTTCTTGAGCTTCCCATCAGGGACAGGCAGCCACTGCCTCCTGGACACGCTGAGGCTGCTCCTGGCAGGCAGCTGGCTGGGCTCGGTGGAGCCTCAGTGATCAGTTTGTGACGCCAGAGTGCACGCTCCTCCTCCCTAAAATGTGTGCTTTCTGGAATCCTGTCCATCGAGAACAAGCCTTTTGCAAAGTCTTCCCCATGTATTATTTTTTGGTTGGCATGAATATAGCAAAAAATAATACATCTTTAAAAAGACATGGCCCAAAACTCTGACTCTGGAAGGAAAAGGTATTTTTGGAGGAAAAAGCGGGATTTTTTTTTTTTTCTCCAAAAATAGGGCACTATTTTCTCTTCCAGGCTGGCGGAAGACTCTCTGTGCAGCCCCTCACTGTCGTTGCTCAGACCCAAGTGCTGCTGCCGGACCCTGAGCCCAGAGCTGCGTCAGGGTGGGCGCGGTGCCTCAGTTTCCCTGTGCTTTCTGCCCGCTCGCCCGGCCCAGGCCCCCTCTGGGCGCGCCCAGGACTAACTGTGCTCTCCTCATTTCCAGTAAAGGCAGACCGTGCAGAGAGTCCCTGTGTGGATGCTGCCCTGGACACTCTAGGTACCGCGGGGCGTGTCGCACGGACCGACCATTGCTGCACGGCTCTACTCCACCTCCTCTCCCGCTCCAAACACTCTGCTTATTAGAGGTTCTAGATGAGCGAGGGCCAGGCTGGCGCCCCGCCCCGGCCCCCCAGGCCCCAATTCTGATTGGCAGCTCGGCCTCTGCGGCCCCTTGCAGTGGAGCCCCAGGCCCCCTCTGATTCCAAACGACGACCGGTGACCGTGCTGGCGGCATAGATGCTTTGTCCCCAGGCCAAACGGCGCCCTGCCCCACGCAGCGGGGGGGCCGGCCAGGGCTCTGGGGCCAGGAAGGGCGCTGGCGGTTCGCAGGGTCCTCATCGCTCTCCGGTGAGCCTTCCCTCCGGGGCTCGCCAGTCTAGCACCTCTACTACGCACCACGGGCGGCCACTCCTCACCGGCCGCCTCGCCTGCGGGAGGCAGCTCCGTCCTGTGTGCAGGGCTCCCTGGGGCCCTGACGCAGCAGACGCGCCGGAAAGCCGGAGGCCCACGGCTCCCCCTTCCCACCACAGGCCTGGTTTCGGGCGGACGGGACACGCCCTCTGCACCGTGGGCTCCTTGTCCGCACCTCTACTCTCAGTCCACTGTCTGCTGTCGGGTGTGTGGAGGCGTCTGTCCTGCTTGCTGTGGGTCCCGCCCCTGTCCCCCGCCTGCCCCCCTCCCTGGCCAGCGCAGCGCGCAGCCCCACGGCGTGTGGGTGGCCGCGCTCGCCTGTCCTCTTGCATGCGGCGGTGCTGGCCCTGGACGCACTGGTGTCGAGCGGCGGGCATGGGGAGGGGCCGTGCGGCAGGATCAGGGCCCCCAGGGCGGCGGCATGCTCACGCATCTGCATCTCTGCATGCCTCGAGTTCCCCACCAAGGGGGCGCTTGGGGGAGACCCGCAGCCCCAGGACCGGAGGTTTTGGGCCCCGGCAGAAGCTGACCCACTTGTTCAGAGCTTGTGCCCAGGGTGCTTCTGGCCACAGGCTGGGCCGTTGGGGAAGGGGCTGTGGTCAGGCTGCTGGGGCACCAGAAGGGGCGAAGGGGCCCACGGCCAGTCCAGGAGCCGCGGCCAAGCTCAGCCTCACCGTGTGCAGGTCTCCTGGATGTCCGTCAGCGTCCGCACTGACCCTGGGCATCTGTGGTTGCGTGTGGGTGGGGGCAGCTCTCCCTGTGGATGCCGGCTCCCTCCCCGCTGAGCTGGGCCCCCGCTGTGCAGACCCAGGCGTGGCCAGTGTCGGTCAGGGCCTCCCCTTCGCCCCCTGGCTATTTAGGGTTTCGCTGTGGGGCGGCAGGCGGGGGAGGAGAAGGCTGGGGCTTGGCTTTCTCCCCCCGAGCCTCCCGAAACTGCTCCCCTTGTCCCGTGTGAATGCCAGGAAGCCACCCTTGCACACACACGGCGGTCTCGCCGGGGCTCTTTCCGCCAGAGCAGGTGGCCAGAGCCCCGGCCCGTGTTGGCTTGCTTCTGTCCTTGGCTCGTGAGGTTAAGGCGGCCCTTCCCTCAACACCTGCTGCAGCCTGGAAGTGGGCGGGCTGCGCGGCTGGCGGCCGGGCGCTGCTCGCACCGGGCTGCGCGGTCTGGGCGTCCACGCGCCGCCTCATCCGTCTGGCAGGATGTCCCCCACCCCGCTCTGCACCTCCCAAGAGCGGGGACAGCGAGGCCTTCCTGTGGCTCTGTCCTTAAGATGGTGGCGTGGCGCCTGGCTCCTGAGGGCTCGGCGGGGCCGTCCCTTCTTACGGCCTCCCTGGACCAGCTGTTGATCTCTGTTGGGAGGGAGGAGGCCATCTGTGCAGGGGGCCCCACGGAGCCTGCATGTGGGCGTCCCTCGGCACCCGTCTGGCCTTGGCCTTGTGCTGGGCATAGCGGTTACGGGCTCGTAGCCAGTGTGTGAGCCAGCGGATGTCTGCTCACCCTGAGAGGGGTCCGCACCCCAGCTCAGCCTCCAGCCCTCAGGGGCTCCTTTCTGCGCTCCCTGTTCTGCGGACGAGCAGACGGGTGCTCTCAGCTGCTCTGGGAAGTGGGAGGGGACGCCGGCTGGGACTCCTCTGTCCAGGCTGGGTAGACCAGGCCAGCGGCCATCTCTTCTCCGTGGCCAGTCACGTCTGCGCCGTCTGAGGGACCTGTCTTGGCTGTGGGTCCTGGTTGGGGCCGATGGGGGCGGCTGACCCACGGGAGCTGCAGTCGGGTCTGGCGATGTCTGAACGGTCAGCAGGGGATGGCGGCTTCCCAGTGGCAGCAGAGGTCCCGCTGGGTCCCTCTCTGCAGGTTGTCGCAGCCCTTGTGCTGGGTGTAAGCGGGTTCACGGTTCGCAAGAGCCATGCTCTTCCACCGTGGAAACTCCAGTGGGACGAAGTGAGTGGCCACCTGGTGCCGGGCCTGACCTACCCCGGACCCACTCCTGTCTCCTGGATGCTGCCCAGAGGGTGTCAGATCCACCTCCACAGGGAGGCCCGAGGACCCCTGGCCGTCATGGTGGCCCCCCCCTGTGGCACGTCCATCCCTACCCCTGGAACCGTGGCCGTTCAGATTCCAAACGGCCTGGGTGTGTGTGGCGGGAGCCTGTGCTGGCCCCCGGGCAGGGGAGGGGACAGGCCTTGCAGGAGGCCTCGCCCCTCCACACTTCTGTGCTTCCTGCACCAGACCTCCCTCCGGTGGCTCCGGGGTTTGGCAGAGGGCCCGGGGTCAGCTAAGACCTCACTCCTCCAGACCCTGGGGCATCATGGGGTGTGAGGGGCAGGCAGGGAAACCAGAGAAGGTTCCCGGGGAAAAGCCACCCCTGCAGGGCATTTCGGGGCCCTCGCGCCCTGAGTGTCACCGTGGAGATGGAGGCCTGATCGGACAGTGTGGAGAATGTCCAGCACCTTTCTGTAGCACCCAAAGTGATTTAAGAGTCCACGGAACCCCCCCCCAAGTCAGGCTGTGCACTGAGGGGCCCCGGGGGCACCCGTGTGTGCACGTGTGGGCGCTGGCTGTGAGCGGATGCTGGGGTGTGAGTGCCCTTTGCACAGTGACTTCTCCTGCTGTCTTTCTGTGTGTCCACCCCTGTCGGTCCTCGTGGGAGCAGTCAGAAGGTCAGTTTGAAAGACCGTGTCTTCTCCAGCCCCCGGGGCGTGGCGGCCAAGGGGAAGGGGTCCCCGCAGGCCCAGACCGTCCGCCGGTCACCCAGCGCCGACCAGAGTCTGGAGGACAGTCCCAGCAAAGTGCCCAAGAGCTGGAGCTTCGGGGACCGCAGCCGGGCGCGCCAGGCCTTCCGGATCAAGGGCGCTGCGTCCCGACAGAACTCAGAAGGTGGGTCAGGCCACCGTCTGCCTGGGCTCTTGCTGCCCCCCAGGCACCACCCAGGGCCCCGGAGCCCCTTCGAGCAGCCCTTGACCCTTTGTTCTGAGGTGAAACTCCCGTAACGTAAGGTCGGCCACGTTACAGTGTGTACTTTGGTGGCAGCTAGTGCACTCAGCTCTCATTCTAGCACATTCTGTGGCTCAGAGGAGACCTGCACTTGTTAGGCCCCGCCCAGCCCAGCCACCGCCAGGCTGCTGTCTGTGTGCATCAGCCTCTTCGACACTTTTCACACAAGCCAGCCACGTGCTGTGTGCTTGCACGCCCACGCCGGGCCACGAATCAGCCTCACGCCTGTTTGTGGCTGGTTGATGTTCCGTTGTTTCTATCTGCTTTGAAGCCGTTCTGTGGGCCGCTAGGCCGCGGGGAGCGGGTGGGCTGGAAGGTGGGTTCCCGGGGAATCGGGGCGCTGCTCCGGGGCAGCCCCTCTGTTCTGGGCACGGTTCCTCCTCTCACGGCTGCGTCTCCCGCCCCCCCCGCCCAGAAGCCAGCCTCCCCGGGGAGGACGCTGCGGATGACAACAAGAGCTGTAACTGCGAGTTTGTGACCGAAGATCTGACCCCGGGCCTCAAAGTCAGCATCCGGGCCGTGTGGTGAGGGGCTCGGCGGCCACTCTCCCTGGAACGTGGGGCCTCTGGGGGCTGGTGTGGGGGCACGTGCTCTGGCAAGATGCCTGTGCCTTGCGGCCCCCGTGGCATGAGGGGCCACCTGCCCGTCTCGGGTACAGAGCACGGAGGCTACCGGGGGCGGCTTCCAGGGAGCTGAGGGGCCCCAGGGGGGCCTATGTGGTGGAGGGACGGGGACAGGCCCAGAGGGCCGCAGCGAGCGGGACGGTGCGTGTTCTCGGAGGTGCTGGGGGCCCCGGGCTCACAGCTGCCCTCCCCCAGTGTGATGCGCTTCCTGGTGTCCAAGCGGAAGTTCAAGGAGAGCCTGCGGCCGTACGACGTGATGGACGTGATCGAGCAGTACTCGGCCGGCCACCTGGACATGCTGTCCCGCATCAAGAACCTGCAGTCCAGGCAAGACCCCCCGCCCGCCCCAGGCCGTGGAGCCCGGTTCTTCGGGGCCATGGCCGGCGTGGGGCGACGTGGGGGCCCATAGGCCGCTCGCCGAGGCGGTCAGGGCTGCCTGCCGCCACCTCCGGGGCCTCCCTCTCGGGCCCCGTGCCGGCCCTCCGTGGGCTTCCCGCGTGTCCTCGTGTGGTCTGTCTGTTGTAAGATTTCTGTTGTCTCTCCCTTCTCGCCCTCCTGCCCTTGCTCCGGTGGGCAAGCGTGTATGTGTGTGCGCATTCACATGCACACGTGTGCACAGGTGTGGGTAGCTGTGGCCACACGTACAGGTGCATGTGTGTGCACAGGTGTGTACATGTGCCCGTGTGCACGTGTGTGCACACGTTATGCATGCGTGTGGCGTGTGCATGTGCCTCTGTGTGTGCTGGGCCGTGTGTGCAGTGGGTCCACGCATGCACGTGTGCACTTGCACACACTAGTGTGCGTGTGTGGTGGGGGCGAGGGTAGTTCTCTCAGGAGACGGACCTGCCAGCAGGTTCCTCTTCTTCCAGGACAGGGGCTTGTCCACCCCCGTCCCTCGCAGGGCCCCCTGTGCGAGGCGTGTGAGGCGTGCCAGGGCAGGGTTACCCATGTGTTGCAAATGGACCCGGGCCCGGGCACACATGCGTGCACAGGCACGGGTACATGCACACACGTGTGTGTGGTGTCTGTGAGGAGCCCACACAGCTGTTCCCGAGGTCTCTCCGGAAGTGGGTCACAAGCTTCAGCCAGTCAGAGCCCCTCCCCTGCCCAGGGTCCCTCTAACTCCACTGGTGAGTCCCGGAAGCGGGGCCCTGGCTGCCTCAGGTCCAGAAGGTCGGGGGACAGTCCGAGGGGCCAGCCAGCTCCTCAGGCCCTGTCGGTAGTGAAGGCCTCATCTGGGGGGGTCAGGGTGCCCATCCTGCACCCACACACCAGGGACGGATCTTCCTGTGCCTTGAGCTGCTCCAGTCGGCCAGGTAGCTGGGGTGACCCCGTCCTCAACACGGGCGGAGGGTATGAAGTCAGCTGCTCACCGCTCCCACCCACCCGCCCAGGGCATCAGCTACACCTGTGCCGTCATGTGAGCAAAGCGTATGTGATGTGCGTGTGCGTGTAATTATGCACAGCAGAGTAAATGTGTACCTGTGCGGTGTGTGCAAACCCGTGCGTGCACACGCGTGTGCAGAGCGTGGATGTGCACATGCACAGGTGTGTGTGTGTGAGAGAGAACACTGCAGTGGCTCGGCCGCTGGGCCTGTTCCACCTCTCTCTCACTGAGGCCGGTTTTGTTCACCAGGTTCCTCTGTCCTCCCCACCCCCCACCCCATTCTGACCCGGAGAACAGAGCACACGGCCGCCCCAAGGAGCCCCAAGGAGCTGGGACGCCCTCGCGGGCAGGGCCCCACGTGGCTCGCCGGCGCCCTCTGGCGCTGTGACCCGGCCGCGGCAGCTCTCGTGCAGGCACCTGCTCGCCCAGCAGGCCCGGGCACAGCCCTGTGGTTGCGGCCCGCCCCCCTGCCGAGTCCCGGGCTCGCTCAGCGCCTCCCAGGTCAGGCGAGCGCCTTCCTTGCTGCTTCATGATGCATTTGGTGGTGTCTCTTTTCTCGCCAGGATAGATATGATTGTGGGCCCCCCACCCCCTTCAACTCCCCGGCACAAGAAGTACCCCAGCAAAGGACCCGCGGCCCCTCCAAGAGAGTCACCCCAGTACTCACCTAGGTCAGGATGCTAGCCCTCCCTGCCTCGTGTCTGTGGGACGGCCAGCCCCCTTCGCTCCAGGCCACATGACGGCAGCACCTGGCCCGCATCCTGACGGGGCATCGGGGGTGGGGGGCCCCAGGGGGGTCTGTGTCAGGGTCCGGGGGATACTTTCCATGGGGGGCTCCTTTCCATGGACATCCCAGGTGACGTCTGCCTGGCCAGGGGTCCCCCGGCCGGCTGTGACCCCAGCCCCCTGCACCCTCCCCGCAGCGGGGCTGACCTGGGCTGCTTCATGGATCTGAGGAGGCCGTCGTTGCTTCTCCCGCCTTGGAACCCGAGGGTGGAGTTAGTAGGAAAGTCCCCGCCAAGCCAGCCCCGAGCCAGGCGCCAAGGGGACGTGCGAGAGCTCGCTGCTTCATTTCCAGCGGGCAGAACAGAATACGGAAGCCAGTCGGGCCGACGGGCGGAGGGGAGGGGAGGGCGGGAGGGCACAGTTAGGTGCAGAGTTCACAGAAGCGGCTGCTCTAGCGACAGATTCAAACCAGAGCTTCTTGTCTCCCTGAGACGGAGGATGGCCGTGACCTGTCACCCTCGGGCAGGGCCGGTCAGCTGAGGGACAGCAGAGCCCCCCGGGGCCAGAGAGGAGGGCCAAGACACGTGTGCCTGGCTGGCCGGCAGCGCGGGGCAGAGGGGCCCCAGAGCACCCCGGCCGGCAGGGACGCTGGCGCGTGGGCGCAGCTGGCCACTGGAGGGACGGGTGTGCGTGGCCCGTCCTCCCCGCGCTGGGTGTCAGCACGCTGGACACGTCATCCTGGTGGTGCCTCCGTGAGCGAGGAGTTCCTGGGGAGCAGGCCTGACCCAGGGCAGCCTCCGGCAGTGTTTGCTGGACCCCTGCTCTGCCCACATCCCCCCGCCTTGACACGCCAGCCCGTCCTGGGCTTTGTGCAGGGAGCGGGGGGTTGGGTGTCAGCCGTGAGCTGGGAAGGCCCTGCAGCCCTCGGAACCCCCGGGGCCCCTGGACCACCACGGCCAGAGGCCGCACAGAGAAGGGGCAGGAGGCACGGCGTGGGCACGTGGGGTTACCAGGGCTGAGGGGGGGGCCGGCACGGGCCCCTCAGGCCCCTCTCCCAAACCCTGGCAGCATCGGCCGGGCTCCCAGGGGGCCCGTCATGTGGCAGGGGTGAAGGCGCTGAGCTTGGAAACAGCAGGAAACCCCTCCCTCCTCTCCTCCACCGGCGTCTGCTTGGAGCCCAGGGGCCCCCCGCTGTCCCCCAGCCCTTCCCGGTCCCTGGTGCATGAGTCAAGCATGGAGCTCAAACAGAGCATGAGGCCGCATCGTGGCTGACGCAAGCCTGGACCCCTCTTCCGCTTCATGCAACAGAAAGAAAGTCGCCCCTGAGCCCCGCTCCCCCTTTAGAGGCAGAGCAGCCTGTGGGCGAGGAAGGGAGCCGAGAGGTGGCCCCGGCCGGCCCACGTGGCCGCCTGTGCTCCGAGACCTGAGGAGAGGCTCCCGACCGCGTGGCCCGGCCCGGTGGGGGTGCTGTTTGCCGGGCGGGGTGGGGCGGGGTGGAGCGGCCGACCCAGTGGCTGGCAGACAGCCTGGGTCTTTGTCTCCGAGGGACCCTGCACACCTGTGGGCCTGGGCTCCCAGCTGGCAGCCACGCCGCCACGGCGGCCCCTTCCCAGCCCGTCGGCGGCCCGTTCTGTTCAGCCAGGGACCACGCTGACGTCCTCCTCCCGATAGAAACCTCCTGCCTCCTGTTGCTGTTCGTGACCCGTGGCCTCCTTTGAGTTGAGCTCAGCTGCGCTCTCCATCGCACACACGCGTGCACACACACGCCCAGCAAGCACACGCTCCGGTCGGCAGCGGCTCTGTCTGCCCCCGTGCAGTGCGTTGGCGGTTGCCTGTGTCGGTCTGTGTCCCTCCCTGTCCGGTGTGCATGGAGCTGTGGCCCCTCATCATCTGCTTCCGTCCCCGCCACAGACGTGGAGCCCCGCCTTCCCCAGACCCCTTCGGGCTGACCGAGGCACATTGTGGAGGAGTAAAGCTCAGGGGAGGGGCAGGGCACGGGGGGTGGGGATGGCGGTCCGAGCCACTTTACTCCTCACTGATGTGCGGGCCACTGGGACAGAGCGGGCGGGGAGCAGGCCCCTCAGGCTCAGAGAGAGGGCAACTCCAGGCGCCCCGTGCCTACCTGCTCCCCACCCCCAGCGGCTCTGGGCCCAGCCTAGAACCTGGATCTGGGGGCCGCGGCCTGGCCCAGGAGGAGGGCCCACGGGCCCTGGCGCACCCTCCTGAACTCATGCTGGGGGGTGGGGTCTCTTCCCGGCAGAGTGGACCAGATCGTGGGGCGGGGCCCAGCGATCACCGACAAGGACCGCACCAAGGGCCCGGCCGAGGCCGAGTTGCCCGAGGACCCCAGCATGATGGGCCGGCTGGGGAAGGTGGAGAAGCAGGTAGGAGAGTCCTCCAGCCCCGGGGGCCAGGGAAGGACACGGCCCTTCCTTCCCGCTGGAGGGTTTGCCCCAAGGGGTGGACCCACGGTGGACAGCAGGGTGGCCCGGAGGCCACACAGGCCGGTGGCGGGGGGTGGGGGGGGTCGGGCAGAGCTCCTGGTGCGTTTGCTTCCAGGCCCGTGCGGGGGCAGCCGGTTCCCCCCGCCTCCTGGGAGCACCCGGTCTCGTTCAGCAGCCCCTCTTCCAGGTCTTGTCCATGGAGAAGAAGCTGGACTTCCTGGTGAACATCTACATGCAGCGCATGGGCATCCCCCCGACAGAGACGGAGGCGTACTTTGGGGCCAAGGAGCCCGAGCCCGCGCCCCCCTACCACAGCCCCGAGGACAGCCGTGAGCACGGGGACAGGGACGGCTGCGTCATCAGGCTGATCCGCTCCGCCAGCTCCACGGGCCAGAAGAGCTTCTCGGCGCCCCCGGCCCAGTGCCCGCCTTCCACCTCGTGGCAGCAGCAGTGCCAGCCACGCCAGGGCCACGGCGCCTCCCCCGTGGGCGACCACGGCTCGCTGGTGCGCATCCCGCCCCCGCCAGCCCACGAGCGCTCGCTGTCCGCCTACAGCGGTGGCAACAGGGCCGGCACGGAGTCCCTGAGGCACGAAGGCGCCCTGCGGGGCAGCGACACGTCCATCTCCATCCCGTCCGTGGACCACGAGGAGCTGGAACGTTCCTTCAGCGGCTTCAGCATCTCCCAGTCCAAGGAGAACCTGGACGGCCTCCACAGCTGCTACGCGGCCGTCGCACCGTGCGCCAAAGTCAGACCCTACATTGCGGAGGGCGAGTCGGACACAGACTCGGACCTCTGCACCCCGTGCGGGCCCCCGCCGCGCTCCGCCACCGGGGAGGGCCCTTTCGGCGACGTGGGCTGGGCCGGGCCGCGGAAGTGAGGCCGCCCGCTGGCCTCTCCCTGACTCTCGGCCTTCCAGGTTTGCAGACGGGACTCTCCTCCAAGCGACATGGGTGGGGGCGCCGTGGCCTTGCCGAGCGAAGTCTGGCACAAGTTATTTTCTAACAAGGGGCAGCCAGGCCGGCTGCGCCCTCTCTGCAGACCGTCGGTTGGGCTGTGAGCAGGGCTGACGGCTGAGGACAGACCCCTGGCGGCAGGGAGGAGGCGTGCGGTCAAGGAGCAGGGCTGGGTGAGGGTGGCAGGGAGGGGCAGGGGCGGGGCCTTGAGGCCCGGTGGGGAGGGAGCCTGGACTGGAGGAGGTAACGGCTGCCCTGTGGGCTTGGCCCCCTGTCCCGCAGGCCTGGCATGATGCCTTCCCTCCTGCGTGGCCAGCTAGAGAGCTGTGGGCCAGCAGGGGAGGGGCTCCCGTGGGGAGGGGCCTGCTCCACAGGCTACTGGGAGGGGTCCTTGGGGGCTCTTGCAGCCCCAGGTGATCTGGGGATGGGCTCCCCGATGTTCTCTGTTGTGCTCTGGCTGCACACTGGCCACCAGGCCGTGGCCAGCACTGAAATAGAGACCCGTGCGCCGGGAGCGTGCTGGGGGGTCGGGGGCACCACCCAGGGCCGGATCGTGTTTCTAGGTCCCAGGGCCGGGCGGCTCAGGTGAGCGGGTTCACGTGCTGCTTTCCCTGGGGCCCTGCCTCGCTGCCCCCCATTGGTGCCTCGACAGGACCCAGGGCCAGAGGATGCTCTAACCCCAGGAAAACCCTTCAAAGCCCCCCGAGAGTCGGTGCTCCCCCGCCCCCGGGAGCTGAAGCAGGCCCGCCCTACCGGGCGCCTGCTTCGTCCCCACTGCGGCTGGCCATCCACCCACTTGCTCTGCACTGACTGGTCCCTTGGCTGTGACTTCTTGGTATCCTGGGAGTCAAGGGTGCCCAACTCCAGCCTGAGCCTCGGGGAGCAGCGGCCCCTATTTCTCTGTGGGTGGCACCCTGGCCCAGTGACAGTAGCTCTGAGCCAGCCTCAGCAGTCCGGGGGGGGGCGGGCAGCTGGCATTTGGAACCGCAGGCCTGGGCACCTGGTTCTGTCTGAGGCCGTGATCCCTGGGTACGGTGGGGCTGGGCGTGGCCGAGCCCACCATGGAGTGACGCCCCCAGCGCTAGGTCCTGGGCGGCCCCGTCGTGACTCGGACCAGAAGCGGTTGGCAAGAGTCTGTCTTGTCCTCGGAGAAGGGCTTGAGGGTCACGTGGGGGCCTGGGGCTCAGGTCTTGAGGGAGTCACGGCAGTTGACCAGGCAGGGCCGGTGCTGTGGGCTCTGTGCCTGCCCCTCCGCTGGCCAGGACACCCCGGCTCCCACCGTGGGCACAGCTCGCCGGCAGGGCAGCCGCCAGAGGGTGGAGGGTACAGGCTCCCAGTTGGAAGCCTCTGTCCCTGTGAAGGCCCGGCCTCCGGGAGGGCAGGCGTTGGAGTCGCCACGGGGCCTGGGAAGGAGGCCCCGCGGGAGCCCCCCTGGCTCTCCCTCACGCTGCTGAGAAGAGTCCCTGCCAGTGCAGACACCACGGGCCTTGGAGCGGCCTATGTGGCGTGGCCCCTGTGCCGTGGCCCGGGCAGGCGGCCTCTCCCATCGCTGCCTCCCACTGGGCTGAGCCCCCTTCGCCTGTGACCCTCGCGTCCCCGAGGCTCCGGCTGCAGACCGCCAGGCAGGGCCGGAGCCGGCAGCCCCGGGGCCGGGCAAGGCGGCCATGGCACCAGCTCTGGCTGGACGCGGGTCTCGAGCCCCTGAGGGGGTTAGAGGCCTGTCAGCAGCCCCAGGCCCTGGGAGGGGAGGCCCCTTGTCCTGAGAGAAAGAGTGCTGTCCTGTGCCGTGCGCCCCCGGGGACGATGCCAGTGGGGGGGGTGGGGCCAGCAGGAGACTGAGGGGCTCTGGCCCCTGGGGAGGGAGGAGGCACATAGCTCCGGGGGAAGGGTTAGGGGCTCCCTCTCGGGGCACCTGGACCGAGGCCTGAGCAGTGAGTGTGTCCCTCACAGCACCCGTCCGCTGCCCCGGGGTCCCGCCGTCAGAGAGGCATCGCCGGAGAAGGCTGGATGCCCTCGCAGGAAGCGTGAGCACCGGCTGGGCGTGTGAGGTGGGAGCACGGAGCTGGGCACCGTCCTCCTTGGCGGATGTGGCAGAGGTTTCCCAAGATGAGACTGCTTGTTGGGCTGGAGTTGGCGCCCCACCCCCACCACACACCCCTGCGCCCACGTACACGCTTGTGTGCGTGCAGCACACGCACACTCACACACACAAGCACGCTCACAGGGATACAACTTGGCACACACAACCCCATGTGCACGCACATGCTCGTGTGCACACCTATACACAAGCTCACACTTGTACACTTACCCACACATGCTCACATGTATACGCGTGCTCATGTGCACACCTATACACAAGCTCACACTTGTACACTTACCCACACATGCTCACATGTATACGCGTGCTCATGTGCACACCTATAAGCTCACACGTGCAGCTCACCCACATATGCTCATGCTCACACGCACATGTGCACACTTCTGCACACGAACACTTACAAGCTCACAAATACATGCATACTCACCTATACATGCTCACGGGTACACAAGTGCACGCTTACACAAAGCTCACACGCCCACGTGTGTACACACGTGCTCATACACATAGTGCACACACACTTATACACAGGCTCACATGCACACTCATCCATACATGCTCGCACTCACACGTGCACACGCACACACGCTCACCATGTGGGCGCACACCCACACGCATGCACTCACACACACTTGCTCAATGCATTTCTGACCTCGGTGGCCCTTTGGCCTCTCTCTGGACCTGCCTGCGTTAAGCTCGGGGAATGGACGACTGTGAGTGACAGGTGGCCCTGGCAGAGCCCTCAGGGTCCCAGGCCCCTCACGTCAGCGGGCCCAGCCGTTGTCCAGAGCCTCTGGTCACAGATGCCATGACACAGTTGGGCTGGGCTGCGGAGGCCCAGGGTGCCCGGTTGTGACCCTGGGGCCCTGACCGGCTCTCTCTGCCTCCCTGGCCACATGGGCATTGCCCTCTCCCTCACTGGCACGTTCCAGCCCGACACACCATGCTCATCCACGAAAACTCACGAGCCGTGGCCTCGCTGGGCCTCCCTGGAGAACCGAGGGGCCCCGGCCAGGTGGCAGAGGCCTCCCTCAGGTGCCCGCTCTGGGCACCACACTCACTGGGGGCACTCACCTCAAGCCCCTGTTTGGAGGCTGGAGAGGTGCCCGCGCTCTGGGACCCCGCGCTGCAAAGGGTGCTCTGTAGAGGCTATGTGGTTAGAGCAGGGCCTGCCCTGTGGCTGCCCCGGGTCCTCAAGCCCCGAGAACACATGCCAGCCAGGCGGGGTCGGCTAACCTTGTCCCTTGTACGAGGCTCACAGCTCAACACCTTAACTCGGAGCAGGGGGGTGCTCTCACATTCAGGGGGCGCCCCTGCCTCTGCTGTTTGTGGATGGAACTCGGCCCTGAGACCTTTCTAGATGCTTCCTGAAGCCCAGATGCGTGGAGGGCTCCTGGGAGGCCTTTGTAGAAATGCTGATTATTTATATCTATTTTGTATCCACCCCAAATTGTAAATAGTGTACAGAGTGCGGCACAGGCGTTTGCCTTTGATGTCATGCTGCAAGACCAGAGTGACAGCAGTGTCCCCACCCTCTGGTGTCACAGCCCTTGACATGAGCGTGGTGTGCAGAGGGATGGTTCCACAGCCTGTGGAGGGTCTAGGGACCCCTTGCAGCCGAGCAGGGCGGTTCAGCAGGAGGGGCTCTGTGCCCCAGGTGGCCCCCCCGGCTCCATGCTCGCTGGCTCAGAATCAGACGCCCCTTCCCTGACGCTGCCCTGAGTGGTCTTCCACTGCCTTCGTTGCTGGTGTGGACAGACCTGCCCTCTGTGACCCCGGAGCGGGTCTTCAGGCCACCTGCTTGGATGTACCAATGCTGGGTGAGGGGCGGGAGGGCTGGACGGGGCCCAGAAGTAAGGGGCTACCTGCTTCTAGCACCCAGGGGAGCCTGTGTGGCTGCCCCCAGGGGCAGGCTCCACTGGGCCCATGCCGAACAGAAAGTAGGAGAGACAACCAGGGAGCGCTTCCTGAAAGAGGCGGTGTGGTGGGGTTTAGGGGCTTGTACCTCTCCTCTCTCCAAGGGAACTGGGAAAACCAGGTGCCGAGGCCAGGACACTGCATGGTCCCTGGAGCATGCACGAGCGGGGACCACGGGTCACTGGGTGTGCCGTCTTGTGGGGGTGGGGGCTGACTGCAGGCCCCAGGAGGAGGAGGAGCTCTTGGAGGCAGAGAGGCTTTAGCAAACAGGGTAGAGAGAGAAGGGAAGAGATGCTCCCTGGAAGGTGAGACCCTCCGTCAGCCTCTCAGAGGCACGTCTCATCTTGGACTCCTGCACGGGTGTCCCCGGCTGGCAGAGGACGCCAGGGAGACCCTCAGGACAGGCAGATCAGGCGCCGGGGGGCGGGGGGGCCAGAGGCCCACAGCGCTGCCCCTCCCACGCCCCACTCTGTCTGGGTTTCATAATGTAGTTGCCTTAATGCACGTTGACGGAAATCCACTGAGGCTGCCCCAGGCCCCCTGGCGTCTGCCGGGCGCCGACACAGGACCTTGCCCCCTCCTCTCCGCCAGCTCCACAGACAGACGCAGAGCGGGCAGCGGACCTGGCACCAGCCCCATGCCCGCCGGGCCCTCCCTCACCCCCTTCCGTGCCCAGTCCCCGCGCGCCACCCCGCAGCTCTCCCCCACGCCGCTGCCTTGGCTGTCTGCGCTTGTCCTTGCTCCAAAGAATACTCCTAATGCCTTCAGTACTGACGTACACTCTGACCACCCGTATGCATCCCTGCACCGTAGCCACCGGGCCTTTTCTTTTCGTGAATGTGTTACCACCGCACACTTGACCCTCGACTTGTGCATTGTCCGTTTTCTAGGGATAGATGCCCAGGGAATGAACTCCAGTTTTCTATGGACCAACCGAGATGCTGACTTACTCAACTCAATGTCAGGTTGACACTTGTACCTGAGAGCGGGACTGCAGGGGTGGGATCTGGCAGCGGGGCGCATGTGGAAAGTTCCAGAAAGTTCTACTGCCACAAGGACTGTGCACTTAGTAAAACACAGTGATTCAACCTGCATGTTGTGTGTGGCCTCTTCTTGCCGTCTCGGGGCTGCTGGCCTGTGGCCCTGCTCACAAGGTGCCAGGCAGCGTGAGGCCACTGTGCTCCCGTGGGAGCGGTGTGGGGGGACTCGCACTCTTCCAGGGTCAAGGCCTTGGGCTCTGTCAGTGTCCTTTGCTGCCATAACAAAGGGCTGCAGGTCGTGGCTTAAGACAATAGGAACTCATGCTCCCTCACCCGGGCCTCAGCCCGCAGAGGCCCCTGCCTGTGGCCCTTCCCTTGGGCCTTCGGGAGCAGCCGGGGTCTGGGGCCCGTGAGCCCTCTGGGCCGTCCCAGCACACGGGCCGGGTTCATGGGCGTGGGTCCCGTGCACGTGGGCCCCGTGCAGACGTGGGCCTTGCTGCTGGCACCTGGCGTAGGGCCTGCTGTTGGCGGCTTCCCAGCCTCCCCTCCCCCACCTCCTGCACCCCGGCCCCCGCGCGGGCCCAGCAGGCTGAGGTGCGGGGGTGCAGTGGGACTGGGGGTCCAGGTGAGGGCCCGGCTCCAGTCGGGTTTGAGACAGAGGCAAGCTCAGTGTTTCCAGCAACGCCGCCCCCGCCCTCCGGAGTCACCCCGCGGGACCGTCCCCGGGCCTCCTGGGCTTGGCTGCGCTACAGGAGCCGCTACACGGGCCTTAGAGGCAGCGCCCCATCTGGATGGGGCCCCGGACTCGCCGGCCTCAGTGGGGCTCGAGGCTCACGGTCCCCACGACCCTTTCACGGACGTCCTGGCCCTGCGGCGGTGGGGCCTGGGAGGGTCCTGGCAGGCCTGGCCACCAACCAGTGGCCCTTGTGCTGCAAGACTTCCAGAAAGTTCTGGGCTGGACCTGGCTCCGGGTACAGCCAGGCTCCCGTCTGCAGGCCTGGGTTTGTCTCTGTCCACCCTCAGCACCAACCAGGGTCCTGCTGCGTCCCTGCCAAGAGGCCGTGGGCTCCAAAGCCGTCCCGGGAGCCCCAGAACCTGTACTGCATGGCCTTTGGGCGCCTGGGCCAGCACCATCCACTCTGCCCAGATTTCTCTGCAGCTCTGGGTGAAGAACCCAGCCCTCTGTGGGCTCGGGGTGGGGGCTCACTACCTTCTCACACACCGGCCCCCTGCACTGTGTGGAGGAGGCTGGAAGGAGGGCAGGAGCCCGCCTGTGACCACCCCATCGCCCACCGTGGCCACGGGAGAGGAAGGTCATTATTCCCTTGCATTCAGTGGTCTTTGGCTCATTTCTCGTGCCAAGAAGTGTCTCAGTTTCTTTAGAACAGAGAAGCCCTAAGTAACCACGGGCCCAACAGGATGGACTCACATCTGTCTTTCATGACAAATATGGCACGGGAGGGACACAGCTTCTGCTTCCTTCCATTGGCTAAAACCCAGCCACGATCTGTAGGGAAGATCAGAGAATGTGGCCTCTGTGCTGGGAGCCACGTGCCGGGCCACAGCTCCCAGCGGCCCAGCCAGCCCAGGTTCTGCCCTCTGCAGGGCTCACCGGCCCCGGTGGACGCTGGCTGCCAGACCACAGGGTGCGCAGAGTAGGGCGGGGAAGAGCAGGGCAGGGGGTGCCCACGGTCCCCACATATCCAGGCCTCTCTTGCCACTCCGCACCCGGCCCGCGTGGCGGCACGGCCTTGCTTCAGGCCGGCAGCGGCCGGTGCACACCCTTCCTCCCCGCCCCGCCCCGCGCCCCCCCCCAGTGCAGCGGGAGCACAGGTCCCCACACGCCCCCAGGAGGAAACCACGGCGGGAAGGTAGGTCGGGGGCCGGTGTGTGGTCCGAGCCTGCCTGGGAAAGCCGTCGGAACTCACAGGGGAGCCCGCCCCCAGCTGAGCCGCCCTCTGTTTCCGAGACTGTCTGCGTGTCCTTGGCCCTGACCCAGTACGCCAGGCACAGAGCTGCCTCCTGCTGTCTCCTGGCCTCAGGGGTCCCCTTGTCCGGTGCTGGACGCTGGCGCCGGCGCCGTGGGGGACGACGGGGACGGCTGCGGGTGGCTGGGCCAGATCTGGGCAGTCTGGAGCGGGGGCAGGGATGAGGGCAGCTGGCTTCCTAACTGGCGTCCGAGGCTGTGGGCTGGGCATGCTGCGGCTGGGGCACAGGGAGGGGGTCCTCATGGGCCAGAGGATGGGGGCCGGGGTGCAGGGCCTCGGGGTTCTGGGCTCTGACCCCTGGGGGGCCCAGCTCTCCCTCCTGTGGGCACTGACTGTGGGGCGCAGGCAGGAGTGCTGGCGGTCTCGCTCGGCCCGTCTGCCACAGGCGTCTCCCCAGTCCTGACACCTCGCTCTCTCCCCCGACCCCGGCCCCGGACAAGCTCACGGGGCAGAAGACGATTTCATAGCGACTTCGGCAACGCCAAGTGGCTGACGAGGTTTTGAGGATGTTTGATGCCCCCAAACACAAGCCCACCGTCCCTGCTTGCTGTGACCCCAGCCTCCCCCTGGGGCTCCACCACACGAGGGCACCTTGCAGGCGCCTCTGATTGTCGGAAGATGTCGTCCCCAGGGCACCCAGGAGTGTGCATAGCGCCTGGAGGGGGCCCCAGGTGAGTGAGGAGTAGAGCATCCCCCCCCCCGCCCTTTCTGCAGCCACAGCGTCCAGGACGCCGCTAGGGGGCAGCGTGCCCCGGGAGGAGGGCCCCCGCAGAGCCGGCCGCAGCCCTGCGGCCAGGCCAGGACTGATGCTTCCTGCCTGGGATTCTTGAACCTTCACTCTGGGTGAAGTCCCTGCCCCTCCCCCCCTTGTGAGTGAGAGGTTAGAGGTCAGACACAACCCGAAAATGAGGCCAGCTGTGCGCTCCTGCCAGGTGTCTCCAGGTGGCCTTGGCCGAGGGGTTATTGACACCTCAGCAGCTCGCGCACGCGTGTGTGTGTGTGTGTGTGTGTGTGTGTGTGTGTGTGTGTGTGTGTGTCTGCAACACGGGAGGCAGGGCTCCAGGGATCTGGACGGGCCCGGAACGCCCATGAAGCAGCCGACAGGAGGGGGTCCTTGTGGAGACCAGTGGGCAGCGCTGGCCTGGGGGGGTGGTCACAGGCTGGCCCGACCGGCCGACCCTGGGTCAGCAGTTCCGCTGGGTCCTTAGTGCCGCCTGGACTGTCCAGGGCACGAACGGGGCATCCACCCAAGCCTGTCCCCTGACCTTGGGGCTGCCCCTCCCCCGCAAACCTGTTACTGCAGTCTCACTTTCTGGAAGCTCCCGGAACAAATCTCCCCTGACCTTCTCCTGACGGCCCACAGCTGGGTCCCTGAGCAAGTGGATGAGGAGAAGGAGCTCGGGTTTGTTTGCTGACCTTGCTCACACGCTCCAGGCCCGGCTCTGCTCCTGCAGAGCCCCGGGGGGTGGGGAACAGCACCCCAAGATTCCAGCTCCCTCTCCTCTGAAAGCACCATTATGGGGAGCATGGGGGTCCGCAGGCCAGAGGGGGCTGTGTGAGGGGCTGCACCCTTTCCCCCCCTCTTTCCCCCACGGGCACCGTGCCCTCCTGCCCACTCCACTGGGGGCCGGGCCTCCCCCCGCCCTTCACCTCCTCACAGCACCAGCCAGCCCCACCCCCTCTCCTGGACAGAGTGCCCCCGAGGTGTCCTGTATTATAGAAACACGCACCCCCGGCTGCGCCCCAGGTCCCATGGGCCTGAGCAGGCCTCAGGGTGGGCGTGCGGGGCCTTGGGATCGGGGGCTCCCTTGTTGAGCCAGGCCGGGGAGTCTTGGGATTGTCCGGGTGCCTTTGCTCATCGAGTCCTGTGAGGTTTTCTGTGACCCTTCCACCCGGCTGGCCCTCTCCTCCTCTTCTCACGGCCCCAGTCTCCTCCTGCAAGGCCTCTGCCCCTCTGGCCACAGACTCCCTACTCTGAAGCCTTCTGTGGCTCCCTAGTGCCTGCAGGGGAAAAGTCTCCACTCAGCCTTGTCATACCTCAAGCTTCCTGGGGGCCTTCACCGCCTGGCTCCTCTCCCTGGGCTGCCCCTTCCCGCCCTTCCCTGCCTCTGCCCTCCTCCCAAATCCTCCTAGCATGCTAGGCTCTCCCACATGCCTGCCTCCTCCTGGGGGCCCCCACAGTGCCCTGCTCAGGGTCCCTCCCTTGTCTGGACCTGCATCCTATGGGTGACATGTGGCCCCTTCATTCTCTCCTATCCTGTGCTCTGAGGACTCCGCCTCCAGAGGGCTCCCCTCCAGCCAGGCCCGGGTCCCTTGCTTGTCCCTGGCCTGGGCGCCCGAGTCCCTGGGCACGTGCTGGGGGGGGCTCCAGGAAAGCCCTGGAAGCCAGGCCCTGCTGGGTCCTTAGGAATTCATTCCTGGCTGCAGCCATTATCTGGTTTTATAAGATGCAAAAAAGTAATTTCATTTTCAATTTCAAAATGAAATCATTAAGCTCAAGATACTGGCCTTTTCCTTCTGTGCAGAGGAAGGTGTAACATCTGGCCTGGCTTATTCCCGACACGTCCACATGGAAGTGGCCCGAGGCAGGCTGGGCAGGAAGGGGTCAGCGGCGGGCGGCTCAGGTCCTCCCTGCCTGGAGCCACCCTGCGTGGGACCCATGGGGCGAGCGGTCGGCCAGGGGACGTCAAGGGCGCTGAGGAGCCGTGGCCACACGCGCCCTCTGTCCCCAGCCCCTCCGGAGGCTCAGGGACGCACAGAGCTCAAGGTCGGAGGAGCTTGGGGACAGTAGGGTGTGGTCCTGGAAGCGGTTTTGTGGCCCTTCCCCAGATGTCACCGCCATCCTCTGACCCAGGACACGGTCAGCCCTGGGACACAGTCTGTCCCAAGACTGGTGGTCCCTCGGCCTCTGCTGCCCCGGTCTGTGCGCTGACCTCAGAGGGCCAAGTGTTCACACCCGCCATGGCCGCCTTGTGGTAATTCAGTCACCCGCACCCTCCTCGACGTGGAGCCCACCGCCATACCGAAGGCTGCAGGGCCCTCTCTGCACAGGCCACTGGCCCTGTCCCCTCCTGCATTCCAGGTAGGAGATCTCTTGTGATCCAGCCAAATTAAGTCGTGGGCAGCTTGTGGTCCACCAATACCTTTGGTTTTTTCCTCATGACCCAACTACCACCCAGGGCAGCGAATTCAGGTCTCAGTTTGTCACCTCTGGGTCAGATGTCACTTTGTACCTGTTAGCTTTTGTCTTCTGGGTCTGGACTCGGCAGACCCTGATGGTGTCGTCTGTAGCCCTGCTCTTAGAGGGAGGCTTTCCGGAATTTCCCTGGACTGGGCGCTGGCTCTGCTCCAGAGGCGACAAGGCCTGAGGCTGTCTCTCCCCTGTGGCTTCACAGGAGGCGGCGCCCCGCGGCCCAGGCGCTGGAGGAGCGCCCCCGGAGCCACGTTCTCCTGGGCATTCAGAGCCTCTCACTCCCGTCCCACGGCTGGTCTGACATTTGCACTGGACTTGGTTTGTGTTAACTTCCTTCCTGCTGCTTGCACAGAGGCCTGTGTGCAAACTGCGCAGGCGTTGGGGAGGTGAGCGGGCCACCCTGCCCGTGGCCTGCCCTGCGCAGGGGAGGCTCTGGGGCCCCAGGCCCCCCAGGTGCAGACCCAGTGCTGGGGGAGGAGGACCTGGGGCCTGGACCCGGCCCCACCGCCTCAGCACATGGGGGGCCGGCCGCCCGGGGGGTGCCCCAGGGCTGCTTCCTCCATGAAGTCTGCCCGACGGGCCCTGGTCCTGGGTCACTTTCCCCGGTGCTCCCCCACCCCCGTGTCAGCGCCCAGCCCTACTGCATTCCAGGGCTCAGGGCTACGGGGGGCTTTCCTTTCTGTGCCAGGGACAGCACCCCGGGTGCCCAGTGAGCCGCAGTCACCCGCTCCCCTCCCTGCTGGAGGCTGACGCAGCTGATCCTCTCCTCTGGCCCCCCTGGACCCTGCTGTGTATGCAGCAGGCTGACCCAGCTGATCCTCTCCGCTGGCCCCCCTGGACCCTGCTGTGTATGCAGCAGGCTGACACAGCTGATCCTCTCCACTGACCCCTGGACCCTGCTGTGTATGCAGCAGGCTGACTGATCCGCTGACCCCCTGGACCCTGCTGTATGCAGCAGGCTGACTGATCCTCTCCGCTGGCCCCCTGACCCGGCTGTGTATGCAGCAGGCTGACGCGCTGACCCTCTCCGCTGGCCCCCTGACCCTGCTGTGTATGCAGGGCTGACTGATCCGCTGACCCCCTGGACCCTGCTGTGTATGCAGGCTGACGCAGCTGATCCTCTCCGCTGACCCCCTGACCCTGCTGTGTATGCAGCAGGCTGACCCGGCTGATCCTCTCCGCTGACCCCCTGGACCCTGCTGTGTATGCAGCAGGCTGACGCGGCTGATCCTCTCCGCCACCCCTGGACCCTGCTGTGTATGCAGCAGGCTGACCCGGCTGATCCTCTCCGCTGACCCCCTGGACCTGCTGTATGCAGCAGGCTGACCTGATCCTCTCCGCTGACCCCTGGACCCTGCTGTGTATGCAGCAGGCTGACCCAGCTGATCCTCTCCGCTGACCCCCCTGGACCTGCTGTGTATGCAGCAGGCTGACCAGCTGATCCTCTCCGCTGGCCCCCCTGGACCCTGCTGTGTATGCAGCAGGCTGACCCAGCTGATCCTCTCCGCTGACCCCCCTGGACCCTGCTGTGTATGCAGCAGGCTGACGCAGCTGATCCTCTCCGCTGGCCCCCCCGGACCCTGCTGTGTATGCAGCAGGCGCAAGATGTGTGTCTCCCAACTCCACGGGGAGAGTTCTGTCCCCCTAGATGGAGCCAGCCGGGGCTGGAGACGGGTGGACGTGAGTGCCCGGGGCGGGGGTGCCCTCAGCGCCCCGGCTCCTGCAGAGTTGCTTAGGAGGGGACCCTCTCCCCCAACAGCCTCGCCTCCCCCACTTCCTGCTTCAGATGCGGTGGGGGGCGTGGGGACACAGGGGCTGGGTAAGGGGACAAGCTCGGCGTTGGGATGAGCCCTCACCCCCCCAACGCCTCTGTTCTCCGTTTGCTCTTCGGCCTGTGTTCCCAGCCCGTCCCCATTCAGGAGAGGGGCCTGAGTGTCGCCAGAGGCGCCGGGGCAGGGACGGCAGAGTGTGGACGTGGCCGGCCAGGAGGTTACAGAGCGGGTTTGAACGGGGCCTGCCTGGCTCTGCCCTTGGACATGAGTGTCAGTGACATCACAGACAACGGCCCTGAAGATGTGGGAGGGACAGAGCGTTTCTGGGATAAGGTGGGTGAATGGGTTCCCTGGCTCAGGGGGTCCCTGCACCCACCTTGGGAGCTCCAGGCTTCCCTCCGAGAGCACAGGGGAGGCCAGCCGGGGCTTGGGGAGCCCTGCCCGCCAAACTCTAAAAACAGCCTGAGAGCAAGAATCTTCGGGGCAGCCCGGAGTCCCTCCTTCCGTGTACGTGAGACCCACGCTCCGCACACACTGTGGGCGCGGCTGACAGGCGCCCCCGGCTGTGGCCTCCACAGGGTGAGGTCCTTGCTCGGAGGGGAGGGGACACTGCACCCAACACACACACACACTCCCTCCGGGGACTGTCCGAGGCCGGGAGCCCCGGCCAGCATCCACCACGCTCCGGGCACGCTGGCTGGGCCGGAGGCACAGACAGGTTTACAGAGAGGAGGTGCGTTCCCACGGGACAAACCCACGCGCAGGTGATCCTGTCTACCAGCGGCTGCACCAGGGTACCTCCCGGGCGCCGTAGTGGGGGCTACACTCTGTCCCCGGTGACCTGGGTGCACGGAAGTGATGCTGCCTGAGTCCCATGGCCAGACAGTGAGGGCATCGTGGCTCCCCTCTCGCTCTCCCCCGGGATGCTCCCCTCTGAAACCCAGCCAGAGCCGCAGGGGAGACCACGGGAAGTGGCCCCAGTTCGCGGCGACAGCCAGAACCAGTCGCCAGCTTGTGAGGAAAACCTTCAGATGCTCCCAGCCCCAGCTGAGTCCCTGGACACAGGGGGCAGAGACCATGGTCCCCGCCAGGTCCTGTCCAGAGTCCCGATCTACAGAAGCTGTGAGACACAACCATGCTAGTCACTGTGGCTTTTTTTTTTTAAGGTTTTATTATTATTGTTTTATATTCTTTTTTTTTTTTAATGTTTTTATTTATTTCTAGGAGAGAGACAGAGAGAGAGACAGCATGAGCAGGGAGGGTCAGAGAGAGGGAGTCACAGACTGAAACAGGCTCCAGGCTCTGAGCCAGCAGTCAGCACAGATCCTGACGCGGGGCCCAAACCCACGAACCGCGAGATCATGACTTAAGCGAAAGTCTGACGCTTAACCGACTAAGCCCCCCAGGCGCCCCTATTGTTTTATATTCTAATTTTTTATTATGGAAACCTTTTTTTTTTTCCACAAATAGTTTATTGTCAACTTAGTTTCCATATAAGGTTTTATTATTTTTAAGTAACCTCTTCATCCACCACGAGGCTCAAACTCACAACCTCTAGATCAGGAGCTGCGCACACCGCTGACTGAGCCAGTGGGCACCCCTCGTCGTCATCGTTTCAAGCCACAGGTTTTGGGGTAAGGTGTTGTGCAGCGACAGATACGCAAATGCAAAATCGCGGGATGCACAGGGCCCGGCCCCCGTGGGCGCAGACGGAGCGGGGCGGGGCGCCGTGAAGGCAGCTGGAGAGCCAGGCCGGTCCCGGGGTGCTGGGAGCTCTCGTCGAGGACGCTTGTCTGCATCCACTGAGGTGACGCGTGGCCTCCTCTTTCCAGCGCTGTGCCCGGGATGCTGTGAGGCCGCGATGCTGTGTTACATCTTGGGCTCTACGTTTTGCGGGACCCCGTGCTCCCGGGCGCTGGCGCGTGCACGGCATCTGGTTCCCGCGTCGGGCAGTGTCAGGGGGCCGAGACTCGGGAGGGACGTGCTCTGTCTCTGGACGTGACGCTGAGAATCGACATTACTCCCGCCTCCAGAGCGGCATCTCGGGCCTGGAGTCTCCGGGGAGGCTCCAGCTTCCGCGCGCGGGGCTGCTCTGACGTGGCTTCAGCGGGACGCCCGTAGTCTGTGCCTCTGGGGAGCTGGAGGCCCCTCGAGACGGGGTGGGGGGCCCTCCTGCCCCCCCCACGGGGCCGCAACGTCCGCCTTCCTCCACCCTGTCTGACTGCAGTCATGCTGATTTCGCCCCTGACCTTCGCCCCTCCGCCCTGCTCTCCTGAGGGCTTGCCGTCCCCCGGGGCCAAGCTTTCCCTCGAGCGCTGTGGTCGGCGCTTTTCATTTTCATTCTCGCTCAAAATATTTCCAAACTTCCCCTGAGACCTCCTCCTTCGTGGGGTTATTTTGGAGGGTGAGGATATCTGGGGGCTTTCACCGTGTCATTCTGTCACCAGTTTGTACTTGCGTGTGCACTGCGTACGGTCTGTGCGATTTCTCTGCTGGGGTTTGTTTGAGGGCCCAGAACCCGCTGTGCTTGCTGGACGCCCGTGTGCGATGCCCGCGCGCCGCTGCCGTCCCGTGACGTCGTTGGCTCCGGTTGGCTGGTGGCCTCGCTCAGGTCATCTGGGCACGTACTGCGCCGGCTCTGAAGGTGCCGACAGGAAGGTGGTCATCACGGCACAGACGGAGCCGACAGCAGAGACTCAACCCAGTGCCGCACGTCAGGCCGCCCCTCCCGGCGCACGATGGCACCTGGCACCTGCCTGGCGCTCAGGCGCTCAGACCAAACCTGGGGCCCGTCGCCCAGTGACCAGTCCCCAGCCGGCGGTGCGTGCAGGGCCGGTGGTGACCACAGCACAGCCAGCCGGCTCCAAGCCCAGAAGCTCCCCTCCAGGGGGTGCTGCAGGACCCCAGGCCCTCCTAGCAACGTGGGGGCTTGGAGCCAGAGGGGTCCTGGCGTCCTCTGGGTCAGGGTCTCCCGCCAGCAGCCTGGGGTGGGACCTCAGTGCTTCTCCAGAGCTAACCGTCCGCATCTGCCTTTTCCAGCAGGGAGGCCTCGCACTAAACGCCTAGAGGGAAAGCCCATCTTGCTCCGGTACATGAAATGGGCTATTACTCTTTTTTTTTTTTTAATTTAAATTAAAAAAATTTCTAATGTTTATTTATTTTTGAGAGAGAAAGAGAGAGAGAGCAGGGAAGGGGCAGAGAGAGAGGGAGACATAGAATTCGAAGCAGGCTCTGGGCTCTGAGCTGTCAGCACAGAGCCCGACTTGGGGCTTGAACCCATGAACTGCAAGACTGTGACCTGAGCGAAAGTCAGATGGTTAACCGGCTGAGTCCCCCGGGGGCTCCAAGGTGGGCTTCTACTTAAATGAGGTCCTACCTGAGCCAAATTAGAGGCTGGGGAAGGGGACGACAGGGAGAGCAGGCAGCCCACGGAAGGAGCTTCCCTCCCAGCTCAGCCTTCCTCCCCGAAGCCCCCTCCGCACTCTGCACGCCCCCCCACCTTGAAGAGCCCCACCTCCCTCCCTGGGTTCACAGAGGAAACAATCCGCGTCCCTCCCCTGGCTTTCTGGGCTCCCAGATGCAAACACGAGGAGGCAGGGGTGTGGGACGCTGGTGTGGCTGGAGTCCGGCAGCGGGCAAAGGGGGCTGGCTGCTTGCTTGGGCTTCTCTCTGAGACCAGGTAAGGCCAGACGCTCCGATTGCTGGGTTCACGGGCATATGCCCACTTTTTCCTTCTTTCTCTGATAAACGTCAAGGGCCACTGGGGAAATGAGGTTGCCCCCAGGACTGGAGGTGAGCGGGCTGCTCTAGGGTGAGGAAGGAAGGCAGGGAGGGAGGAAGAAGAGTGAAGAGGCTGGCGGGGGCTTGGAATTCTGGAAGCGCAGATGGCCCCCACTTTTATTCAGCCACATTCCAGCAATCTCTGTGGGCTGAGAAATTTGCATCAGAAATAATGATTTTTGTTATCAAAACCTGACATGCAGGGCCTGTGTGTGTCCGAAACAGTACAGTTACCCCTCGCTCCCCGGGAAAGACATCCAGGGGCCCAGAGGACCCTTTGTCAGTTGTCACACTGGGTGCGCACAGGTGGGTGAAGGCACAGGCTGGGGCAGGGCCGCGCCCGGCACCAGGGGACCCCGGTGTCCGTGCGGCCAGGCCTGGGGCTGACCCTCCCTGACGCCGGTCCAGCTGCACGGAGTTAGCCTCTCCAGGATGCCGCAGTGTCCAAGGTGAGCACCGGGACACCAGAGCGGCCACCAGACAGAAGTGTCACCACACCAGGTGGCAGATGCTGCCTGGGCAGCGCAGCCATCGCCCCCGAAGGGGCTCCAGGTGAGGAGACAGGCCCGCCCAGCACCCTCGCTCGGAGCGCCGGCAGCCACCATCCTGTCCCGGGGACACTCTGCTGGAGACTGCCAGTTCCCTCGGAAGGGGTTGTGGGCGCCGCTAAACGGGAAGTCCTCCCCACTCTTTCTGTGCCTCAGTTTCCCTGTTTCCAGGCTCCCTCTGGGATGAACACGTGAGGTCGTGAGCAGGAGGCAGAAGATCCAGTGGCTAAGAGCAGGTTGGAGGCTCAGTCCCCAGGGAGGCTGGGCTTAGTTCCTGGGGCCTCCCTCTGCTCCCCTCTCTGGGGAGATCCAGGCCCCCCCCCCAAAGCCCACAGTGGGAGGCGCGTGCAGGTTGCCATGGAAACACGCTCAGCCTGTGGGCTGGAGGATGGGCCCCAGAGGGTTAGGGATGAGGTCGGGAAAGAGGACTGACTTTCTGCTGAGAGCAGGGGAGGAGGGAGGGCGTGGGGTGGGGAGGCGTGACCTTCTCCTCGGACTCGGACTCGGGCAAAACCTCACGTTCGGCTAATTAACTGGGGTCCACACGAGGCTCCGGGCAAGGGTTTGTTTCAAACCTGTGAGCCAAACGAGCTGTCGGGCCCCAGCCGTCTGCCTTGCCCCTGGTCCGGTCGCCCCGGATGCTTGAGTCTGCAAACACTCCGGGCTGGAGAGGTGGGGGCGCCCCGCTGTCCCCGAATCCTGGGCCGTCCTCTCCCACCCCAACCAGCGCGAGGGGGCCTTGGGTCCCCCCTCTGGGCCTGCACTCAGGGCACTGACTTCCTTCCACGGGAGCCCCTTGCCTGCTCACCCCAGACTGAGGGGAGGGGGTCCCTCCCAGGCGCAGCTCCGTGGTGAGTCCCGAAGCCCCCCAGTCCGTCTGCGCCCTCGGCAAGCCCTGGGGAGCAGGCGGCCGCGGGTGGGGGCGCAAGTGGAGGAGCCCGTCAGCCTCCAGAGACTGAGGAGGTGTGGGGGGCTGTGCACAGGCTTGGCGCACAGTGGGGAGGGCGGCACGTCAGCCTGACGCCTCTAGCAGGGGTGCAGCTGGGGGGTGGCCGCACACCACCGTTTCGGGGGCACGCGAGCGTCCCTGGCCGCTGTCCTCTGCAAGCGCCTGGCCTGGGGTGGTGGTGCGGGGGGGCCCTGTGTGCTCAGGCGCGCAGCTCATAAGCCCTGTGGGCCGGGACCCTGCGGGGACACCCCCAGGCCAAGCTGAAAGCCGCAAGCCCTCCCTGCCTGGACCCCAGCTTTCTCAGCCTTTCCTTGACCTGGGCAAGCGCCACACAGTCACCTCGGCCCTCAGGGGCTAGCTTCCCGGCTGTTCCTCCAGCCGAGGCCTGTGCTGAGGACTCTCTGTCCTCTGCTCCTGGGGGTCCAGGGAAGGGTTACTGTGCCGAGGGCATGTCACCCTGTGCTCCGACGACACCGCTGGCTCTGACCGTCACATGTCCTCTGTCTTCTTGGGACACGTCCTCTTTCACATCATGGTCAGTGTGAGTAGACAGGACCCGAGCAAGACCCGACAGGCACCTGAGTGCAGAAGGTCACCGAAGGTCGCTCCGGCCGCATGGCGTGGGCAGCTGGGGTCTCACTGTGGCTGACATGGGGACCCTTGTCCGAAGCCGTGGTCTGGTGAGTCCCGAGTGTCGGGGGTGAGGGGAGGTTGGGAGTGACCTTAACGGCAGCCCCCCCGCCCTTGCGAGGTACCCAGAGGCCGGGCTCGGATCCTGGCCAGCGCCACCCGCGCTGCGCCACTGCCCACTTCTCCCTGCTGCCTGCCCTCTCGGGGCAGAGCCCCAATACCCCAATTTCCCGCTCTGACGGTAACTGTTATAGGGGGGAAGGAAGGCCAGGAGGGGTGGCTGAGAGGACCACAGGGGGACCACCCCCCAGCCAGGACCGCGGGGGGGGACCAGCCCGGGGACCGTGTTGGGGGGGCCACAGGGGGGCCGTGGGGTATTAGCATGATGAGAGCCGTTGAGAAGTCAGGCAACAACAAAGGGCTGATTAACGTCTTCCCGACCCAGGATCCACAGACGGATTTGGCCAGAGGTCACTTCAGCGTGCCCCCTCCAAGGGCCCACGTGCCCCTGGCTCGTGTGGTCCCTCATCTGAGCTGGTGCTGTTCCCCTAACAGGTGGCCCTGACATCGAGGGGCCTCACCACGGAGAAAAGCAGGTGTCCGGACCGCACGCCGGCACCACGCGGGGGGAGGGGGAGGGGGCTCCCCATCACCTTTGGTCCACACGGGGACTAGAGACAAGTATGCCTTTGAGAGGCCAGTGGGGACACGGAGGTTTGGGCTGGGTCACCGTCGGCTCCGGGGCAGTGGTCTGGGCTGTGGTACCACCATCCCTCCCACAGGACCACCCTGGGCTTTGTCTTTAGGAGTCTGGATTTCTTAGGCTTCTGGGCCCCTGGGTGGTCTGTGGGGTGAGACGCAGGACCAGGCCCTGCCCCGTGCCCACAGTGCCCCCCATCTGTCCCAGCCAGGCTGGGCTGCAGGGGCCCCAGAGGAAAGGCAACGGGGACTGTGTCTGGTCAAACCACTCCTGAGGAGCCAAGAAGGACATGGCTACGGCTGTGGGTGCCTTGGAGTGGACGCCCGGTGCGTCCAGGCCCGGGTGAGGGGTGTGCCCTGCCCAGCTCTACGTGTGACTGGAGCGCAGGGGCAGCTGCCACCTTATGCCTTGGCCTGGCCTGGGCGCCAGCTCTGGGCCAGCAGGGTGGTGGGGGCCAGGCCGAGGGGCATGGCCCTCCTCCCTGGAGGCCTCGCCCAGCAAGCACAACCATGGGCACAGAAAGCCCCCCAAGTCCTGAGCTGGATCGCTGCCTGGACTGCTTGAGCTCAGTCTCTGGCATCTCTGGAGGGTAGGGGGGATCACAGCTGGTTTGCTGGGAAGTGAAGAGCAGAAACCTCCATCAGCACCGCCTGCACCTGTGGGCGCCCCGTCAGCGTCTCTTGGGGGTGCAGCTGGCAGAGGTCTGATTCAGATGAGGATGCGCATTGAGGGGGGCGGCACTTCCTACAGGAAGTCCCCTCCTGGGGCTGCGGAGGCCTGAGAATTTAGCACCCCTGACCCCAGGGAGAGCAGAGACCAGACTTGCAGGCCCCCTCCCTCTGCGCCCAGATTTATAGGTCATTTCATCTACAGCTACCGCGCACGGCTGAGACCCACTGACAACAGGATTGACCTGCGGGCGCCCTCTGTCCCTGAGCCCAGGGCCTCGGGGTGGCCTCAACATTAGGCTCCAGGTTCTCCCTGGCTGAGCGCCCACCTGCCCATCCGGCCCTTGGCTGGCGTCTGCCGGTGCTGGGCCCGGGCTCACTCGCAGGCCTTAGTCCTGAAGATGGGCTCTTTGTATCCGTGCACCTGCCAGGCAGGGTGCGGCTGCGGGCCACGTTAGCCCCACAAGTGGGGCGCAGCAAGAGGGGTTTTGTGGGGATCTGGAGCTACACGTGCAGGCAAGGGCGGGGGACGGTGGCCGTGTGCCTCCGCAGGCCCTTGTGGACGTGGTCGTGGCTGCAGTGAGCGGGTGCACGCTGGCGGAACACGGTCTACAAGGCAGGTTCTGGGGTCAGGAGGGTGGGACCGAGTGGGGGGCGACCCCCACAGCTAGTGTGCCCAGTAGGGAGCAGCCGTGGCCAGGTGAGCGGCAGAAGGAGGCTGCAGGGGGTGCCCTGGGGGTCCAGGAGCTGGCGAGGCAGCCGTGGCCTGCTTACTGGCATCTTCCAAGGCAGACACACCCTCTCAGCCCAAGAAGGATCCAGGGAGACAGCAAGGCAGCAGGGAGAGGGCGTGGGGGGCTGTGGGGAGAGCTGGGGGAGAGGCCATCTGGCCAATGGGGTCAAAGCACTCCTGGGCTCACGTCACCATGGGTCCTGCATTTCCGGGTCACTCTGTGAAGGTGGCCATCCAGGAAGACGACAGACTTGCGACATGGGGGAGTGAAGGGCTGCTGGGTGAGACCCCAGAATCTGGGTGGAGGCAGACCCCGGTCTGCGTCTGCCCACCCCTCCTGGGATGGAAGACCTGGCCCCGAGGTGGCGTGAGTGACCTGAGCTTTGAGGAGCCCTGTTTCCCTGCAGCCCAACGGCACAGGTCAGCCCTGCCTCACCTGAACCACATTGCCACCATGGTCCCTCCATCCGCGGGCACCACCTGGAGCCAAAAAATGGGCACCAGGCCCCCTGCCCAGGGTGCTGGCCTTGCCAAGTGCTCTGTCTGCCCTGTGTGCTGGGGCGGCGGTGGGGGGGGGCGCTGAGGACCAGTGGCTGCTGCGGGAGGGTCTGGGGGGCGTCAGGGACCGACTGAGACTCTGTCCTCACACAGCTCCGCCCTGAAGGTCTCACCCCAGGGCTTCGCTGCAAAGCCCCTTTCCACCTGAGCTCTGGGCACATGGAGAAGGGACTCCCTGTGACCCACAGCAGGGCCTCTGGCCTTGACTCAGCAGGAACGGGGTCCAGAGGCCAGGCTGTGTGGCTGTGCTGTGCCGAGGCCCACCGGACCGGGAGAGACCAGAGCCACCTAACACTGGGGGACACAAGGGGTCGCGCTCCAGGGCTGGCATGCGGGAGGCGGCCCCACCCCCACCCCGCACGGGCCTCCTCAGGGCTATCAGCACAGGGTTCTTAACATAAAAAGCCAGTTCTGTGCCCTCCTTTTAAACCTTCCGAAACAAAGCTTGCTTCCTCCATGGGGCCTGCCGGGAAGCCCTTGGCTCAGAACCTGCTCTCCAGCACGTGCCCCCAAACTGTGCCGAGGCGCCTGGCACTGAGATGCCTCCCATGCCGCCCTCGTCCTCCACCCCCCTGCCCTCAGCTGCTGGGCAGGACCAGGGCCATCGTCCTCTGAGAAAGATGCTAGGGGCCCTTTCTGGGGAGGTGGCCTTTCACCCAAGACCCAAATGATGAGACGGAGCCAGGCAGAGCACAGGGCAGGTGAGCAGGGAAGGCCCAGCTAGAACCTTCTAGAACCTGGAACTGTGGCAGGCAGAGGCAAGAGATGGGAGAGTGGGGAGGGTCACTCAGGTCCTCTTGGGCCGGGGATGGGGTCGGACATTTTCTAGGGGTCCCCATCCCTCTGCCTCCAGCCGCACGTTGGCTCGAAGCTCTAGAGTGCTGGGGGAGGGTCCTACCCTGTTCTGGTTTCCCATGGGGCCATGGGGCTGGCCGCGAGGTGGAACTTGCTGGGTTTATGCAAGTTCCCGCCGGCCCCCAGGGTCCTGCGGGTCCCCCACGTCAGACCAGGTGCCTGTAGTTGATTCTTGGTGACTGGAGGCCCTGCTCACCCTTGCCCTGCCCGCGGCCCCGAGCCGCTCCCAGTGAGATCCGACCTGCAGACGGGCCTAGGGACGCCTGCACACAGGTGTGGAGCATCCGGGCTCTGCAGCTGCCCACCCTCCTGCCTGCCTGCACCCCAGGCCCTGTCCCGGGTGGGGGTGTCTGGGCCCCAGGCAGGTCCTGAGAATAAGGTGCCGCCGAGTGTGTGTCTGCACTGAGCTCCGTGCTGGTTGCTTGATAAGGAGACACCCAGCCCCTCAGTGGTGGAAACGCCAGACCAGAGGAGGTGAGCCAAGAAAGGGACTCCTCCCGCTGTGGCTGCCACAGCCAGATCTGTGGCTCTGCTGCCGAGAACGCGTGTTTAAACCCTGCAGACGGACATCAGGGTAATTTTCTCCACCTTGGTCGGGGCCAGGGCCCAGGGCCAGGGAATAGGCCAGGGACGTGTCAAATGCTTTGGAGAGATGGTGAGCTGGAGCAGGGCGCCGGCGCCAGGGCAGCCCAATGGCCCTGACCCCACCGGGCGCAGAGAGGGGGTCCCCACCAGCCACCTCCTGCTGCGCCACAGGACGTGAAGGACTGCGGGGGGGGCGGGTGAAGACTGGAGGATTGGAGCCTGCAGAGAAGCTGGTTGGCTTAATTCACACTAATTAGGAAGATTCTGTGAATATTCATGAGCCGGCAGCCCTGCCCAGGTAGCTGCTGCTGGAGCTGCGAGGAGCTATTTGCAGACATGTCTTTGTCAACAGAAGCCAAGCTGGCTTTACGAGCTCTCCTGGGTCTCCTGGGCAGTTGGCTCCCGGCACAGCTCAGTGGGGACGACGGCGGGGGGGGTCAGGCAGGCGGCCGGGTCTGGGGGACCTGGGGCGCTGTGACACGAGGCGGCCAGAGGAGCTCAGCCTGGTCACAGGGGCAGCATGGCAATCATGTTACCCCAGACACTGTGACAATCCATCCCGTGTGACAAATGGGAGAACATGCTAGAAATCGAACAGTGCTCCATGCCTTTCTTTTCCCCTCCCCCTCCCCAAAGACGCCAAGGATACACTCAGAAGCCTAGAGGCAGGTGGAATGAGCTCCTGGTCTCTTGAAAGGATGCATTTGCACCAGAGTGGCAGGTGTCCGACACCCTCGCCGTCCGGCTCCTGGCTCCCTGCGCAGAGGCGGGACATCCTGCATCCCTTCCAGCCGCAGCGGACGGTACAGAAGAGGGTGATGGGGCTCCTGGGGCGGGGCTGGGCCGTGGGGTCCCTGACCACTCAGAGTGCGCCTCATTTTTCTATATTTTATTATTTATTTATGTTTCTAGCTTTACTGAGATGTGACATTTAGCATTGTGCACGAGTGAGGTGCACCACGGGTTGATTTGATGCACACTCTTTTTTTGAGGCGGGGGAGGGGCAGAGAGAGGGAAAGAGAGAGAATCCCAAGCGGGCTGTGCACTGTCAGCACAGAACCCGACGTGGGGCTTGAACTCACCAACTGGGAGATCATGACCTGAGCCACATCAAAAGTCCACAGATGCTCAACGACCAAGCCCTCAGCAGCCCCGCCCAGCTCGACACCCAAGCCCGGGGCTCCTCAGGTGGGCTTCCTCACCTAAGCCCCTGGAGACCCCAGGTGCCAAGTCCCTTTTCACCTGCCCCCCGGCAAGGCCCCTGCTCCAGAGGCCCCGTGAGTGGTGCGTCCACCCAGCGCATCCCACTGCTGGGGGGAGGGGTCAGCAACCCCCACTGGGGAAGCGGGACAGTGTGCTTTTTGCTGACAGCTCCCGAGCGGCTGGCTATGACGCCGAGCAGCTGCAGGTATCCAGGGCGCCCGGTGCTGCTTGGAGGACAAGGACTGGACACAGAGGACAGAGCCCTGCCCCCCGGCTCCCACTTCACTTCCGGAGGAATGTGCTGATTTGAAATCCAGCCGCCTGGCTGAGGGAGCCTCTGCTGTCTGGACAGCCTCTGGACCAGGGGGACCTGAGTTCCCACCATGGAGGGCTGGGGAGGGGCACAGGGTGGGTGCCCCCAGCCTCGGGCAGGCGGGAGATGGAGGGGCAGGGGCCTCTTCTGGGCGGGAGAGTTGGGCCTGAAACAGGGGCAGACGTGAGGGGGGCAGGCCAGGCCCAGGGCTGTGCTGCAGGAACGAGCCCCCCATTTGGGAACACGGACACAAGAGCACACAGCTTTCCCTGTGCAGACGGGGAAATGGCCCGTGGCCTCCAGGCTCTCCCAGGCCTCTGGGCTGCAGCCGCCCTGCTTGCCTTGGATGGAGATGCTGGGGCTTCCGTCCAGCCTCCTCTGCTGGCCTCAGCCGGCTCGGACCCCCTGGAGAATCCCGCGTGGCCTTCTGCGGTTCCTGAGGCCCGTCTCTGCAGCCTGCTGGCATTGTTTGCGCTGTCGGGGGTGGGACGGTGCACCACCGGCGTCTCCAGCCTGTCTGTCAGAACTCGGGCCCGCGGGACTGGCCCGGAAGGTCTGGCCGGGAGGATCCAGCCTGGCCCAAGTGACCCAACTGCGCTGCTCCCCAAGGAGCCCGCGATGGGGATAGTGCAGGTGATCCCGGCACGTGCGGTGGTGGAAGCCGCCCTCAGGGCAATCGAAAAGGGGCAGCCGCACTGACACTCTCCGCCAGCCCCCTGTGTCCTTTGCAGCAAGGAGGCTTCTCTTTGGCCAGGAATGTCCCTGCCCTCAAGCCCTGGGGAGTAAGGGAAAGCACCCTTTATGGGTGGGACGCTGAGCTGGGGAAAGGGTTTACCCAGTGCCCATGCCTGAGGGGCCTGGGCCCACATCTCCTGGCTTGGGGTCCCACGGCTCACACATGTCTCCCCAAAAGAGGGGGTCCTGGGGCATGTGCTCGGGAGTGGGGGTGACAAGCTGGGGAGGGGCCTTAGCTCTGCCCAGGTCTTCAGGGAGCAGAGCCCACCTCCCAACACCCAGGGGCCAACAGGAGTGTGAACTTGGCCTCGTCTCCCCTACCCTGATGGGTGGAGCAAGTATTTGAAGATCAAGCCCTAGTTTCCAGCCTCAGGAGGTGCTCCTCCTGCCTGGGAACCCTGGGCCTGCTCAGGGGGGCTTGGTGGTCAGCGGCCAAGCCCGGTCCAGGCAAGATGCACCGAGGCCTAGCTGGCCCCTCCTCTAGGACATCCTGGCAGCCACCTGCCTTGGGGGTCCCAGGGTCTGGTGGGGGAGACGGACACCCACAACCAGCAATTTGGGGCCGCCTGTGGGTCAGCAGAGTTGGGCCGGCTCCAGGACACGCACCTGGCTGTGCTCACAGATGGGAAGTCCCATGCACGGCATCCGAGTCTCCAGATGCCGGGGGTCACAAGCCAGGAGCATTAGCCTGGGGCTCAGGGTCCCTCCTGGTCATAACGGGGGGCCTCCGTTGGCCTGGAAGGGGCCCAGCCTTGGGGCCCCAGGCAGAGCTCCGAGTGGAACTGCAGAAGTCTCTTCTCTGCTCTGTGCCAGGTTTGGGGGAGGAAGAAAAGGAGGATTTAGCATTCTCCCTGGAGGGTCACAGAACTTCCCACTGGACCTGTTCCCCTTCCACAAGCAGAGCCACCCAGCCTGTGGCCCGCCCTCCCCCTCCCCCAGGACCCCTCCTCCCAGGGACGCGCCTGGGTCCTCCCGGGATGCCGTCCTGAGGGCTCAGGCTAGGAATCAGCAGGCGGCCAGCTGGCTGGGACAAAGGGCTTTTCTGTGCTGGAAGCCGGTCAGGATGCAATTCTTCACAAAAAGCCCGACTCCTTCTGCTAAAGTCTGCTCAGGGGCCTCTGCCAGAGGGCTCGAGTGTCTGCCTGCTCGAAGAGCAGCCATGTGCCCACAAGCCTGCTGTCTGGGTCCTGGGTTAGGCCACCCGGACAGAGCCTCGTGTGGGGGTCCTCCGCCCCCAATGCAGGCATGCTGCTGCTGGGATCAGCCCTGGGGCAGGCGGCAGGGCCCCCAGGGCACAGGCTCTGTGTCTGTCCAACCCTCGGTGAGGCTGTGAGCTCCATGCTTGGCCTCTGAAGGGACTGGAGTTGTGACCACATGTACAGTCCTCTGGCTGTCCACACAGGGACACTTCCCTTGAGAAAGACAAGCAACATAGCAATCATTACATGGCGGCCACAATTCAGCCGCTGCCACACTCTGAGCCAGGTTCCTATTGCCCGGCTGGCAGGACGCCTGAGCCGGAGACTATTACTGTCCCCACTTAACAGCTGAGAAGACTAGGACTTAGAGAGGCGCCGGCCGGCAGGGCTGAGCCAGCGTCCGAGCCCAGGTCTTAAGGCTTCGCTGCACAAGCACCGGGTCCCCTTGCTCAGTGCAAAGGCCCTCACTCTGCAGACTTGGTGCTAGGGCCTCCCCTGGAGGGTGTTTACAGATAATTAACTAATTAGCAGAGATGCTGGCAGAGCTGGGGGTGGGGGGCTGGTGGGCAGAGACACACAGCTGTGAAATTGGAGTCCGGCCAGTGCCGGATCAATATTCTGTCTAGAAAAATCCAGCAGTGTTGAGGGCAAGACTCAGCTCACAGGAAACCCAGCTCACAGGGGTGCTCAGGAAGGCTGGAATCAGGGCTGAGCCCTGCTCAGGTTGACTCAGGGGACACAGGGCCCCACAGAGACCCAGCTGTGGGACCCCAAGAGTGTGGGGGCACCCGACAGAGCACCAGCCCTGGTCCTGGGGCAGCTGGATTATCTGTGACTCAGATGCAGACCCGGGGTGAACAGTCCGTGTCTTGGGGAAGAGCCTTGTCTCCTCTGCAGTGGGGAGTAGCCCACGCCTCTCCCGGGAGGAAAACATTAAGCGTTCGTTAAACTGTGACGTATAGGGGGGCCTGGGTGGCTCAGTCTGTTCAGCATCGGACTTCAGTTCAGGTGATGATCTCGCAGTTCGTGAGTTTGAGCCCCGTGTCAGACCGTGTCCTGACAGCTCAGAGCCTGGAGCTTGCGTCAGCTTCAGTGTCTCATTCTCTCCCTGCTCACATGCTCTCTCTCTCAAATAAATAAATATTAAAAAAATAAACTGGGCTGATTAAAAGTCAGGGACTCCAAGCCACCCTGTCCCCTCGGTACCACTCATAAGCCAGCATTTGTGTGAACTCCCAGGGACTAGCGGCGGGGTCTCTGAAAGGGGCTGGTGGGAAGCATCTGCGGCTAGGGAGAGAGAAGAGCATTGCCCGTGGAGCTGTGCCCGTGCCATAACCCTAACCCTAACCCTAACCCTAACTCTAACCCTAACCCTAACCCTAATCCTAACCCTAACCCTAACCGGGGCTGGAGCAGACGGAGGGAGGAGCTGTCCACGGTGCTGAGGGTGGAGAGCCAGGGGCCCCGAGCCCAGCTGGACAGGGGGAGTCCTCAGTGCCGGGAGGATTCTTGTCTTCATCTGGTGGTCAGCATGGCCTGGGGGCTAGACACAGCATTCCCTCCAGGACTCTCTGGCAGTGTGTGCTGGACCAGGCTCCTGCTGCGGGATTCACCCCCAAGGCCAGGCCAGGGTCCTCCTAACACCCCCAGGGAGAGGTCAGGCAGGGCCAGCCTGGGGTTCTGGTGGGGCAGGGTCCACTGTGCACCAGGGGGAGGGTCCCACGGGGAGGACTGGCTGACAGGAGTGTTTCAAGGGCAGCCAGGGGGTGGGCAGGGCCCCTGACCTGAGGGAGGGCAGAGCTGTGAAACAAGAACCACTAAATTCTGATTCACTCCTGACAGATGACAGGAAAATCAATGAGCTGAAAAGGGATACCTCTGAGCCCTCCCCAGTCCCCAGTGTCTGACCCACATGCTCATCATTCCTCTCTCCCAGGCATCACCTACCTATCAGCCCAGGGCCAGCCTCAAATGCCTGGATCCTCTCAACCTGAGCGTGCAGGGTCCAGGCCAGGGTGGGGTTGATGGGTGGCACAGCAGGGGCCCACTATGGATCTGGCTTCCCTTATGGCCTCTTGAGAGATATCAATCCAATCATCCACCATTCATCCATCCATGTCTCCATCTGTCCATCAGTCTCTTTATCTGTCCATCCATACATCCATCCAACCACACACCCATGAACTCATTCATTCATTCATCCATGCATGCATTTGATCATTCACCCATCCATCCGTTCACACAATCATTCACTCATTTATTCATTCATTCACTCATGCACGTACTCAGCAGGATTGCCCAGGCTCTACTAGAAGCCAGGCACTGAGCACAAAGCCTACAGCCTCCCCTCTGAATTTACATTATTGGCAGAGGTGTGGGTGGAGCAAGAGCCACATACAATGTGCACTAAGCTGTCTGGTGGACAGGAGTCCTAGAAAGAGAAACAAAGCCTGGCTCTGGAGCAGAGTATGGGGAGATGAGAGAAAACACCCCTGAAATCTCTCTTCACAGTGGAGCACAGATGGTGCTTTCATATCCCCCTTCCTCAAGGGTATTTGAGTTTTGAAGGGTCTGTTGTGGTCGACCCTAGGGACAATGGAGGTATATTAGGTGCCGTGTCACCTAGGTGAGGCACAGGCTTGGGCCGAGCAGGCTGAGGCTGGGGACAGGTTGGAGGCCCCCTAAGATGGTGGGAGTCCATGCAAGACCCCTGCATCCAGGCTGAGCCCGCCAACGCTGTCCCCCCTCCTCATGGGGGTCTCTGGAGCCCCCACTGGGTCCTGGTGCTGATGGTCCCGCCCACCCCTCCCTGTGGGCTCTTGCTGCCCCTTCTCAGTCCAGCTCAGGCTGGGCACCCAGCTGAATCTCCCACCTTTAATTCAAATCCCTGTTTATGCCAACAACCGGTTACCATGGAAATGTCCTTGGGACAGGGTGGAGGGTGGAGAGGGTGATAGGAGGGAGGGAGAGGCTGCTCCTGTGGAGATGACCTTCTACTTCGGCCTGGTCCCTGGAATTGGTGTGACATTGGCTGGGGGTGCGTCTGGGAAGGGGTCGTTGAGGGTCCTGTCCACACCCTTCCTCCCCTCGGCCTCCACCCGTGGTCACCCTCAGGGGACACCCTGCTCCTGCCACCAAGGCTGTGGGACTCAGGGCGGTGGGGGCGCCCCTCTCTCAAAGCTGTTCTCATCTGTTTGTGAATTGGGGCTTTTCCTTTCCACTGAAACAGCAGACTCAGGAGCAGCTGGAGGGAGGGGACCCAAGGCCTGGAGTAAGAGTCTAATTCACTGGCCTCTACGATGATTACTAGGCTCCCACAAGGAGTGCTTTCCAGCCGGGTGCAGGTGGGGAGGGAGGGCCTTGCAAATTAATGAGTTAGACCCGATTAATCTTGCTGCATTAGCAAATCTGCAGGGAAAGCCAAATGAGGTTGGACAGATGTGTGTGAGCCTGCGCACGCCAGCCACGGGGCCATGTCCGCCAGAGCTTGGCCCCAGGCACCAGGAGAGACGGGCTTGCTGGCCTCTGCTGGGCGCTCTGGCTGAATTCACCCATGGGAATGGCCATCAGGAGCCACCAGCTTGGCTGCTGAACTGGCCAAAGTGAGAGGGGACAGGAGGTGGAGCGGATTTAGCTGTGCACTGACTGCTGCAGGCTCCCTCTGAGAGCCAGGACCCCCTGCGGCCGGTCCTCCCCTGCTCTGGGCCAGGACACCAGCCTGTCTCCCCCCACACCCCTCCCCGGCTCAGGGCTCGACCTGAGCCTCCTCATGAGTCCTTGGACTGACTGAAGTTCCTCTGTGCCCTTCTTCCAGGAAGCCTTCACAGATTGGCCCAGCTCCCTACACACTCCCTCCTGACAATTGCAGAGGCACCCACCTTAACAAGTCCCGTGGAGGGAGCCTGGATACGGGGGCACGAGGGAGCGTTCTCATCCCAGAAGGCGTCATGTTTGCTGCGGGATAATGGGCCTAGGCAAGGGTCTCCCCATCAGCTAGGGACAAAGCCCGTTTATGGCTCTCCTTCCTGGATTGCCACCGGAGTGTAATGATGACCTCTGCTGCATAGAGATGCTGAGATTGTTGGAAGAGGATTCCAGAAGGACCCAGAGCAAGGCTGGCCTCTATTACTAGGAGTGTGGGACCGACTGGCTCTAGATTGTCAAGCAAAGCGCCGTTCTATTAGTTCTGGGACATACGGAACTGGGAATTTCTCAAGATCAGACGTGAGAACACGAGGCCGTGTCTCCCATCCATCCACAGGCACCTGTCACCCTCCCTGGTCCCCTCTCTGAGAGGGAGGCTCCAGCAGGTGCTGAGTGTCCTGGGGACAGACGGCCCTTGCCTGGTCCGGGTGAGACATGGGTCAGTGTGGGAGGGGGTCTTGCTCCCTCCTTTGTATCCAGCCGGTGATGGGCCAGGCCTGCTCCCCAGCTTGGTGAATCCTTCAGTGCTTAGTACAGAGCTGGCTTGTGGGAAGGGGCCTAATAAATGCCAGAGGAGTCCAGGCTCTGGCACTACAGGGGGTGGGGGTGAGGGGACTTGAGGCTGTGAAAAGGAGGAGGGAGGTGTGAGGGGTCCTGCGTGCAGAAACAGGACACCAGACCGACTGGGCTCTGGACCTGCGGGGGGTCTGAAGAACAGCGCTGGGCAGGGCAGCCCAGGTTTCCCAGAGGGCAGGCTCCAGGAAAGGGCAGGCCATGGGGTGCTACCAGGGGCCCGTCTCAGTCGGGACACAGGCTAGTCCTGGGACACACTATGCCCAAGGACTGAAAGTCCTGGAGTCGGGTGCCCTGGGCTGGAAACCCTCTGCTGATCGATGACCTTGGGTACGTGACCTGTCCGTGCATCCGCCTCCTGGTCTGGTTGCAGGGACAAGAATCCACCTCATGAGGGGTAACAGGGGACAGCTCGTCACCTCTGAGACCGGCCACTGACCAGGGCTGAGCCTTTTGGAAGCTCTACTTGCAGGCACATGTGGGAGAGCCGGGCAGAGAGCGGGCAGAGAGCGGGTGGAGGGCTCCTGGGAGAAAATTCCCTGGAGGTCTCAGAGCAGCTGTGTGAGCTGCCTTGAGCTCAGCCTGGGGTCAGAGAGCAGGTGGGCTGGGCGGCAGGGGCAGGAGAGACCTGCTGGGAGGGGGCAGGGGGAGATGGGGGAGGGGCGACCAGCTGGGAGGGGGGAGGGGGGAGGAGGGGAGGGGGCAGGGGCCCTGGGGAGCATCGCCTGTGTCTGTCCAGGTGGGGAGAAGCAGAGGGGGCTCCTGGCAGGCATTCTGCCCCCTCAAGGGCGGGCTCTAGGCCGGAGGGCCCAGGGGAGTGTGGAGTGTCTTCTGTGCCCCCACCCTGACGCGAGGTCCCCTGCGTGTGGGGGCTCCGTGTGGGGGCTCCGGGGTGAACACGCGCAGGGGCGGGAGCGTGCGCCCTCTCCTCCCTGCAGACCCGGGTTGCGACGAACAAAGCGGCCCCTCCCAAGCCCCCTCCGGGCCCTGCTGCGGGGTCGGCGGCCACCTTGGCCCACTTGGGGCAGAGCCCCTGCCAGAGCCCCGGGCACGGTGGCGCCAGGCACCTGGGCTGCGGCTGACATTGCTCACGACCGGCCCGCGGGCGTCGCCGGACTGACCTCCAACCACCCCGCCCGAGACCTCGTCCGCGGCGCGCGCTCCGGGCCGGATCTGGAGGCGGCAAAGCGGCTTCGCCGGGGCGGGGGCGGCAGGGTCCTTCCCCCCACCCCGCTCCCGCCCGCGGGGGGCAGGCTGATAAGGGGAGGTCCCTCCCGAACGTCTGGCTCGGGAAGAAGACGAGGGTCTTGTGATTTCCAAACTGGAAGCGGGGCGGGGGCGATGGCGTTAACCGGCGCGAGCGGGGCGCCCACCCGGCGGGCGGGGGGCACCGGGACTGGGGACGCGGGTGGAGGCCGGCGCGCCTCGGTCCCGAGCGCAGCCGGTGCCGGGATCCCCCGGCCGCACGCAGGGACTACGGGCCCCCGCCCGGCCCCGGGCGGACGGCGGAAACTTTACCCCGGGGCCGGCCGAGCGCAGCCTCCGCGCCCCCTCTCGGCCGGCGGTCCGCCCTCCTCCCCTCGCGTCCTCGCCCGCCTCCCCCTCCCCCTCCCGCCTCCCCCTCCTCCGTCTCCTCCTCGCCGGCGGGAGGCGGGCAGGTCCGGCGCGGCCGCGCCGCTGAGCCGCAGCCCCGCGCTCCCGGCCCGGTCGCCGCCGCGCCCGCGGAGGAGCGGCGGAACCAGGCCGGCGGCCCGAGCAGCCCGCGCGGCGCGGGGGCATGAAGTTGGGCGCGCGCGGGCCTCGGAGCGGGGGCGCGGCGGAGACGGGAGCCGCCCGCGTCTAGAGCCGGTTCGGTGCGCCATGGAGCTCGGGGGCCGCGGGGCGCCGCCGCTGCTGCCGCCGCTGCTGCTGCTGCTGGGCGCCGGCCTCCTGCCCGGTAAGTTTCGGGGCGCTCGACAGGCCCCCTTTCGTCCAGTTCAGGGAAGCCTTGGATCTCCGGAGCCAGAGAAGGGGAGGCTCCTGGCTGCGGTCCCGAGCTGCGGGTGCGCGCAACGGGGCAGCCGCGGAGGCTCCCCCCGCCAGACGAAAGGCTGTCCTGCGGTGCGGACTGAGCCGGGCGAGGAAGGAGTTAACTCGCCCGCCCGAGCGGGAGAGGGGTTTGGGTGGGGATGGGGGGCTGCTGTTTTGGGAGCTGGACCCAGAAGCTCCAACTTGGGTAAAGAGAGGCGGGGGCCATCTCTCCCCCTCTTTATCCATTTGGCCACATTTTAAGACAGACACCCCCATGCCTGCTCCTGATATGGGGGGTCAGAGCGGCGGCTGGCGCCCTTGACCTCACCCCACCCACGCGTCCTCGCCGCCCCAGGCTCAGCGGGACAGCCGAAGCCCCAGCCCCCTCCGCCTTCCCCTCCCCCACCCGGGGCAGCCACCTTGGTGTTTGTAGGTTGGGGGAGGGAATTTAAGCTCCCGGCCTCCCCAGTGAGAGGTGGGCCACACGGTTCAAGGGAGCCGGAGGAATAAGGTTGGGTTGGGGAGCTCTGGACTGACCGTGAAGGGCCCGGGACTGAGCCAGGACTGTTTGTGGGTCCCCTTCTAACCCGGGCGTGTGACTCACCCGGGAGCTGGTAGCCTGTTCTCCTCCCCAGACCCCCTTATGGTGCAGCGGCCCCAGTGCGGGTGCCCAGGGGAGACAGGCGGGTCCTCAGATTCCAGGCTGGTCACTGGGGCTGGGCTGGGTCACAGCTGCCCCTCCCAGGGAGTGTGTGTTGGGGGGTGGGGGGTGACCCTTGACTCATGGAAGGCAGTCTCTGTGTCCGTCCAGGAACGCAGGGTGCTGGAATGGGTGTCCGGGTCTGCTGGTACCTCAGGGTTGCTGGCAGCTATGGGAAGTGGGCTCCCCATTCCCCACCCCGCTTTGGGCCGGTCCCCACTGTCCTGGAATCCTGCGCGATCCCCACCTTGTGCACCTTGTGGTTTTCAGAGCTCTGCCAGGAGCTGGAGATTCAGCCCCTCCTTCTGGAAGTCACGTCTGACAGGGAGACTTACCCCAATCAGCACTTACCAGATCAGTTGTTTGTTTTGGGGGTACCGTGCAGGGTGCTTGAGGGGTCTGGAAAGGCTTCCCCAAGGGAGTTACATGTTTACCCAGAGGGTAGGAGGGAAACCGAGGCCAGGAGTAGGGCCGGATGTGCAAATGTCCTGAGGTGGATGGAACTGGAAGGAAGGTGGAGCCAGGTGGAGGCCGGGGTGGGCGGCCGTAGGCCCACACCCTCCGCCCTCCAGCCGCACGCCTCCCTGTGCCACAGGGAGCAGCCCCGTGGAGACCCGGGCCCACGCGGAGGAGCGGCTGCTGAAGAAGCTCTTCACCGGCTACAACAAGTGGTCCCGGCCCGTGGCCAACATCTCGGATGTGGTTCTCGTCCACTTCGGGCTGTCCATCGCGCAGCTCATTGATGTGGTAGGTGCCCAGGGTGGGAAACGGGCAGCTCTGAGCAGTGGAGGCTCTGCCCGAGGGCACTCCTGTCGCCCGCCCGGAGGAGGCCGGCCTGGCCGGGGCGCCTGGAGGCGCGGGGGGCTGCCGTCCGAGCTCCATGCGAGCTGCGCGTGTCCAGCCCCGGCAGCGTCCTGCCTACACGCCCTCGTGGGGGAGCCCAGAGGAAAGGCAGGCTTCGCGCACCCCACCCAGAGCTTTGCTCCCCGCCGCCCCCACGTAGGACACCACACCAGAGTGTCGGCGGCGGGGCCACGACCTTCAGAAGCCAGGAGCAGAACGCACCTCTGGGGGGCAGGGCAGGTGCCGTGCGGGGCCAGCGGTCAGCGTGTAGAAGCCTTTGTGGGGTTGTGGCTTGAGGTGCTCGGGCCACACTGTGTCCCCTGGTCTAGGTGAGCCCCGCTCCCCGCTGGCCTGGAGTACGGTGCCCCGTCCCAGCAAGGCTTGGACAGTTTTGGGTACATTTACCTTCCTGCTTGGGGACCGAGGAGGCTGCTGGGGGTGCTGGGGGTCCAGCCTCCGAGTGGCCACAGCTCTGGAAGGGCTGGGGTGGGGGCCCATCCTGTGGGGGAGATCTGACCGGGGAGTGGCTTCACTGGGTTGGGGGCCTGAGTGCCTTGGAGGGGAGGCTCCAGCCCGGCCAGGAGGGGCCTCGGGCGCTTGGCCCGCTCTCCACGGGGAGGTCCCAGGCCTGACGCCTGCGGGGTTTGGAGATCCCGCCTGCTCTGGTTCCAGGGAGGGCGCTTAGATACCCCCAAATGCCAGCCCCTCCCCCTGCCAGGATCGCCACCCTGAGTCTGCTTGGTGAGGGGAGGGGCCGCCAGCGCCGGGGTCTGGAGGCCCCGATCCCAGGCCGGTGCTGTGTGTATCGAGTGGCCATTGGCCTCTTCTCCGGTGCAGTGGAACGGCAGCCTGTCCCGCTTCGCGGGCGGCGTCTGAGGGCCTTTGGGCAGGGGACGGGGTCAGAAAGGGCTGCGTGCGGGCCGCGTTGGTAGAGAGACCCGGTCGGTCCACGCTGTCCTCAGAGGCGTCCTGACGAGCCTTCCGGCGTCCTGGAGCCAGGCCTCAAACAGCACCTACAAGTGCTCTGGCCGAGGCCCAGCCAGAAGGCGGCGGGAGGTGCACAGGGCGGGTGAAGCCGCTGCGGTCCGCACGCGTGGCTTGGACCAGTGCTGGGCACGGGCGGCCCTTGGCTGCTCGCTGTTCAAAGTTCCGAGCCGGGCCATCCACCTGGGTTCCTCCGGGCACCACACGGCCTCGGCCCCCAGTGCCCGGGAGAGACTGAGGCCTGGGGCACGTGAGCCCCCGCCCCGGGGCAGGACGTGCCGGGCAGGACGAGGGGGCTCCCAGGCCCTGCTGTGCCTGCTGTGGGCGCCAGAGCTGGCCCGGGCTCGCCTGCACACGTGCGTGCGCTGATGAGCGGCCAGCGGCACACGTCTGGGCCCCTCTCTGCCCAGCCCCTGCAGGGCTTATGCACTTGCTGCCGGGCTGTGTCGGGGCGGGGGGTCGAGCCCCCGAGAGGAAGGAGGCCAGGCCCTGCCACCTTGAAGCTCATTCTGAGCCTGGGGAGGTCAGGGGTGGGTTGGATGGGGCCCAGCAGGGCAGACTGTTCGCCCGGAGGGCGGGCAGCACCGCGTCACTGAGGTCATCGGATGTTGTGTCCAGGGGCCGCTCAGGTCACACTTGGATGTTGGGGGGGGCCTGCTCAGGCAGCGGGTGGCCTGCCCTGGGCGGTCTGGGGGCCGCAGGATCAAGGGCAGTGCCCGGGGGCGGCAGGGCCATGATCTCCCTGAACTAGCTGGCCGGGGCTTGTCCCCGGGGGGGGCAGGTGGGCAGGGGCCAGGCCTGAGCCTTCGGGCACAGGACCCCACCCTGACCCTAGCCTGGGCACCGGACGCCGTTCTGGTTTGATGGCCTGTGTTTTCCCGGCGCCGGGTGGTGCCGGGGGGCGGGTTGGACCGTCACTGGGTGGAGAGGGTTGCTCAGACGCTGCCCCAGCACCCGGTGCCTCTGTCCGGCCCCCTGTCCTCAGGCCCTGTGGGCAGCGTGCGCCCCGAGGGAGTCCTCCCCACACCTCAGGCAAGGAGCCCACCCGAGGCCAGCCCCTCCTGGGTGTGTCCCAAGGGGGCCGGTGTGCTGTGGCCCGCAGAGGCTGGTGTCAGCGCCCACAGGGCTCAGTGTGGGGCCGAGGGGCTCCCCGTCCCCACAAACCCCGTGTGCCCGCACGGAACACGCACTGGGGTCCTGCTTCCCAGCAACGTGGCAGATGTCCCTCCCCAGTCACCAGGGGAGAAGAAGGGGGGTGGGGGCCGTGAAGGGTGGGGGGTCGTGGGACTTCTCAGGGTGTGCGGCCCAGCCTCCTCGCCTGGACAAGTGGCCACACTGTGACCTTGAGCGGGAACTGACCGGGTCTCTGCCCCCACCTCCCCTGTTCCAGCCCCTAACCTGTCCTCAGGGCGCCGAGGCTCTGGTCCTAAAGGGGACGTGTGTCCGGGGGCCGGCCTGGTGAGCACGGTGGCCTGTGCGAACCTGGTTGCTTTAAAGCCGGAAGGGCAGGCGCCTGGTCACCAGGGCCCGTCTCGAGCAGCTGGGAGGGTGGACGCACGTTGGCAGGGGCCCTGGAGGGGGCTGTCCTCCGGCCGCCTGGGAGCCACCACACACGTCTGGCCGTGGCTGGGGGCCGCCGGGCCCTGGCCACCTGCGTGGGGCGAGCCTTGTCCCCACTGGCCTGGGAGGGCTCAGCGTCCTTGTCCCCTGTCGGGAGCCCTCTGGGCCCACGAGCCGAGAAGGCTGCTGGTGAGGTTAAGGCGAGTTGGCACGGTCTCTTGCCATCAGATGACGCCGGCATCCACCCCCACTCAGCTGTTTCTGCTTGAGCCCCGGCCCCCAAGGCGCCTTGTTGGCTGGTACTGGGAGGGACCTGTCCCCGTATTCTGGCCCCGGTATGATGACTGCACCCTGTGAAGGAACTTACTGTGGGAACTTCTTCTCTCGATTATGGGAACCGACATCGTGTCTCCGGCAGGTCCTGTTTCCCTCCATCCTTTCCCTTGAGCTGTGAACAGGCCAGTGACCCTCACTCCGAAAAGACTGACCTTTACGTGGACAGTCTATTTCTTCCGTTGCGCTGGTCCAAGAGGTTCATACAGCTCAGCACGTAAACAGCTAACCAGAAACGTCTCCCCCGCCCTAGCCGTTCAAGAAATCATAAAACTAGACACAAAGGTAAATGCACTTGAAGAGGCTGTTCTGCGTATTGGAAATGGCCTAAACTCTTTGGAGGTACGGTTGGCTCTCCGGTGCCGTGAAGAGTATCACTGGGCACTCAAGTGTTGCCCGGAGACAAAGAGCCTGACTTAGAGAGAAGGAACAGGTCAGGGCAGAACATAAGTGCCACGTACTCTCTGCTCACGGGTGATGGGTGGCAGCCCCTTCCCTAAGGCCTGCGTTCCACAAGCCCCTTCCCTTCCCCTGGCGGTGGGATGGGGTGGATGCGAGCATCTACAACTTAACCTGTGACTCAGTCTTACCGTTATTACGATGTGTATCTTACCCTGTTTTTCACTAAGAACACCCTGCTATTTCCTTAGTTACTCAGTGTCCCTCTAATTGGGGCAGTTCTGTGAGAATATTTCTGTAAAGCCTGTTTCTGTACATTTTCTAAAACATCTCATCACAGAGAACTATCCATTGTAAAAAGCCCATTTTCTGATGCCATGTTACCGTTTGACCTATAAATAGACACCAAAACCGACAGGGCAGAGACGCCTGCCTGGTGGTCAGAGAGACTCTCGGGGCTCTCACTCTCTCTCGCCGACACCGTCCATCCTCAGGGGCCCCTGGACCAGTTGGAGCGGGTCTCCAGCATCCCCACATCTCTGAATTCCCTCGGGCTGACCACCCTGGGCTTGGTTGCCTCCAGGAACAAGGCACTCACTCTTTCTCAGGTTGCCCGTTTCCAGGATTCAGCACAAGCCTGTGGGCGAGGAAAAGACTCAGGGCCCAGAGAGTGGGGGGGGGGATGTAGAGACAGAAGGAGGGAAGGGGGAGGGTGATGGGGAGAGAGAGAGACTCCAGTCACCCCAGGGAGTCACAATGACCCTTTTCTCCGCGTCCTAGGATGAAAAAAACCAGATGATGACAACGAACGTGTGGGTGAAGCAGGTGAGTGATTGGGGCCCCTCCCCCCAGTTCCTCCCCCCACCACTCACCCCTCCTCGTTCCCCCTCTCCACCTCTCCCCCTTCCCCTCCTCCCCTCCCCCGCTTCTCCCCCCCACACCCCTTCCCCGCCGCCCTCTCCCCTCCCCTGCTCCTCCCCCCACACCCCTTCCCCGCCGCCCTCTCCCCTCCCCTCCTTCCCCCCCCACACCCCTTCCCCACTGCCCTCTCCCCTCCCCCGCTCCTCCCCCACACCCTTCCCCGCCGCCCTCTCCCCTCTCCTCCTTCCCCCCACCCCTTCCCGCGCCCTCTCCCTCCGCTCCTCCCCCTACCCCTTCCTGCCGCCCTCTCCCTCCCCGCTCCTCCCCCACGCCCCTTCCCTGCCTCTCCCCTCCCCTCCTTCCCCACAAGCCCCTTCCCCGCCTCTCCCCTCCCTCCTTCCCCACACCCCTTCCCCGCCACCCTCTCCCTCCCCGCTCCTCCCCACACCCCTTCCCCTGCCGCCCTCTCTCCTCCCCCGGCTCCTCCCCCACCCACCCCTTCCCCACCGCCCCTCTCCCCTCCCCCGCTCCTTCCCCCACCCCTTCCCCCCGCCCTCTCCCCTCCCCTCTCCTCCCCCACGCCCTTCCCGCCCGCCCTCTCCCCTCCCTTCTTCTCCCCAAACCCCTTCCCCGCCTCTCCCCTCCCTCTTCCCCCACCCCTTCCCGCCCGCCCTCTCCCCTCCCATCCTCCCCACCCCTTCCCCACCGCCCTCTCCCTCCCTGTGGCTATGGCTCCCTCCCCACCCACCCCTTGCCCCCAGGAGTGGCATGACTACAAGCTCCGCTGGGACCCCGCCGACTACGAGAACGTCACCTCCATCCGCATCCCCTCTGAGCTCATCTGGCGGCCGGACATCGTCCTCTACAACAAGTGAGCCCCGGGGACGTCAGCGGGCAGGGGCGTGGGCACCTGTGTCCAGGCGGGAGCGACCAAGCCATCCAGGCGTGAGCAAGAGGCCTGTGAGGGCCCTGCTGTTGGGAGCCAGGGCTCAGGCCTCTGGAGGAAGAGGGGTGAGCAGAGGAGGGGGCAGGGGTGGGGGTGACTGGTGAGCAAAGCAGGCGACGAGGGCCCCAGGGGCTCTGTCCCCGCCTGGACCAGCCCCCCGCCCCACTCAGTCGCAGGGTGACCGCAGGGCCCCGGAGCCACCCCCCTGCCGGCCGCGCTCACTGTCAGGATCGGCCCCAGCCGGGCAGGTGGCCCCGTCCACACACACCTCGCTGCTGTGCGGGAAGCTCCCAGACCCCCCGGCCCAGCTTGCTGCCCGCAGTCCCCCCCCCACCGCCCCTGCGCGGGTAGCCTTCCCAGCACCGGCACCACCACACTCCTGAGCGGGCGCCTCCCTGGATCTGTTCACGGACGTGGCGATTCTGTGCCGGGAAGCCAGTGCTTTCCAGGCATGGCCACGACAGAGAGGGGCCTCCAGCTCGTCCTTTCCCGGGACCCTTCCTGCAGGATCCTGAGCCCGGGGCAGCCTGCTGTCCTCTGTCCCCGTGTCACTGCTGGGTCACAGCCGGGCGCCTCGTTCGGGCTCAGGCCTGGGCAGCAGCCCCCACGGCACTTACGAACAAAGCAAATGGAAGCACTCAGCTCCCCCCGGACCCTTGCCCTCCCCACTGCCAGACCCCAATGGACCCTGGTACAAAGCCCCTTCCGGGCAACGGGCCTGACCTATAAAACGTTGCTATTTGATTTAAAACGATTGGGCTTCTTTTCCAACTTAATTGATTCCAGTAATAACGACGGGAAGAGCTTGATGGTTTTCGCAGATGCATTAGAGGGGCTCCGCTCCGGGAGTGGAAGGCTCTTCCCGCCGGGCACTCTCCTCTGCTATGGCCAGCCCTCCCGGGAGGGGGCTACACTCAGAGTCCCTCCTTGTCTCTCCTCCTTCAGGCCCCAGGGGAGGTATCGGGCAGACCCCCAGCTTCTCTGTGAGTCTGCGGTCGGCACAGAGGCTCCGTCTGGGCGATGACGGGTCCCGGAGCCGGTGGCCGATGCTGGCCAAGCCACCGCCACTAGGGAGCAACGGGTGGCGGCTGACCAAGCCGGTGTCCACTCGAGGGTGGCCAAGTGGCCACCCTGGACTACTGGGCGAGGGGAAAGATGGGGGGCAGCTTCACTGATGGCTTTGGGGAACCCCATCGGTTGGAGGCTTCTCCACGTGGGCCCTTTGGGGAGAGGATCTCGAAAGGCCTCTAACACAGCACCACGTGGATGGGGGTTCCCGGGGCTGGAGCAGGAGCCCGGACAGGCTGGGACATCTCCCCTGCTCTGCTGTGGCCGCAGCTGCACACGGTGAGTCCAGAACGTTCTCGGTCTCTGACCGTCCAGCCCAGTGTCCATGCTCCTCGGCTCCCTGGAGGCACAGCCCTGCGGGATGCCTGCTGTGGAGCCAGAAACCGCTGGGTGCTTCACCAACCTGCGCCGGGCCTCGCCCCTGCACCGGGCCTCACCCCTGCACCACCGGGGGCCTCGGAGCCAGGATGGGAAGATATTGGACCCTCTGGCCGCCTTCTGAGATCCTCTGCTTCCTCAAGACGCAGCCCGCCTGCTGCACGCCAGGGAGCTTGTCTACCCGCGGGCCCAGGCCACGGGTCCAGACAAGGACGGCCTCCCGGGAGGCGTCTCGGGGATCTGAGCCAGGTCTGGGGTGGACGCCGGCCTTGCAGCTGGGGGCACGGGGTGGGGGGGCTGTGCCCCAGGAGAAAACTCTGATCCTGTCTGTGGGCATCACACCCAGAGGCCTGGGTGCAGATTCCCAGTTCCTGGGGTTGCTTTCAGTGAACTTCTGGAACATTCCCTGCCCTGCCTGGAGGATCAGGGCTGCCGGGCTCATCACGCTGACTGAAGCCTCTAATCCCCGTGCAGAGTGTTTGCTTAACGGTGCTGGTTCATTTGCTTTGTGCCTCAGAGGGGCAAGGCTTCGGGTTTGGAGGGATGTTGCTGGGAGAGGACAGTCCTGCGTCATTCTGCCAGGGAGGGAGCCCCGGCCCCAGGCTGCGTCCAGCAGCCCCCGTGGGAAGCCCCGGCCTCTTCACGGGGGTGCATTCGTGGGTCTCCACCTGCCGCTGGCCTGGACGTCAGCTCGGGAGGATTCACGGGGGTCGTGGAATTGGACTGGCGCCAACTGAGAGCATCAGGTGTCTCTGAGCCGGATACCGGGGACAGGCAGGTGTGCACTGGGGCCCGGGGCTTCTGGGCCCAGGCTGAGCGCACCCGGGGTGGTGTGGAAAGCAGGGGTATCAGCCGGCACGGAAAGCTGGGTTCTGAGCAGCGCCTTGGTGGTCGCCTGACAAGCACCCAGGGCTGAGCAGCGGCCTCCAGAGCCCGAGGGTCTCAGTGGGCAGCTCCTCTGGCCGAGCTGCTGGGCCAGCAGGCTGTGTTCTCTGCCCACCTCTTCCATGGTGCAAAAGCAGGGTGGTCCTCGAGCCACGTCCTTGGGGCTCCGCGGGTCCGTGGGGAGGTTCTCCGCCAGCCCTTCAGAGCCAAGCAGGGGGCACCACCCACAGTCCAAGTGGACAGCGCAGTCCTGGGGGAGACTGAGGCCAGGAGAGTGGTGCCACTGGCGGGGGACCCCACTCGCAGCCACAGAGGAGAGCAGGGCCGACTGCGGGCGCTGGGCTGACTGGGTTCCTGGGCTGCTGCGGGAGGCACTTGTGGAGACAGAGGCAGATGCTGCCATCTGGGAGCTGGGGCCACAGACAGTCCCCCCCACCCCCAACCCTGTTCCGCCCCCCACTCGGCCTGTGCACAGGAGCCAACACCCGCCGGGCCAAGGGCGATGCGGGAGGGCGGTGGGCAGAGCCGGGCCCTGTCGTCTCCGCTCACGTGGCCTGGGGTCCTCACCTGTGCGGGGAAGGGGGTCCTTCCCACCTGTGAGTCATGGGGGTAATGGAGAGAGAGGAGCAAAGTGCTCAGTGGTGCCAGCACACCTGGTCTGAGGCAGGAGACAGTGACCAGACTGGCCTCCGCCCAAATCCCAGGGTGGCCTGCAAGGGACTAGGCTCAGTCCCCGGGGGCCTTGCCGAGTTCTGCCATGTGGTGCCCGGCAGCCACTTTCACGTCCGTGCTCTCCTGTGCATATGGTGTGGACGGCCAGGTGGGCAGAGATGGGTCCCAGGAGAGGCTGCTTTGCCTTGAACCCACCTGGATACAAATATGCATGGGATGTGGGTGGGGGCCCAGACCCTCTGAGGAGCCTTGTTCTCTGCCCTCTGCCCTGGGGCATGGGGAGGGGCGCTGCCCCCTTGCCCTCACATGATGGATGGGAGCCCCCCGACCTCGGGCACTTGCAGGGGCCTGACCCCCCTTGTAGGCTGCCCGTGGGTCCTGCCACAGACTGGTCTCTGGCTCCAGAACAGAAACGGACCAGCCGCCAGCCCCCACTTGGTGCTGGCAGGTGCAGGGCCCCATCCCTGCCTCTCGCCCAAGTGATCACCACCGTCAGGCTGTGCCCCCCGGGGGAGGGTGATAAGCTGGGGCGGGCGGCTGGCCATGTGCCCAGGGCCACCAGCCCCGGCCCTGGAAAACCACCACCTTGCTTTGCCCCCTCGAGACGAGGGAATGCAGCCGGACGGGAAGGCGCGTGGGCCGCGTGCTGGTGGCCTCACGCCCCTCTCTTCCCTCACAGCGCGGACGGGGACTTTGCGGTCACCCACCTGACCAAGGCCCACCTCTTCCACGATGGGCGGGTGCAGTGGACGCCCCCTGCCATCTACAAGAGCTCGTGCAGCATCGACGTCACCTTCTTCCCCTTCGACCAGCAGAACTGCACCATGAAGTTCGGGTCCTGGACGTACGACAAGGCCAAGATCGACCTGGTGAGCATGCAGAGCCGCGTGGACCAGCTGGACTTGTGGGAGAGCGGGGAGTGGGCCATCGTGGACGCCGTGGGCGCCTACAACACAAGGAAGTACGAGTGCTGTGCCGAGGTGTACTCGGACATCACCTACGCCCTCGTCATCCGCCGCCTGCCCCTCTTCTACACCATCAACCTCATCATCCCCTGCCTGCTCATCTCCTGCCTCACGGTGCTGGTCTTCTACCTGCCGTCCGAGTGCAGCGAGAAGATCACGCTCTGCATCTCCGTGCTGCTCTCGCTCACCGTCTTCCTGCTGCTCATCACCGAGATCATCCCCTCCACCTCCCTGGTCATCCCGCTCATCGGCGAGTACCTGCTCTTCACCATGATCTTCGTCACGCTGTCCATCGTCATCACCGTCTTTGTGCTCAACGTGCACCACCGCTCCCCGCGCACGCACACCATGCCCGCCTGGGTCCGCCGGGTCTTCCTGGACATCGTGCCCCGCCTGCTCTTCATGAAACGGCCGTCCGTGGTCAAGGACAACTGCCTGCGGCTCATTGAGTCCATGCACAAGATGGCCGGCGCCCCGGGCTTCTGGCCCGAGCCCGAGGGGGAGCCCAACGGCACGAGTGCAGCCTGGAGCCAGGGCCCCTCGCCGTCCGCGTCCTTCCGCAGCCCCCTGGACGAGCTGGACGAGCCCAAGTCACCCTCGGACCAGGTCCCTGCTCTGCAGCCCTCGGAGGCTGAGAACGGGAGCCCCTGCCCCTCGCCGGGTCCCGGCCACCAACCCACCAGCACCCGGGCCCCAGGGCTCGCCAAGGCCCGGTCCCTGAGCGTCCAGCACCTGTCCGGGCCGGCGGAAGCCGCGGAGGACGGCGTCCGGTGCCGGTCTCGGAGCATCCAGTACTGCGTCCCCCAAGACGATGCCGCCTCGCGGGCTGGGGTCCCCGTGGCCGGCACCCCCGCCTTTCTGAAGGCCAGCTCGGCCGAGCTCCCGCCCCCAGACCAGCCCTCTCCGTGCAAGTGCAGCTGCCAGAAGGAGCCGTCCCCAAGCGCCGTGCTCAAAGCCCGAGGCACCAGAGCTGCCCCCCGACACCTGCCCCTGTCCCCGGAGCTGACGCGGGCCGTAGAGGGCATCCAGTACATCGCAGACCATCTGAAGGCGGAAGACACAGACTTCTCGGTAAGTGTCTGCCCGGGGCTGGGTCTGGCTGGGCAGATGCTCTCTGCTTCCCTTTCGTCTCCAGAGGAGGCAGGGCCCAGACCCAGGCTCCTGAGCTCTGGGGTGCATGCAGCCCAAGCCCCCACCCTGTCCTGCGCTCTCTTCCCTGAGCATCTGACACTGGCGGGAGGTCCCTGGGGTGGTGCTGGGGCTGGTGGCCCAGAGCGTCTCGCGGAGAGCGGACCACAGGGGCTTCCTCGCTGGCCTTCAGGACACAGGGAGCCTGCGGGCGGCAGGGAGGCCTTGCCCAAGTCAGGAGTGGGCTTCTGAGGAGGGGCTGGGGGCGCTGGGCCCCGGAGTGGAGGAGGAGGGGGAGGGAGAGCGAAGGACTGGGTCTAGGGCACAGCCCTGCCTCTTTGGCCAGCACCCCGCAGGTCAAGCTGGGAGTTGTGGGTGAAGGGGCACTAACGCTGGCCTGGCTACGAGGACCTGGGGAACCCAGGACCCCAGCTGTGGAGGAGGCCCTGGGCCGGTGCACCCCCCCCCCGCTCCCAGTCACCAGCAGGGATCGGAGGGTGCCCTGACAGTGTCCCCAGTCCCTTTGCTGAGTGTCAGCCTCTAGGGCTGAGATAGGACGGCCTGTTTTACCTGGTTCACGCAGGAGAGGTCACCAGAGGTGCCCAGGACCCAGCTGGGGGGCAGGGCCCAGGGACGGGCCATCTCTGCCTGACCCCCACCGCTGGGGAGCATTCCTTTCATCTTGTACTGACGCCCGTCCACCCATCCCAGCTCAGACTTGGCTGGCACTCAGGACCCCGTGTAACCGGCAGGGGGGTGGGGACGTTGTAAGGTCAGAGCGCGGGCAGAGGTGGGAGGGGCCGCCCACCCCGCTCAGTCTGCTGGGCCGCTGTGTGCCGGTCAGCCTGGGGCCCGACCTCTGCCCTGGCGAGTTGATCTTGCCCTAGGCAACTGTGTCCTGCCCGCTGGCGCCGCTGCTGCCCCTTGGGTCACGGCCCCAGATCGTTTATGGGACGCGTGTGGCCCCAGGACCACGTGCCTGTGGCTGAGTGAGCCCAGCAGAGGAGCAGGGGTGCTGGGTCTGCACAGCTCACCCCGTTTCACAGGCGCCCTGCTGAACCTCAAGAGGCTGTGAAGCCATTCTGGAGGATTCCAGAAGGTTCTGCCCTGGACCCCATTTTGCTGCCAGCTCTTGAAAGAACAGACAGCGCCCCGACTCAGTGTGGGGGTCTGAGCACTGCTGAGGAGCGATGGGCACCGTTAGAAGTGTGACCAGAACCCTCAGGCAGCCCAGCGGCTGGGCGGCGCCTGTCCAGAGGGGGCCTGGCCCGCCATTCATCCGCATCACGGGTCTGGCCGCCACGACCTGGTTCTGGTTTCAGAGCGTCGCCAGGCCCCAGGGAGCCAGGCTGCCTTGATGAGGTCGGGCCTCGGATGCTCTGGGCGGCTTTGTCCTCGAGGGCCTTTCATGTGCAGGATGGGGGCGTGAGGGGGGGGGGAGGGAGTCCAAAGACAGAGCGGGGGAAGCGGGCGCCTCTCAGCTCCCCTGGAACGGAGGGTCCTGGATGGACTTTTATTTATAAGTGACCTCGTTTGCTCTGCAGCTTCGCTTTGGTCTCAGGATGCTCTGGTCACTTGAGAAATCAGATCAGAAAATGGCAAAAGAGCCGCCTGTGCCCTCTACCCCGCAGAGCGGCAGGGCTGAGCCCCCCGCCCAGGCTGCCCATCAGTGCCCGGCCGGCCTGGGCCCGGGGCTGCGTCCTCTCCCGTTCCCCAGGCGCTGGGCCCCCCGCCCAGCCCCGCCACTGCTTGCGTCTGTCTGAGCCTCTGCCCTGAGCTGCCTCCTGTGCCTCAGGGTCCCACCTGTACCCTCACAGCACTGCCACCTTCCTTCAGGTGAATGGCTGCAGGTGACGTGCCCTCTGGCCTCCGCGTTCAGGGCCTCACCTCAAGCCAGGGCCCCCCACACCGCCTCCGAGGAGCCCTCCGCTCAGAGTGCTCACAGTGCTCTGGTCTGCCTTTTGCTTGCCCAGGGACTTTAGGAACAGAGCCAGGAGACCCCGCTGACCCCGGAGGCCAGGTGGCCTGTGAGCCCCGCCCCCTGGAACTGGGTGGGTGGGAGTAGAGGCCAACTGGGCCTTGGCCATCACTCTCTGGACGTGGTCCACCATGGGGCCCACCAGGATGCTCCTGGCGCTGGCCCTGAGAAGCCAAGGCATGTGGGCATCCCCTCTCTGGGCCTCATTTTCTTCATCTGCAAAATGGGGGTGCACTTGATGTTCTCCATGGTGTGCCTCCCAGCTTTGGTGAGGTGAAAGCAAACTTTCACCATGAAGCAGCCTGGATGCTGGTGTCCCAGAGGCTGTCCCTGTCTCCGTCTCCCTGGCCCTTGGGCTCCTGGCAAGGCAGGGGACGTCAGGTGGGCCACTGCTCCAAACCACAGGCCCCGTGGCGGCTGTGCCGCTGGCCCCACTAGGGGATGTTGACCCCGGGGCAGCTCGGGCCCTGGCCAGCAGGACGCGTCTCTGAGCCCCTCCTGCTCAGTTCAGTGCGGGCGGTCACCCGGAGTGCTTACCTGGGCGTCGAGGTGGGGAAGCGGGGATCTGTCGGGACAGGTCCCGGGTTCCAGCAGGTCTGGGCGGAGCCTGCGGGCGGCGGGCTGGGAGTGACCACACGCGTCTGTGTTTGCAGGTGAAGGAGGACTGGAAGTACGTGGCCATGGTCATCGACCGCATCTTCCTGTGGGTGTTCATCATCGTCTGCCTGCTGGGCACCGCGGGTCTCTTCCTGCCCCCGTGGCTGGCTGGCATGATCTAGGGGCGCAGGGCAGGCGCCTGCCGCCCGGGATCCACACCTGGCTGTCCCAGTGGTTCCTCAACTGTGCGGGGTCACAGCACCTGCCAGATCGTCCGTGTTTTCTGCCTATTGCAAGACAGCCTTAGAGGGGGCCACCGCCCCCCAGGAGCCGGTGCTGCGGAGGCCTGCGGGGGGGCAGCCGGGCTGGAAGGGACGGCGAGGAGAGGCCTGTTCTTGTCTGGAGGGCGGGTCACGGCCCACGTCTCATTAAAGTTTATCTGGAGCATGGTGACACGCTGGCTTCCTGCCCAGGACACGCGTCCCACCACTCGGCAAGCAGCTCCAGTCCCAGCTGCCCCGGGGCCACGACCTTCCGCCGCTGTCAGCCCCAAAGTGCCCTCTGTGGGCACGACCCCTGTGGGATCGTGGAGGCCCGGGCATCGGAGCCCCTGCTGCAGCGGCCTCGGGCCGGCTCTCGGCCCCCACAGAGCCCTCTCTCATTTGCCAGGAGTAGGTCCAAACAGGGATATTTTGTCTTGTCTTGTTTCATTCTGGGTAAATTAGTGACAGCGCAAGTTCTGGGCCGGCGTGCAGGGGAGTCTAGTGACAGGCGCCCCACGGGCATGGGTGCCCTTTGCTCCAGGGACTCTGGACATCCGCCTCCCTGGGGTCCTGGGAGGTCCTGGGCAAGCGTTTGCAGGGCCCCAGAGCAGCGTCCAGTGTGCGGGGTCCCTGTGCGGGCTCTCCCCAACCCCCTGCGGGTCCCCCCTGTGCACAGCCCCTTGGAAGACCCTGTCTGAAGCACAGGTGTGGTGGCCATGCTGAGGGTCCCTGAGGACAGCTTACCCGGGCTGACTCCGGGACCCTCTGCAGAGTGGTCCCAGAGAACGTCATGTGTGTTGGGGGCCCACAGGCCCCCAACTCCTGGGCTTCGTCCCATGGCCGGCATGGCCAAGGAGGCTGTGCCTCAGTGCACCACCACGCTGACCCGAGGTGGCAGGGGGAGGCCCGAGGGCCACAGCTGGGGGAGCCGGCGCCATTCCCCCCACAAGGTGGCATTGATAGCATGGCTGTGACTCGGGAAACGCCCTGGGGCGGCGTGGGCGTGGGCGCCCTGAGTGGGGGAAGGGGGGCGGACAACGCACACAGAGGCCACCCGGAGGCCAAGGAATCTGGTCCTCACACTGGGGGTCAAATGTGGACCTCCCCAGACCCCCTGGCTAATGGGGTGCCGCGTGGCAGGTAGGAGCGGGCGTGGAGCCCCGCCCTGCCCGCGAGGTGCCTGGGTCAGAAGGTACTTGGCGGCGTGGAGGGAAAAGTCACGTTCAAATCCCAGCACAGACTAAGCATCCGGTCCGAGGACGGGTCGCTGCCCAGGCCTGATCGTCGGCAGTGATAACGGACTGCGGCCACACTGTCGCCCCCACCGGCCTGGGCCCCTGCGATGGGGCCGGAAGGTCCTAGAGCCCAGGAGCCGGACAGGGACCTGAGGGTCTGTATGTCCAGCCGCACCCGCCCGGCTCTGGCCTGCACCTGCCCGCCGGGGGCTGTCTGGGGCAGCCTTCCGTGGGTGGCGGATTCCACCTGTAAGCCCCTCAGTCCTTACGGGAGCTGAGCCGGCTGCAGATGTGCCGGGGAGGGGGGTGGGCAGCCGCCGATGCTCGTTTCTTGGTCAGGAGAGACCGTGGGACCGCTGGGAGGGAGACACCCCCTTTCCCTTCCTTGTTTTCGTGTCTTTGTTTGAGACTCAATAAATAGTATCAGAAAATCACACACAAAAACCCAAGTACCACGTTCCCATCTTGCCAAATGAGCCACAAACACTATTTTCTCATATTTGCCTCCAGGGTTGATTTTTTTTTGATTGAGGCAAAATTTACATGTGACCAAAATGTATGATCTTCAGCCCTCACGTCGCTAAGTTGTACTAGACGGGCCACCGAGGACCCGGGACCCCGCTCCGCACGCGGACAACACGGTCGCCCGGAAAGCCCACCCGGCCCCTTGTGGGGTGAGGGGAGCCCTGCGGAAGGGGGTCACCGAGCGTCGCACCTAAAGGAGCTGCTGAGCCCCGTTCCCACCTGAGCAAAGGGAGACACGTTTGCTTCTCCGTCACCTGTGAACAGACAGTCCTTCCTGTTTTTGAGGCTTATGGCTCAAGCCACTGTGACGACTGTGTGGTGTGTGCCCTGATCTCTCTCCGTATTAACCTTGTTCTTACGTTCTGCACCTTGTGAGGTTTGGCATCTTGGGGGCCTGGGGAGGCACGGCGCCCAGCGCCAGCCCATTCCCGGGCTGGTGGACGTCAGCCTGGGGCCGGGCGCGCCCCCACACCTGCCACTTGGAGCCACTACTCCCAGCCGTGACTGCCAAGTCACTCCGGGCCAGGTCTCTGGCCCTGGCCTTCCCCTTGCCCTGCCTGGTGGCCCTGTGGGCATGGCGTGCCCTCTTCTCTTGGGACATTGAATAACAGATCCTTCTTTCAACGGCACTGGTCTCTCCGTGGCACTGCGTGGTCACCTGCAGCTGAGACGGGGCACAGAGAACTGTGGGCACATGTGTGCTGGTGGGCGCCCCAGCTCCCCAAGCAACGGTGCACCTCCCCGTTCTCGCCAGGTTTCCAAGTCCCTGGACAACACCTGGGGCAGCAGGCCACGCCGGCCAGGCACGGACAGAGGCAGGCCCGGGTGGTTCCATGAGACCTCGTGGCCCACAAATCAGAAACTGCTTAGTGACAGGCTCGTGGTCCCAGAGCGCGTTCCGCATCAGTGACCGCTGGCTTTCCTGCAGTCCTGTGCTCTGGACTTTTCCTTCTGGAGTTTTCCCTTTCCGTCTGAATAACAACGTACGTTGGCCTGCAGTTTGAAGGTGCCGCATGCCAGGAGCGGGGCTCCTACCGGGTTTCGGCAGGTAACGCCAGATGCCGCCCACCTGGCTGGTGGGGTCCGGTCTCTCGGCACCTGCCGCCACGTCTGGATCCTCGCGTGTCTCGGGCACAGCAACAGGGCCTTAGCTTGGCCCGTTTCCTCTCGCAGGGCGACCGCGGCCACGCAGCCCGCCCCGCCAGGGCGCCCATTCGTCCTGCCCGCTCCGAAGCTCACGGAGAGGGATCCGTGCGGCGTGCGCTCTTGCCAGCTTCCCTTCCTCAGCCTTCCTTCCCCGTCCGTCCATGTGCCGCGCCGGCCGCAGTCCGCGTGTCCCGGCTGCTCTGTGGGGCCGTGTGAGGCCACGCCAGCCTGTTTATCTGTCCCCCGCTCCATGGCGTTCGGGCTGTTTCCAGGCTGGGGCTGTTAGAGGTGGGGGGAGGGGCAGAGAGAGAATCCCCCGCAGGCTCCGTGCTGACAGCACAGAGCCCGTTGTGCGGCTCGAACCCCCAAACCGTGAGATCATGACTTGAGCCAAAACCAAGTTGGATGCGTACCCGACTGAGCCCCGGGGCGGCTGTGTTTCTGCTGCGAGCGTCTTGGAGCCGCTGTGGTCATCCGCGCACTTCTGTCGGCTGTAACCCAGGGGCGCACTGCTCTGCGCGGGGTGGGGGTGGGGGCGTGTGCCCCCGGGGTACCAGCCGTCAGCCGTGGTCAGGTGGTTCGCCCACAGGGCTGTGTCGCTTCGCCTCCTGCCTCAGGGTCCGGTTGTCCCCGTCCACAGCAAGGGATCTCGTCTGTGCCGTTTGGTGGGGACACGGCTGTGCTGCCCCGTGCACTTCTGTAGCTGAGTCGTGCGGCTGGTTTTCTTATCGAGTGTTAATCGACTATTCTACAAAATGCCCATTCTTGGCCTTTGTCAGCCTAGACAGAGAACTACTCAGTTTGATTTGAAACGTGTGACACTTATTTTGGGCCAGTGTTCCACGTACGCTTGGCAGGGAGGTGTCACTTGCTGTGGTTTGGGGAAGGTTCTAGCAGTGCCGGCCAGCTCAGGTCAGGGGAGGGGTCTGCTCTGGGCTTCTATCTGCTTTCTCTCTCGATTCCCCAGTGGGCGTGAGTGCCATCGAGGGCCGCTGTGGGTCCGTCCCCTTCTCCTCGGTCAGCGTTTGCTTCCCGTCACATCGAGGCTGCCATGTCCTGCCCGTGTCCAGCCTTATGTAATGTCCCCTCCTCTCTGGCCGCGTCCTGTGGTTTGAAGTCTACCTCTTCTGACAACAGCGCAGCCACTCAGCTTCTACCGCTAACCGCTAACCGCTAACCTGACTCCCGTCACTGTTTACAACGTGGACAACACGTGGCTACCACCCAAGCCCATGGATGGAACGTTTCCATCTCCCCAGAAAGCCCCTCCCCCACCCCAGGAAACCACTGCCCCGACCGCCATCGCGATAGAGCCTTCGTGTGTTCTAGAACCTTGTCAAATGGAGGATCCTCCTTTGTGCACGGCCTCTTTGGCTCAGCCTGCTTTGGCCGTTCATCCCCTGTGGTTCGTATGCGATCCGCACACGTCTGTGAACACACTGCCATTTACTTATTCACTGATGGACGCCTGGATTGTTTCCCGTTGGGAGCTGTGAGGATCATGCTGCTTCCCACGCACACGCACGTGCGCCCACACACATGCACGCACACACGGCTTTGTGTGGGCATGTTTTCATTTCTCCGGCAAATACCTAGTAGAACTTTGGGGCCCCGGGATGCCCCGGGAGGTGTTTCCAGAAGCTTCCCAGCCGTGCGGCCATGTGCCCCTGCTGAGAGCCTCAGGGACACCCGGGTGTGGGTTGCACCGTGTGAGCCACTTTCTCGTCTCTGGAGACCAGGGCTGTTGAGCGCCGTGTCGTGGTTCACTTGGCCGCCCGTGTGTCCTGTTTAGTGAAGTGTTGAAACATTTTCTCATTACACACGGCCTCCTTTTAATGAGTTAATATTTCCTTCATCTGTGACTACAGTTTTCATTTCCTCAGTGGTGTCTTTTGAGGAAAAGCCTTAATCTTGACGATGCAGTTTATTAGCTTTCCTTCTATAGTTGCTGCTTTATGGGTCCTGCTCGTGTCCCGAGGTTGTGAGTTTGTACTTCTATATTTCCTTCTAGAAAGCTTTGTTTTGGCTTTTATGTTTCAGTTTATAACATTTTTCACATCAGCTTTTGCACGTGGCGGGAGATGAGGGGAGGGGCCAGGGTTTTGACTCAAACCCTCAGCTGCCCCTGCACTGTTTGCAGAAAACACCGTCTTTCCCATGGAAACTCCCAGAACGACAGCCCGTACACCCTCCCGGCTTCCGAGTGCCCTCGGTCCGATCCTGGCTGCCCCACACTGGCTAGAGGCAGAGGCTGGGCCGTGCCTCTCCACGCGGTTTGGAAGCTCACTTACACTTACTGTCATTTCTGCCACACTGGGTTACGCCTCTGTTTACACGGTCTATCCCCTCCCGTAAAGGAAACGCTACCTCGAAGGTCAGACCTTCTATTTTCTTCCTCCTGGTGGTGTCTCCCAAGATTTATGTTTCAGGAGTTTAATAAATTGATACCATGCTGCCGCCCATCTCCAAATGAAGCAAGCACATTGGTGGCCTTCAGGAATCCTGGCCTGCCACACACTAGCCACAGCGGAACAATCTAGAATTGTAGAATTTGTCCGTGTGGAGGGCTTTGTTGTCCAGTGGGCAGTGACTCCACCACGTCTCGCAGGGACTGGGTTTTCCTGTGCATTGGGCCCAACTTCTGGTTATTTGCCCCTTTCTGTGGACCCTCCCTCCCCACACCCCCGATCGCCAAAGAGGACCGTGTTTCCCCTTCTGAGACTTTGTAGACTTAGGACATGCCTCTGCCCCTTCATTCCAGAGATAATTCCCAGATGTGAAATTCGGGTACTTTTCCCTCAACACTTTGGGTTATTGTGCTTCCCGTCTTCTGAGATCAAGCTGACTCCTTCTAAGGAGTGCTTTCATTATCTTCGGCATGTTTTGCGTGAAAGAATCTGAGGTCGTGTTTTAAGAATTGATTCCATCTGGCTCTCTGAGCTTTTCAGTGTGAGGTTTTAGATTTTCTCTAACTTGCTAATTTTTTAAAAAAAATTTTAGGGGCGCCTGGGTGGCTCAGTCGGTGTCCGACTTCGGCTCAGGTCATGATCTCACGGTTCGTGGGTTCGAGCCCCGCGTCGGGCTCTGTGCTGACAGCTCAGAGCCTGGAGCTGCTTCAGATTCTGTGCCTCCCTCTCTCTCTGACCCTCCCCTGCTCATGCTGTCTCTGTCTCTCTGTCTCTGAGACACGGAATCTGAAGCAGCTCCAGGCTTCTAATTTTCTGATTTTTAAAAACTGCTTACTTGAACATTCCCCGGTCCTCACTCACCGCTTCCCACTTGTACCCCTGCATGCTGCCGACAGCTGCGTTCTCTATTTTTACCCTTTCCTGAGCCTGAGGGGAGACGTCTTCAAGCTGACCCTGCAGTCCGGGCTCCGGGGTGTCCACGACCGCCCCGCCCGCCTCACCCATGCTTCTCCTTTTGCGTCCTCCACGCTGTTTCCGGTTGTCTGTCCTTTATTGATTCTGCTTCACGTCATTGCGTCCGTCCTTCCTTCTCTGAAGAGGTTGGATTTAAGTTAACGGGCCCAAGAGGCCGTCCTTGTTGGCCCTCACTGGTCTGGTGGGCGCCGCGCGGCCTGCCCGGCTCGGGGCCTGTTCCCCCCAGTGTCGCTTCCCCGTTACTTTCTCCCCCGGCCCTGACAGTCGTGCACACAGGACCGTGCGGGCACGCGTGGAGGGAGGAGGGCTGCTGCGGTGGCTCCCACGGACCCGCGCGGCCAGCCACGCCAGAGGCAGAGCTGGCAAGGGTGGGCGGCAGGGCCTCCCCAGCCCGCTGAGCCAGGACGTTGCAGGTTGGGGTGGGTGGTGAGCCGGTGCCTACCCCCCTGCCTGGCGCTCCGGCTCCGCCCCCTGCCCCCCGACCGCCCAGGGCGGGTGCCTCCCCTCGCCCTTCCTCTGCTGCCCCTCCTGGGCCGAGCCCGCCTGCGAGCCCAGGGGCCCAGCCCCACGCCTTCCACTCACTGAGATGGCGACTTCTGTCCGCACGAGCCCCGGACTCCCCGCGCCTCGCTGGTGGCACCTGGGACCCGCTCTCCCGGCCCAGGCGACTCCCACAGTCTCCGCTCACCCCCAGCTCGGCCTCCGGCTGCCCTCACCACCTCCAGCTTAGCGGACACGGATGAGGTCCTGACCCCACTTGGCTCCCTGAGCTCCTACCTCAGACCACACACGTCCCGTCCCCTCCCTGCTCCGGAGCCCCGGTGACCCGCTTCCTGGTGTGAGTCCAGACCCCGGCCCACCATGCTGCCCCCAGGGTCTGGGGGGGCTGGCCTCGCCCCTGGCCCCAGGCTCGGCCATCTCTGTCCCGGCCACCGTGGCCTCTGCAGCCCCCTGCCACTTCTGGTGGTGCCCCTGCCGGAACCTTCCACCATCTTCCACTCCCCACTTTGTTCCTGTCTGCACAAATGTCACCTTGGAAGCCTTTGTTGGCCTCCGCATTTGAGGGAGGCCCACCCCAAATTCTTCCTGGTTTAGAAAATGACGGGCTGTAAATAGGCCGCAGCAGGTGCCGCCCCAGGCCCACAGCTGTGAGTGTCGGGGCGGCCAGGGGGTGTTTCCAGCACAGCCGGGGTGTCCGGGCTGGCGGGCAGGAGAAGGGGGCGGAGCGCTGGCAGTGACAAGGCATGGGGCCAGCAGGTGGGGGTCCTCACGGGTTCAAGCGCACGGGAGGTGAGACGGATGCTAGGACCTTAGCAAGGCGACGCTGCTCGGGAGGCGGGGAGCCCCTGACCCCACCCGTTTGAGAGCGGGCTGGGCACCGGTCTCAAAGCCCCCGCCGGGGGTCACGCAGTGCGGCTGAGAAACCCTGCCTGGGCAGGTGCTGGACTGTGGGTGGGCCGGCGCATGAGCCACAGGTCCCAGGAGACTGTGGGGTGGGGGTCCTTGAAGCCGTGGAAGGGTGGCGGCTTCTCTCGGAGGGTGGGGCCGGGGAGACTCGGACTCCGCTTGGCAGGGACGGACTCGGGGCCCCAGGGACGCCCCCTCGCCCCGCAGAGAGCAGGCCCCTCCCTTGGCGAGCATGCTGCACTTTATCTGAGTGTGGTGACTGCTGGGACAGTACAGAGGGGAGGCCCCCACCCCTCCTTCCGCCTCCAGGTCCCTCCTGGGACTTGCTTTCCAGGCTCCTCCTGCTCGGCTGCTCTCGGTGCCCAGAGTCCAGGGAAGGGGCAGGTCATTCCGGGCAGCACGGGGCCCGTCCTGGCAGGAGACAAGGGCGAGCAGTCTGAGGGCGGTGGCGCCCAGCCAGACGGCAGCAGCCTAGCCCACCTGGCACCGTGCACCCCCGCTGGGCCACAAGCTCTGGGCATGAACCTGCACCCACCCCCGGCCCACCCTCCTGCCATGCGAACCCCTGCCAGGCGCTCTCCTGGCCCCTCCACATGTGCCCCCAGGCTTGCTGGGCCCCCCAAGGCCCAGGACGCCCCCCACTGGTGTTTTCGTCCCATGCTGCTTCACCAGCTCCGGAAACCTCTGTCGCTGCTGCACCACCACCCCACAGCTGCCCCCCAGGAGCTTCCCTCCCCAAAGCGGGGGCTCACCCGTTCCTCCCCGGGGTCCTGGAGGCTGGCTCCCTTCCGGCCGAGGGCTGCTCATCGGACCGAGGGCTCCGGGCTCGCCTGAGCAGAAGGGGGTGCCAGAACCGGGGGTGTGTGTGGTAACGTTTCCCTTCTCGGGGGCCCTGCTCTAAGGGGAAGGTGGGCACCTGAGCCCCAAACAGGCTTGCGTTGTCGGGTCAGTGGCCAAGGTTAACTGTGGCGGGGGCCCTCACCATGACCTTGGCCAGCCTTATCCAGATGCCTGGGCACAAGAAAGGGCATTTATCCCAAAGGCAGCATCTGGGGGGCTCCGATGGGCCGCGGTGGGCAGGGTTTCCTGCAGGGGACCCCCACCCCCCTGCCCGATGCCCTGCCCACGGCCAGCCTCCCCCCAGGCACTTGGCTCTGTCTCCCCCGATCAGCCTCCCATCCAGCTCAGCACCTGAGCCGTGCCCAGTGCCACAGCCCCAGTCAGATGGGGGGCACATGACAAGGTCAGTAGACCAGGCCTCCTGCTGAAGGAGGGAGGGGGCATGCGGGAGGGACAGGAGGGGGGGACACAGGGCAGGGGGGGCCCTGGTCTTGGGCTTCCAGGGAGAACGGGGCCCCTTGAGGACCCGGGGACACCAGGCCGTGTCCGGACCTGCCCTGGCGGCCTCTGCGCCCCAGCCCCGGGGACGGGGCGCTGCAGTGCCCTCGCCAGGGGGCCAGCACCTCTGTCCTCAGGGTGGGGCGCATCTTGTCCTCCTCTTCCAGGGAGCCAGGCCTCACCGTGGGTGCTGGGGTGCAAGATGGGCCTGGGGGGCCTGGCGCTCTCATGGTGGAACTTCAGCACGTGAGCTGGGGGGAGGGGGGAGTCAGCAGGGCGGGGCGTGGGGCGGGGTCAGCAGGGCGGGGCGTGGGGCGGGGTCAGCAGGGCGGGGCGTGGGGCGGGGCTCCCTGCTTGTTACCCCCCATTCCCTGGTGCACGGCCAACGGGAAGGGCTGCATCCGGCTAGTGACGGGCACCCGGGGTTCCCTCCGGCCCGGCTGGGGTGGGACAGAGGCTGCACGGGGGGTCCCGGGGCGAGGCGGGGCGGGGGTCCGGGGCCCTCACAAGGAAGCCGCACCACTCACTCTGGATGGCCGACTCGCAGGCCTGGCTCACGAGCTGGTAGATGGTGGCCAGGGACTGGGGCTCCCCCTGCAGGGGAGATGGGCCACAGGGCCAAGTGCTGTGCCCAGCGGCCTCCCGCACGCCCCCCAGGAGGCGCCTCACTCACCTTCTCTCCTCGCTCCCCTTTGGGCCCTGGCAGCCCCTGAAACGGAGGAAAAAAAGGAAAGTGGGTCAGCACAGAGAATCAACGTGCCTGGACCCTGTCCTGGGCCGGGTGAGGGCTGCATGCCTGGGGGGGGGCCTCCTGACTCTCAGAAGATGGGGGGCAGAGCCTGGTCCTGGGGTGCTGGCAGCACCGAGTCCCCTGCAGCTGGGACTGGGCCTGCCCCCCACTCTCATGCCCGTAGCCCCTCCCCCGTTCCCCGAAAACCTACAAAGGGGCCCTGATTGGGCAGGAAGGAGGCGGTTACTCACATTTGCTCCCCCCTCCCCTGCCTCCCGCCTTTGCCGTCTGGCTGGTAGGAGGGAAGGGGACTTACCGTGAGCCCCACAGCCCCCGGGGGTCCTCGCTGCCCTCCGGCGCCCCTGGCCCCCCGTGTACCCTGGAAGCCCTGCAGGGGTGCAGAGGGTGTGGCTCCTCCCCACCTGCCCTGGGGCTTGTCCAGGCCCCGTACCCAGGGCAGAGGCCCCTCCAGGCAGTGAGTCATCACGAAAGCGTCTCTTGCCCTGAGTGTGACCACTGTTGCCCCTGAGCGGGGGCAGCTCCCAGCACTGAGACCAGCATGGCCCCCGGGGAACCACAGGCCGGGCTGAGAGGTGCTTCCGAGAGAGGCCGCAGGGAAGGAGAAGCTGGTCCCTATCCTGTCACCAGCCTCACCCATCCACTCTCCCTCGGCTGCCCGGACCCACAAGGATCGAGGTGCAGAGGTGACTGGGGCCGTGCCAGCATGGCGTTTCCAACCCGCCCAGCAGGGGTGAGGAAGACCCTCGCTTGGTGTAGCCTCACGCCCATGGGCACAGGGCACTCGCACGCCCCTGGGCACAGTGCACGCGCACACTCCTGGACACAGGGCACTCGCACGCCTGAAGGAGCCCCACCAGGTTCCAACCCAGGAGGGAGAGGCCTCCCCAGGTCGCCTGCAGGGGCGCGGCTGCAGCCACAGAGCAGAGCCTGGTCTGTTCAGCCCTAGGAGGTGGGGGGGCCTCTCAGGAGGACCTACCCTCGGGCCCGGAGGTCCAGGCAGGCCAGCACTCCCCTCCAGACCCCTCATTCCCTGAGGACAGAGGACGGGGTGGGCTGGCGTGGGGGGTGACCTGGCACCCCCACATGCCCCTCCCCATGGTGGCCCATGTCACCCCCACGGGCAGAACTCAGCACCCAGCGACCCACACCCGTGAAGGGGGCCAAGGCCAGCCAAGCTCAGGGCCTCCCCTCCCGGCTGGCCAGGCCCCTGTCCCCCCAGCCTCTCAGACCCCCCAGCCTCTCAGACCCCCCCAGCCTCTCAGATGACCCCCCCCACACACACCACAGGCTTCTCTCCCACCTTAGGTCCCTGGAGGCCGACCTTCCCAGGGGGGCCCTGGTGACCAGGATGGCCCTAGAAGAGAACAGAGACAGCTGGCCAGGCTGAGGCCCCGTCCCCGAGACCCAGGTCCCCAGCCCGTGCCCTCCCTGCACATGCAACCCTGAGCGGCGCCTCATCCCTCTACCTGCAAGCCCGGGGGTCCGTGGTCCCCCTTCTCTCCTTTGACCCCTGGCGGACCCTGTAGAGGAAAGGGACTCAATCTGTCCCAGAGGAAGGGGGGATGCAGCTGGGGCAGGGGGAGGGGAGGCAGCACCTACCACAGGTCCTTGCACAGTTCGGCCCTGGGTCCCTGGCGACCCTTGCTGACCCCCAGGACCCTCAGGTCCCATCTGTCCCGGTGGCCCGGGCTCCCCCTGCAGACACAGGTGAGGGCGGGGCTGAGAAAGCCTCCATCCTGCCCTCAGGGGCCCCCCTGGCAGCAGACCCGGGGCCCCTACAGAGATGTCCTCCTCTCACTGCCCACCCTGGGGGAGGGGGAGGGGTTGTCGTGTTGGCACCTGCCCTACAGCCCGGGACTGACCGAGGCCACGTCTCCAGGTCACAGAGCCAGTGACCCGTTCTCCCTTGGCGACCGGGAGGGGGACAGAAAGCCCTGTGGCAGAGCTGACCTGGACAGGCCGGTCACAGCTCTGATGCCCCAGCACCAGGCTCCATGCCCGCTGGAGCGCACTACCCGGTCCCTAAGGGCCCGGGTCTCTCGCTCTTTCCACCGTCTGAGATTCCAGGGGAAAATCGATGCTTTCGAAGAATTTTTGTGATTTAAGCATATAATGTACCAAACTCCATAAAGGAAACTGCAGACATTCTCATGTATGAATATCAATGAGAAAATCCTAAGGCATTAGCAAATCGAACCCTGCAGCACGTTAACGGGTGATAGGTGCCTGGTTTACTGGGTTCAAGTATAGTTCAGTGCCAGGAACACACGAAAATCACTCCAAGTGAGCCCCAGGAAAAATAATTCTTTGGCTGAGTCCAGCTCAGGCAGCCCCAGAGCTTAATATGCGCCTTTGATTTTCAAATGTCCTAATAAAATAGGAATATGCACAGGTGACTATCAGACAGCAAAACGTATCTCTCTCCACGCCAATGGGGGCAACCTGGTCACAGTGCAGGTCACAGACATGCGGCTAGCTTCCATAATCTATGGAGCGCTTCCAAGAATTAATATGAGAAATAACCCTGTGGCAAGGATTCCTAGGGTATTTGTCCAACCAGAGAAGTCCAGCAAATTCCAGCAACTTCCACAGGGTATTGGAGCTGCTGTAGGAGAAATGCCAATGCATTCCACCTGTCCGATCGCTCAAGGTCAATGACGTTTGCGATTTCTGGGATCTGGGGTGGGAAGCTGGCCCCTCACTGGGCAGGGCACTTGGCTTCTGGTTGTGGGCCCCCACCCTCTGGCCCCATGGGACCCCCCACAACTCACCCTGGGGCCTGGGAAGCCCTGCTCTCCTGGGACACCATTCCTTCCGGGGAGGCCCTGCAAAGTCACAGACTGGGCTGAGCCGCAGGGGCCGCCGAGGGCCTGGAAGCATTGCTCCCCGGGACCTCAGTCCCCCAGTTCAGGTGGAAGAGGGGAAGGGTCCAGGGTGGGGTCTGGCCCACCCTTCCCTCCCACAGCTTCCGGGTACAGCCGTCTCCAGTTCTGGCTGGTCTTCGTTCAAATCCTGGCCCCGTCTGGCGAGGTCTGCCGACGGCCAGGCCAGGGCCACCGCGTGCTGAGCGACATTCCTACCGCACGGGCTCCGGAGCCTCGGGACTGGCAGAGGCGCCGGCCCCGCTCCATGGTGGGGGCCCCACAGCCACGGTACCCAGGACAGAGGCCGCCCACGTGGCTGTGACTCCCTGCCAGGCCACGTCACGCCCGCCAGCCACCACCAGCACGGTCCGGGGCCCCCACCAGCAGGGCTGGTTCAGGGGAGGGAAGCCGGAGGGAAGGAGAGGCTTCCGGGGGGGTCTCACGAGGCAGGTGGGTGAGGCGGTGGGGGGGGGCTTGCGAGCGCGTCCCGTCTTTGCGGCAGGCTGGGTCAGCTGCTCGGTGGTGCGAGGGAGCAGGATGTTGCCGGGAGCCCAGGTTGCCCCGGGGGAGCGGAGGATGGACTCACCGGAGGTCCTTGGGGGCCCGGGGGCCCCGGGGTCTGTGAGGAGCAGGCGCAGGAGGAAGAGAAGGCAGGGCAGGTGTCTCCAGCCTTCTGGGAGAAAGGGGACCCCACTCATTAAGTGGGCCCTTGCCTGTTCTTGTCTGACCTAGAGCTTGGACAGCCACAGACACTGGGGTTCCAGGACCAGGGCGGCTGGGAGTGAGGGGCGGGGACCGGATCGTGGTGCCCACCCCCAGGTGCCCTGCGTGGGCCCTCTCCCAGTCCCTCCCAGTCCCCAGGCTGCCCAAGCGCAGTGTGGGCACAGTGTGAGGACCCCTGCCCATGGCTTCACGGTGCGGAGGCCGCCTGAGTCTCTGGCAGTCCCTCTGGCTTTGCTGGCTAAGCCCCTTCCTGGCCAGCCCTCTACACCCCAACTGTGCCCACAAAGAAGGGAAGTGGCCCCTTAGTACACGCCAGTGGCCACCCCTGCAGCTGGGGGCTTTCTGACACACTCCAGCCTGCCTTTGCCCCCAGGGTCTCCAGGACACTTGCATGCAGCTGCCCAGGGCTCTAGCTCTGGCCCAGAGGCAACCTCCTCCGGGAAGCCTGCCCAGATTTCTCCCTGCACCATGCTGATGCACATCCTGTCTACTCCGGACTCTGCGCCCTTGGCAGGCACAGGCCCACCTACCGAGCCAGGGAGCTCACAGCATGTGTCCTCCTCTGCCCAGGAGTCACTGCACACAATCTGCAGCGTCTGGAGCTGGAACTACAATGCAGAGCGGGTCAGCCAGACGAGCTCGTGGCTGCTGCGGCGCCCCCTCCAGCCCGGTCCAGCAGGACTAGGCCCATGCTCACGGGGGCTGAGGTGCTCCGGGGGCCGCGGGCCTTGGCCAACCTCCCCAGCATGACGAAGCCGGCCACAGGTGGGCTGCCTGCCTCTCCCACGGGCCTCTCGGCCACCTCCCGGCAGTCCACGTAGAGCCTGACCTTGGAGCGGCCCACGGCCACGTGCACCTGCCAGACACCACCAGGGGTGGGCACCCGTCTGTGCCCGCAAGGCCAGGCCAGATGGGGGAAGAAAGGGCCCATTACCTGGGGACCAGGATCCCGACTCCATCCCGGGTCTAGTGGGACACCCCCTCACTGGGCCTCAGTTTCCCCTTTATAAAATGGAGCAGATTACACCTGTTGCAGACCCCTCCCAGGGATTCCTGGGGCCCGGGAAGGGCTGGGGCGCTCTCTGACCCAGATTAAGACATCTGTCAGAGGGGAGCAGAGGGGCAGAGGCCTGGACCGCACAACATGACGTCCGAGGAAAACGGGAGGGAGTGGGGCGCGAGGCAGCCTGCAGTTGGGAGGCAGGCACGTCCTCTGGGGCCTGTCGGGGGGGCCTGCTCCAGAGCCTGGGGAGCAGGGGACGGTCTCAGGGGAAGTACACTTCGGTCTTTCGGGAACCTTCCCGGACCTTGTGGAAGCTTCCAAAGAATATCCTCCTCACTTCAGGCAGGTCAAAGGTGACCTCTTGCAAGGTGGCCCTGGGGTCGTGGTTGAAGTAGGTCAGAGACTTCCTGCCGGCTGCAGGGGAGGGGTGAGGAGCCCATGAGGCCCCCAGGGCGGAACGGACCGCTGCGTGCCAGGGCAGCACGGAGTCACACGCACCCCAGCCTCAGGGCCCCTGCTTGGGGCTCCTGTCTCCCAGTGCGGGCGGCCCCCAGCCTGGCCTGGAGGCAGGGTTCCTCGGACCCGAAGCCGCAGGCCCCCACCCTGCCCCCGGGCTGACCGTCCAGCAGGACCCCCAGGACGGGCTGGAGGTCCTCGGCCGTCATCTGCCACAGCGCAAAGGGCTCGCGGGGCGTCTCGGGCAGCAGGCGCAGGAGGAAGACAACCGTGTGCTCTGGCGGGAGGGCGGCCAGCTGGGTGTCACTGTCGGGGCACAGGCGGGGGCCACTGCAGGCCTGGGAGGAGGCGGGGTCCCGCCATCGCCCAGACCCGGGGCTGCAGAGAGGGGTCCGTGACCACGCTGGGCCCCTCCTGCCTCCATTCCCAGTAGTAACAAGTGGTACATAAGGGACAGAAGTGCCCCGGGCTGGTGGGGGTTCAACAAGACGAGCCCTGAGGACGCAGCCCACCGCCCCCTGCCCCCTGAGGCCTGGCCGGGACCCAAGGCTGCCCTGCCCCAGCCAGTGTTCACGACAATCCTGGGCAGCGTCCCCCAAGACCCCATTCTCTAGGGTCTCTGCGTGGGGGCAGAGGGGACAGGTCAGGGAGGCTCAGCAGGCTGGGGTCAGGAGCCCATAGGCAGCCCTGCCCTCCGGAGCCGCTCCCACTGTCCCAGCCTGTTGGAGTGCTCAGGGCTGGGCCCCCAGGGGGCGCTGAGGGCTGGGAAGGGCAGGGAGCAGGGTCTTTGATCACCCAGTGAAACTGCTGCTAGAGGCCTAGGCCGTGCTCTCTGCCCTTCATTTCCTCTTAGGATAAGCAAGAGACCCAGCCCTGCCCATTCCTGTGGTTCTTTAAACAGACCGACCCCAGGGCCTTGCTACAGTCTGCTCCTTCTTCCTGAGGTTCTTCCCTTCCCATCGTCTCCCTGCCCTTATTTATTTGCCACTTTCTTGGGGAGCCTTCCTGACCCCATTACAGGGAGGGACGCTTTCTACTCTTAGGAGCCCAGAGCCCCATCTGCAGCAGCTATCATGGGGGGGAGCTGTGCTGGGTGACCTCACCTGGGGTGGACGATCACGTCTGAAGTGGGGGCCACCCGGGCAGAGCCTCCTGCCCCCACCTCTTGGGCAGCGAGCACCAGAGGGCAGAGAAACATGAAGTGCCCAGTGCGGGGGGCCCGGGACAAGAGTCACGTGCAGAAAAGGGGTAACCCCAGGGGAGCGGCCCCCACAGCGATAACGACAGCGGTGGCATCAGGTAGGGTTTGCCCTGAGAGTCGGAGTGTAAGCTGCGGGGCTTGAACCCCACGCTAGAGCTTGGATGAGAGGAGAGGCCACCGAGAAAGAGACAGGCTTCAGCCCCCCGCGCAAAAGTGAGACCTGCCCACCGCCTAAAGGAGAAGTTAACCCAGGAAGAGGCGCGGCCAGGACCCCTGAGGCCGGCGGTGAGGCTGCCCTGCTGTCTGCTGACCCGGAGGAAGTCCTGCCTCTAAGCAGTGCTGGCTGCGTTCTGTAAAATCACCTATTTTGCATTTTTCAAATTTCCATTACAGGGCGTATGACTGCGTTGATAACTTACAACATATTAACGTAAGAAGCGGTTTTGCTGTGCATATCACAGTTCCAGTTTCAATTCACGATCTCCCCACAAACGGGGGGTGGGGGTGTCAGATGTGGTCACAGAGCAGCCGCTGGGGCAAACCAGGTATTTGCAGATTGGCCTGATCAGAGCCCACCCGGGAGACAGCGGGGGCCTCTGTGAGTAAGTCTGCAAGTCTGATCGGTGCTTGGGCCACATGGACACGGACCCACACGTGGCCTCGTTCCACCCATGCAAGATTTATTCCCCTGGAAAACCCTGCTCTCCGGGGAGGTCCGCCCGGTCGGCTCTGGGGGACAGAGCGGTGGGGCCTCCCCAGGACCCACCCCCACTGCACAGCTGCCCCCTCTCGGGCCACGGTCCATCCCCGGCCCTCCCACCTGGCCCGGCGTGTCAGCTGGGCGTCCTTGAAGAGCGTGAAGGTCTTGGAGCGGCCGAGCGCCGAGGGCTCCATGGCGACACCGCGGATGGACGCGTACTCCTTTTCCACCAGACCAAAGGCTGCCATGAGGTCAAAGCCTGGGACAGACAGCAACGCCAGGGGATAATCAGCGACACGAGATGAGGGCCGGGGGCAGGACACGAAGAGACAGCAGGGGTCAGCGGACAGGAGAGGGGGTGCGTCGACGGGGAGAAGGTGAACATGGGGACCACAGGGGACGCGGACTCGGGGCGCCCACCCGCCGGCCTCCCCCTCTGCTGCACAGCCCTCGGCCTCCCACACCCCTCCGTGTGCGACCCCACGCCCGGCAGAGGCCAGGGTGCTCAGTGGCCAGTCACAGCGTGGGCCCCGGCCCAGCGGGCTCAAAGCGTCTGCCCCCTTCTGCGACGCACAAAGCCAACGAGGAGTCCTATACTGGGCGCCCAGCTGGGAGCGGCCCTGCCTCACCACCCGCGGGGGCCTGAGGGACACTGGGCCCCGGAGACTCAGGCCTGCGCACATCTGCCTGACCACGGGCGGCTCTCATATCAGCCCTGAGTCTGGGAGCGTCTCAGACCCACGAAGCCCTAAAGATGCTGGGTGACCCCTGTGCTGGGACCCCCACCCGGCTGCCAGTCAGCACAGAGCCTCGAGGAGGCCTTAGGGGGGCCAGGGCTTTGTCTCTGCTCTGCCGTGTCCAGCTGGGACCGTGGACAAGCCTCAGTAACCTCGACTGTGAGGCGAGAATAAAGCACTGGCAGCCTCATTCCACTCTCACCTCCTGCACAGGTGAGTCCTGACTGGTGCCTCCAACGACCACAGGACCTTGGTTCCCTGTCACTGCCCCTTCGTGGTGGGTGGGGGTCCCAGGGCACCCTCCCCAGAGGAGGGGGGACAGGTGGGGGTGTGGGGTGGGCTCAGCCGTCACACAGGGCAGGCCTACCTGGGAGGGAGCCGTCTGGGCTGAGGGCGGGGCAGGCAGCTGGGAGGCCACAAGGAGTCAGTCAGGGGCCCGGGCACAGGGCTGCGCCCCCACCCGGGGAGCATCCTGCCCTGAAGTCTGCAGACGCACTGGAGCTGCTGGTCTTCGGCCTGCGGTCCCCACACCTCAGGGGAGGGACTGGCAGGGTGCCCTGCTCCCTCAGGGACCTCACTGCCACCTCCCGCAAGACAGCATGCACTCGGGGGTGTTCCCACTGGGTGCCAAACCCCGAGGTTTCTGGCCACTCAATGTGCCCCAGGTGGCAGGGCCAGGGAGATGGACACACTGACCTGGGGACACGCCGACCAGGTGCCTGGCTGTGCAGACCTCCCCACCCCCCCGGTGCACTGTGAGTGCTTAGAAGTTGCTCACGGGCAGTAAAGGCACCCCTGAGTAGGAAGACACCCATTCCCAGAGGCACTCAAGCCCAAACTAGGTGGCCCCAGGGAGGGGACACAGAGGGAGGCTGGAGTGGCTCAGCTGAGTGCCCTCGCGGGTCCCCTGCTCTTCCGCGTGTCCTCTCTGCCGGTCCCGCCTGTGGGTGGCCGTCCCCCAGGGCCGACTGAGGCCACGTCCCTGTCCTCGGGGCGTCGAGGGAAGCCAGGCTCCCTGTCTGCGGTGCACGTCCGGCTTGCCCAGTGTGTCTGTCGGGCTGGACCCTGCCTGCACCCCCTGAGCGCAGCTAGGAGAGCTGGGGCCCCAGACGCACCAGCCTGCGCGCATCTCGTTGGCGGATATGGTCCTAC